>CAMZMU010000078.1:29935664-30377231 GCA_947311845.1 Poa pratensis | reverse complement strand
GTGCGTAATGTAAGCAATGAGAATTAACATATAGCATAAACACCGCTGTATTTACCCCTAGTATGAACAACAACATCTCAAGTCTTAATCATTTATTGCAACTCGAGCTCAGACAAGAGAGACAATGAACCTACTATCTAGCATACATACTCCCTCTACTAACTGACACAAGTAATTACTTTGGCCAAAGCATACACAAGCATCGAGAGAATGCAGAGATGATAAATAAAACATATCATAGATAAATTGAAAATAATGTCATACTCCATAGTTCATTGGATCCCCGCTGGTCGTGGGTCACTCTTCGACTACCCACGGTGGGGATACCTGGGTCACGCCAAGCCTATCAGCCTTATGACGAGGGCCCAAGGAAGGCCCAA
Source organism: Poa pratensis (assembly GCA_947311845.1). Classification (NCBI taxonomy): domain Eukaryota; kingdom Viridiplantae; phylum Streptophyta; class Magnoliopsida; order Poales; family Poaceae; genus Poa; species Poa pratensis. Next base: position 30,376,851 of record CAMZMU010000078.1, on the reverse strand, counting down.
GGAGGACGACGTGCGGCCCAAGATAGTCGACGTTAGGTCATGCGACCCCAGCCATGCTTGTAAGCGCCATCGGCACCGTTCACCTGAGACCTAGCCTACCATATAAAGGCTAGGAGGGTCCTTCGTCTAGGGTACGCTCATAGCCGCCACCACAAACCCTAGCGAGATTGCCATCTCGCCATTGTAGCCACAACTCGCCATTCAATACCAGACAAGCAGGAAGTAGGGTGTTATCCTCCGGGAGCCTGAACCTGGGTAAACGCCTTGCTTGTCAGCCGTCGTGATCACCAGCGCTCATCTCTCTCCCCTCAATCAACCCGGGGTACACAACCCAGGGATTTGCCGAGTCCACACCTCGTCAATTGGCGCCGTCTGTGGGAAAGAACGAGCGCTGGAACCATGGTCGCACCGGCTCCATCGACTTTGAAGACCGACGTCTGCATCACCAAGGAGCCAATCTGCTTCGGCTCCTTCGAGTACACCTTCCACCCGCCGGCCCACCGCTCGGTGTACGCCGATCTGCATGTAGGTATGTGCCTCACCTTCGGTACCATGCACTACTTCGTAGACAGCTGTGGAGTACTCAGATCCACGGCGATCGCACCGCGCGCGGTAGCACCCGCATCTGCCGCGCTGCCCCAACCACGCCCCACCTGCGGAGATCGCATCTGCTGCGACTGCGGCGACAGCATCTTCGACTGCTGAGAAGATCGCATCCGCCTCGACTACACCGACCGCCTCCGCTGCGGCAGAGATCGCGCCCAACACGGCCACGCCATCAGCGTCTCCGGCTCACGGAGATCGCATCGGCTACGACTACATCGACCACCTCGTCGACCACCGCGCGGATCGAGTCTACTTCGACTACCTCGATCGCGTCGCTGGCAAGGCCAAGATCTACGTCAACTTCGACTACGTCGACCACACCTTCGCGCGCGACGGAGTCGCGTCGTTCTACCCCCCCACTCGCGTCTCCGCGACTTACAAGATCGTCAACAAGCCAATCGCGCCCCCGTCGACGACGGCGACATCACACTCCTCGTCAGCGGCGGAGATCGCGAGACTCCAGGGAAGGAGCCTCGGCAGCGACTGTGGTACCCACCACGTTGCGTCCATTTTCGGCTCCGAGCACGGCTCGGACGAAGGAAGCAGCAGTGGCAACCCGGCCCACTCCCCAGACATACCCCGCGCAAGTCTTCATGATCGGCCCGACAGGGCAACGGCGACGAACCCGCATACCCACTGGAGGTGCTCATGCCGGACCAGGTGACGCGGCTCACCATCACCCGAAGATAGCAATCAGAGCCCTGAAGCACGTCGAGGACGGCACGTACCCCCCACCAGACGCACCCCGGGAGGACCTTATGGCGGTCCAGTACCTGCTACGGAAGGAAGGCGAACGACTCCGCGCAGAGAAGGCCGAGCTCCTCCGACGCAAGGAGGAGGCTGACGCGTCGAGCGCCAGGAGGGCCGCTTACTCGTTCACTGCCTCAACAGAGGTCTCACAAGGAGCAAGGCGCCACAGAGCACGCGTGCCCCTGATGACGGAGGCCGACCGCGCAAAGTCACCCGCAACCTCGAATCATCATACATGAGCGAAGACGCAGACGGGATACCCGTCCCCAAAACGCCCGGAGCCGCGCTCATGGCAGTCGAAACATACCTGCGGCTGACGCAGCCGCCCGAGGGCGACTCGCGCGCTCTCCTCCACAAGCAGCAGATCATGTCTATCAAGGCAGTCGAAGAAGCTCTGATGAACAAGGCGCCGACAGAAAAGGTGCGAGAATCGAGGCCCCGCGACCCGAGCCCGAGCGCTCACAGCCGGCCGCAAGACCACTGCGACAACCGCAGCCAGGCGAAGACCTCGCAACGTCATCACACAGAGGACGGTGGACCGCAGCCGCACCCATCGGCGGTCAGCACGCCAATCCTGACGACCGCAATGACGGCGACTACGAGCCGTGCGGCGCCGCATGCTTCAGCTTCAACATCCCGACACAAGAATGCCCAAGGGCTTCAAGCTCACGGCAGAAGCAGTCAAGTACGACGGGAAGCAAGACCCGAGACTCTGGCTCGAAGATTACCTCATAGCCTGCAGCTGCCAGGGCGGTACTTCGACTACGGCCATGCAGTACATCCAGCTGATGCTCACGGGCTCTGCACGCGGGTGGCTAAACACTCAACCCAAGAACGCCTTCAGGACGTGGGACGAGTTCGAAGAGGCCTTCGTTAAGAGCTTCCTGGGGACGTACTCGAGACCGACGACTTTCGTCGAGCTACAAGCATGCAAGCAAGGACGAGACGAGCCGCTCCGGTCGTACATCCAGCGTTGGACCCTGCTCCGCAACACCATGGAGACCGCCTCGGAGGACCGAGTGATGGATGCCTTCATGCACGGCGTCTCCCGCCGCGACCTCCGCGAGGAGTTTGGTAGGCTCCGGCCGAAAACATGATCGAGGTCATGAAGATAGCAACCAGTGGGCAGACGGAGAGGACTCGGTCCGCGATAGTTCACGCTACTCCCCGAAGGACGAAGCCGGACCAAGCAACTGGCGAGAAGGACGCCACAAAAGAAGCCGCGTTACAACGGCAACGACTCAATCGAGTAGTAGCGGCGGGATTCCAAACCCCCCGTGAGGATGAAGCGCGCGACAGCAGTCGCCAATACAGCCATGTACAGTACAGTCGAAGCGGCGGTGACCAGAGTCGCCAATACAGCCAGGGCAATACAACCGAAGCGGCGGCAGCAGCTACCGCAGCGACGGAGGCCATAAACGCGAGTGGCAGAAACGCACACTAGCCCAGCGGAAGAGCTGGAACAACCCTGCAGGCACCACATGTTCAGGAACCCGGAAACGGGCAAGTGGGGATCCAACCACCTGTTGAAGGACTGTCGAAAGGCACGCAAATATACGAAGCCATGCAGAAGATAGTCACTCCAGCACCCGCAGCGCAGCCAGCCGCGCTGGCCATCCAGGCAGCACCCGCACCCGCAGTCGCTAATCCAGCACAGGCGGCGGGAGCCTTTCTGCAGCAGCAGCCACAGCAAGATGCCCCACCGTGGTCCAGACGCATATCCAGCGGCACGCGGACAACTCAACATGATACAGAAGGGGCGCCCCTCAAACAGGACCCAGAAGATCATCACTCGCCAAGTTTTCCAGGCCATCACCTGTCCACCTGCAGTACCCGACTACCTGAGAGGGTCAGAGACACCAATCACGTTCTCCAGAGCAGATCACCCGCCTGCAGTACCACGACCCGGGCACGCCGCTCTGGTAGTCGAAGCTCTGATCGGAGATTACACCCTGAAAAAGGTGTTCATGGACGGAGGCAGCGGCATCAACATCATCTTTGCCGACACCCTCAGAAGGATAAACAGGCCAACGACAAACTTGGCGGCATCAGAGACCACCTTCCATGGCATAGTACCAGGGCAAGCAGTCACGCCCATGGGAACGATCACACTCGACGTCATCTTCGGCACACCCGAAAACTTCAAGAGGGAGTCGATCGACTTCGAGGTAGTCGACTGGAAGTCGCAGTACCACGCGATACTCGGGCGCCCAACCTTTGCCAGATTCATGGCGGTACCTCACTACGCCTACCTCATGCTCAAGATGCCTGGGCCCAAGGGCGTCATCACGGTGCACGGCGACTTCGACCGCTCCAACAGCTGCGACCGCGAGTTCAGCAAGATCTCCGAGTTCTTCGGAATGGAAGAGCACTTCGAGGCGATGGCAGTCGACAACGACAAAACCATCTTCCCGCCACGCAAGAAGCAAGCCAAGGACGCCGCCTTCAACACGACTGACGACACGACAACTCATCAGGTCCACCCGACGGACGCAAACAAGACAGTCAAAGTGTCGTCGAGCTGCCTATCGCATAGGAAAGCGCGCTCGTCGAGTTTCTACGTGAGAACTGGGAGATCTTCGCCTGGCAACCTTCTGACATGCCAGGCATACCCAGGAACCTCGCCGAGCACTCTTTACGCGTCCACAAGGACGCCAAACCCGTCAAGCAGACCATGCGACGCTTTCAGGACCCAAACGGATGAAATAAGCAAGGAGATCGATCGACTGCTCCACGCCAAATTCATCCGAGAGATCAAGGACTCGGACTGGGTAGCGAACCCAGTCCTGGTGGAGAAGAAGAAGACGAAGAAACTCCGCATGTGCGTCGACTTCACCGCCCTCAACAAATGCTGCCCCAAAGACCATTTCCCGCTCCCGGATAGATCAGATCATCGACTCGACTGCAGGCTGCGCACGCCTATCCTTCCTGGACGCCTACTCAGGGTACCAGCAGATCAGGATGAACGTCGACGATGAAGAGAAGACTGCATTCATCACACCCCACGGCGTCTTCTGCTACCAGACGATGCCCTTCGGGTTGAAGAACGCTGGAGCCACGTACCAGCGCACAATGCAAGCCTGCCTAAAGGGGCTAATCGGAGAGATCGTCCAAGTCTACGTCGACGACATAGTCGTCACCACTCGAACGGAGGACACTCTCATCGCCGACCTCCGCAAGGTCTTCGCCGCCCTCAACGAGTATCAGATCAAGCTGAACCCGGACAAGTGTGTCTTCGGCGTGCCAGCCGGAGAACTGCTCGGGTACCTCGTCTCTGCAAGAGGAATCGAAGCCAACCCCGAGAAGGTGCAAAACATACTCGCAATGCCAGCACCGACCAAGCTTCATGAGGTGCAACGCCTAGCCGGCCGAGTCGCAGCTCTCAGCCGGTTCATAAGTAAGTTGGGAGAAAAGGCCCTGCCTTTCTACCAACTGATGAAAAAGACAGACAAGTTCGAGTGGACAGAAGAAGCGCAAGTCGCGTTCGACCAACTCAAGAAAACACTCACGACTTCCCCAGTACTGGTGGCGCCACTGGAGAACGAGCCGCTATACCTCTACGTGTCAGCCACGAACAGGGTGGTCAGCACGGTACTCGTAGTCGAACGAGAAGAAGAAGGACACAGTTACCCTGTTCAGCGACCCGTCTACTACCTCAGTGTGGTGCTAACCTTGTCCAAGCAGCGGTACCCGACTACCAGAAGCTAGCATACGGAGTCTTCATGACATCAAGGAAGGTCGTCCACTACTTCTCCGAGCACTCCATCACGGTAGTAAGCTCCTCCGGGCTCTCTGACATCCTCACCAACCAAGCCGCGACAGGACGAGTCGCCAAGTGGTTGTTGAGCTAGGGCCTTGGGGGCTGAAGTACGCGCACCCGAAGTCAATCAAGGCCTAGGTGCTTCCAGAGTTCACCACCGAGTGGATAGAGGCCCAGCTACCAGACGTACCCGACCTGTCCAACGCATGGACAATGTACTTCGACGGCTCCAAGAAGTTCAGATCAGCAGGGGCGGGAGTCGTCCTCATCTCACCTAAAGGCGACAAGCTGAGGTACGTACTGCAGATGAACTTCCCAACGCCCTCCAACAACGAGGCAGAGTACGAGGCCCTAATCCATGGCATGTGGATGGCCAAGAACTGCGGCGCATTCACCTCATGGTCTACGGAGACTCCTACCTCGTCGTGTGATACGTCTCCAACGTATCCATAATTTTTGCTGTTCCATGCTTATATTATACCATTTGCTACATGTTTTATATACACTTCGTATCACTTTTATGCATTTTCTGGGACTAACCTATTAACAAGATGCCACAGTGCCAATTCCCTGTTTTCTGCTGTTTTTGGTTTCAGAAAGTTACTTCTGGAAATATTCTCGGAATTGCACGAAACAAAAGGCCAAGTCTCTATTTTTCCAACACGTACACGGAGTCCGAAGGAGAGACGAAGGAGAGCCACGAGGTGGCCAAACCACCTGGCGGCGCGGCAGGGGGCCCACCGCGCCAGCCTATGGTTTGGGCCCCTCGGGGGTCCGCCGACATCGCCCCTTCGCCTATTTATTCCCCGAGACGCGAAAACCCTAAAACACCGAGCCTTCATCCAGAACATATTCGCTGCCGCCGCCGTCGTCAACCCTAACTCGGAGGGTTCTGAAGCTCTTCTCGGCACCCTGCCGGAGAGGGAATCATCACCGGAGGGCTCTACATCGCCATGCCCGCCTCCAGAGTGATGCGTGAGTAGTTCATCTTGGACTATGGGTCCATAGCAGTAGCTAGATGGTTGTCTTCTCCACTTGTGCCATCATGTTTAGATCTTGTGAGCTGCCTATCATGATCAAGATCATCTTATTGTAATGCTACATGTTGTGTTTGCTGGGATCTGACTTATATTGATATCTATGTGGAGCTGAATATTATATTATCATGTCTATGTCATTTGTGATCTTGCATGCTCTCCGTTACTTGTTGAAGCCTTGGCCAAGTGAATACTTGTAACTCCAAGAGGGGGTATTTATGCATGATAGTTGGGTTCAACCTCTATTTAACCTGGGATAGTGACAGCAAGTTCTAAGGTTGTAGATGTGTTGTTGCCACTAGGGGTAAAACAGCAATGCTTTATTCAAGAATGAATGTATTGTTTACATTACGCACATTACTTAATGCAATTGTCTGTTGCTTGCAACTTAATACTGGAAGGGGTACGGATGTTAACCGGAAAGTGGACTATTTAGGCATAGATGCATGCTGGATAGCGGTCTATGTACTTTGTCGTAATGCCCAAATGAATCTCATAGTAGATACCACAGCTCACACATGCATGTTATATGCACTTATCAATTGTCAATTGCCCAGCTGTAATTTGTTTACCCAGCATGTTAGTTATCTTATTGGAGAGACACCACTAGTGAACTGTGGACCCCGGTCCATTCTTTACATCTGAAATACAATCTACTGCAATCATTGTTCTCTACTGTTTTATGCAAACAAACATCATCTTCCATTCGATACGTTTAACCCTTTGTTTTCAGCAAGCCAGTGAGATTGACAACCTCACTGTTAAGTTGGGGCAAAGTAATTTGATTGTGTTGTGCAGGTTCCACGTTGGCACCGGAATCCCTGGTGTTGCGCCGCACTACACTCCTTCACCAACACCTTCGAAGCAACCTCGTTTTCCTACTGGTTCGATTAAACCTTGGTTTCATACTGAGGGAAATGTGAGGACCCCGGATTAATTATCCGAGATACTCGTTATGTTTCCCGCAACAATCCCATGATCAGTCTGTTGTCGCACATAACTCGAATTGGCATCACAGAACACCCATACATACCGAATAAATATTACTTACTTGATTGAAGTCATAACTTCAACAGGTACATGCAGCGGAAATCATCAAACAACGTGGAGCCCAAGTCATTAGCCATAACCACAGGCAGCTGACTGGGAAGCGCCCTAGTTCGCATTGACGTCGACGAACTCTCGATCTCCAGCATACTTCTTCTTGAACTCTGGACATGGGAATATCCAGGGACACAGCCATGAGTACATTTATGTACTCGCAAATTACCTCCGACAGGAGCATGCAATAGCATCATTTTTATTATAACAAAACCCTTTATTTTGATAAGACATCTCTATATCTTTGTTGAAAAGAGAAGAAGTCTCTTTTATAAACATTTTTCCCGGAAAATCACCATTTGTTTATTTCTCCAAAACTCCTCCTTTCTTCGACCATTGACCCACATGGTCCACTTTCTTCCATCAACCTCATACCGATCTGCTGGTATAGGTGCATAGAACATTCCCACTTCACTTTTCTTTAAAACTCAACTCTTTTCAAAAACTTGCACATGGTCTTAGGACAGTCTCCCAATTGTCCATATCCGAGGACTCGGCTATTCGAATAGTTTTAAACACTCTGCAGAGGTAGCACGCTTTTGACCCACATCCATCCGGCAACTCATCGTGTCTGCCACGTCTCGCCATACCAGGTGTATGCGAAGTAAGCCGCCGGCCATAGCCTCTTATTTGCTCATGCTAGTATAGGATCCTTCCCATATGACACTTTCCATCGACACCCAGTCCGGTTTCCCGTCAGAAACCCTAAGTGTGAGGACTTATAGTTTTGTCCGGCGGTTTATGGTGGAACCTTCTATCCTCCCCACCAACTTGTGTGAGGACCCGGGTCAGGGGGTAGATCCTCGGACCATCCCCTCATGCATAACGGAGTCATCTCCGTCGATGAGGTATCCCATACTAATAATAGCAAACTACATGACTACGCCTTTTCCCATATGTGGTAAATGTGGTCGCACAGGGTAGGATTGGTTTCCATAGTACTAGGACACTGTGCATTTTTCATAAACACCACCATTTTTCCACCTTTCCAACACAGTACCGACATCTCGTCGTTCATTAACTCACAAGAATTTCAAAGGAGTTTTGAATAAACAACATTGTTTTCCCATCCTAAAGTTTTATATAAATTACTACATAGGGTGGCAAAATAATATCCATATATTTTTGAAATGGGTTTTGTAAATCTTGCTTTGAGAGTAAACATGTTATGAAAGTAGATGCATATGTTGGTAGTGCAAGCTCAGAGAATAGCTTGCCTTGCTCGGCAAAGTGAACTTGGTCTTGATCTTCAGGTTCAGCAAATTCTCCTTCCTTTATAACTCCGTTCCACAAACCACTTCGGTGGTGTTTATATCTAGCGTCGCAAACAGGAGGATAACACAACAATCACTAAGCAAACCAAACCACAAGTGGTATACAGACAAGCGACAAACCGTAGGCGTCAAACTAATCGTTCGGGCAACAACTAGGATCTACACTTACGAGGGTTTTATACTGGTCAGTAGTCCATCACCTAACCGCAAGTTAGGTACATCGATCACAAAACTATCTGAGGCGAAGGTTATCAACAAGCATCTCCTGTTAAACAGGAAATACTCCAGACAAAAGTTAGGTCACTATATTTTCTGTGAGTCAGAATTACACCAAGTTAGAATTCGATAAAGGGAGACACTAGGAACCTAGCAAAATTAGATTTGCTCCAGAAATCATTACGGATTAAAAAATCCTTTTTAAATCTACCCTTTTGTTAATTTATTTTAAACATCATTACAAAATAATTACCCAAGTTTTGAAACAAGATGGAATATGAAGGTTATCACTTGCTAAACATTTTAATGGGTCAAACTTAATTTTTGGATCATTATTTTTAAAGATATGAATTTTCCCAATTTATTTTATATTCTGCCTTTTTCTTTATTTTAATAAAACATTAAATAAACTAATTTATTTGGATAGGTGAATTACACCAAAAGAAAGGTTTTATTTTTCTGAACATTTTGGTATATCATTTGTAATTTTTGGATCATTATTCAAAAAGATATGCATTTTATAAACTTAACTTATTTTCTGTCTTTTCTTTTAATTTCCAGAAAAACGTGTTATACTTTTGGTACCGAGCCCGTGGCTAGCCAGAGTCACTGCCAGGCGGGCCCGGGTGCTGCGCTGGCGCTGACTAGGCTCGGGTGCAGCTATGCTGGCCGCCACGGTCACTGACCGGTGGGGCCCAGCTGTCAGCGAAAGAAAATAAAATGAAAAAGGCCGCGCGGCGGCGGGGACTCGAACTCGCGTCTCGCGAGCGCGCTCACGCGTGCGAGCCACTGGGCCGGCGCGGGGTTCGTGCTAGTATACGGGCGCTTGCTCTTTTGAGATGAGGACAGGGCACGGCGACGGCGTGCACGACCGCGGCGACCACCGGCGACGACGCGCACGGGATCGACGGCTGCGCACGCGATCGACCCTATTTCTACTCGCGATCGATGTGTACGGGCATGGGCTACTCCCTGGCGGAGACAGCGACCAAATGGTCACCGGAGATGGCGACGGCGAGGAGCTGAGGCGGCGGCGAGCTACGGCTAACGACGCGCCGACGAACTACGGCGATCAGAGAGGAATGGAGGTGTCTAGGAGATCCGCATGCTCACCCTCGTCGCGTGAGTACTCGCAGCGGTGAAGGAGAAGGTCGAGGGAGGTCGCGCGCTTGCTCGGAGTCCGACGGCCGGAGAGGAAGAAGATGCGGTGGCGACGATGATTCCCAGCCTTCCTGGTCGATTCCTTCTACGAGGAGGGAGAGGAGATCGCGGCGGGGCTGGTGGTGGTCGTAGATTCGCTCGGGGTGGCTTCAGTCGACGGCGGCAGCGACGACGAGCTCGGCCGAGGCGCGGCCATGGCAGAGGAAAATAGAAGAGAGGGAGGGAGCAGGGGAGATGTGAGCGAGTGGATGAGGGTGGGCGGCGTCGTGGCCTTCTTATCTCCACGCAGGGCAGCGGAGAGGAGAGCGGGAGGGGGGTCCGGGCGGCGGGCGACGCAGGAGAGGTCGACACGGCGACGGCGCCACGGGATGCTACAGGGAGACGAAGGAGCTTTCGCGGAAAACCCCCTGGGTTAAATTCTTTCTATTTGCATTTAGGTCCTTTTTCTTATTTCCTTAATTTTCAGTAGCTCTTCAAGGATTTTATTGAGGCACTAAAACATTTTATAAATATTTGAGAAAATTCAGGTAGCCTCCCATATACATGTAGAAGCTCCACAAATTTTGGTATTTGAAAATAAAATGTTTTGGACAATATTTGTTCATAGAGTTTAAATATGGCATTTTTGGATAAAATCAATTTGTCTAATCAAAATATCTTTGTAATTGACGAGTAATATTTTGAGGAGAGGGTAATATGATAATGAGATGGTTATCATCTTATTTCTGGATTTTATAAGATAAAAATAAGGGTTATAACAAAATAGAGAAATATGTAAAGAGGGAATTGAAATAAGATCATTTCTTTTAATCAAGACTTTAGTTTGAGAGTGAGGGTAGCCATAGAAGTCTTGTTTTGTTTTCACGTAACATTCCAAATTTGTGATCAGTGTGTTTTATTTTAGTGCTAGGCACAGCTGAGGAATTATCCTCACAAGCAACAACACCACAAGATCAATATCACAATAATGACCACACAAATCAAACCACCAGATTCAATCATGCCACCATTTACATAATTTAACAATACTATCTTATAAAAATGATCACACTTAATTATGACAAGATGATGTTTAGGAAATATCTCCACTCATCACTTAATAGTTTTCAGAAAGATTTGAAACAGGAAATATGTGGGTGATATATTTCCCACTAGTGTTATTTTCAAATGAAGTGATAATCAAAGTTTATAAAATGGGAGTTGCATACAAATGCAAAATATCAAGGTTAAAGATAGATAGGGGATAGCATATGGATCTCCATATTTTTGGGAACACATAATTTTGGAAATACTTTTACTTTCTCAAATACTGGTATTGGTTTTGGTTGTTGACAAATCAAATATCATTGAAATGGAGTTGGCCAAAATAAGAATGGAAAAGATATATAGAATATTTTCTTGTCATAACATGATCACCAAAATTAAATATATTTTTATATTGGTTGTGCCTTATATTTACTAGTCAAACAATTTAAACCGCAAGCCACACAAGTTCAAACATAGTAATGGGAAGGAAAACACAATCATCAGTGAAACATTTTCAAAAGATTTTTGTTGGTTCTGAATTTTGGGTCTGGTAAAACTAAGTTTTTCTTAGTTTCTAAATTTGGGATGTTACAGATCCTTCCCCCCTTAAAAATAAATCTCGTCCTCGAGATTTGCCCGGTGGTAACAGGGGAGTACGGGGGCACGGGTTTTGGGCTGATTATACTTCTGCGGTCGTTGCTACTTCAGTGGGGTTGCCATGTGAGATCTTGACAACTTGATGATGCAAGGCTTTCTTTGTTAACAATCTTCTGTGCTGAGTCAGATCCTTGATGATAGGGTTGACTTGATGATTGACTTGGATGGATAGTCGTGGTCGATCGCTTCTAGATACTACAAAGCTAAGGCGCAAGGAACTAATTTTTAACACGTTCTGGTATACCTATTGCAGGTTTTCCCCCCCTTAAAAAGGGGTTTTGAAGGGTCATGTTGAAGGTTGCATCTGAAGTTGACTTGGAGGCACCATTCTTCTTGGGTGGCCTGACGATCTTCGTCTTGGGTGTTACTCCTCGATACTTGGGGTTGGTGCAGACATCATTTCCTGATATTTTCTCCTTACGAGGGTCGCAGATGGGGATGCGTTATTTTCAGGATGCGTCCAGTCTGTGTACTTGACTCTTTCCGGTTTCTAGTTAGAAAAAGGATGTTATAAGCTTCTGAGTGCGTCTGGACTTGCTTGGTGGTTGATGTCGTCAACAGTAGGTGCTTCCGTCGTTTGATTCTTCTGCGTATTCCGTTGGTTGGTTGCCTTCTTTCTGGTCCTTATTCGGTTGAGTAAAGGAGGACATCGTTGTTGACTTCTTTGGTTCTTGATCTCCGTGAAGCTTTGGTAAGGATTTCAAGGGGTACAGTTTAGGGTATCGAGCTTCCCGAGGAGTCTAAAAGTTAGTTCCAGGACCCTAAAGGTAGGCGGTTCTGTCGGCTGTTTGACGAGGGTGCAAGGGTCGCTTTTTCAGTTAATCTTGAAAGTTAAAGAAATGGCTTTATGTCAGCAGTTGCTGTTCGTGCCTTCTTGAATCCTCCTTCGGTGTGATTGGTCTGGGCAAGTTAAAAGGGGTGATTGCTCGACAGGTAATGTTGATGGTGCTTGATTACTGGGCTTCGCGCAGATGGCCTTTGATGATGGTCAACTTCGGCTTTGACGATGGCGATCTTCTCACCACCAACTATAGGTGATTCTTCACATGTCAGCTGTTAATGGACCCTAGAAAGCTAGTGAAGAACCTTCGCACCCGCTGTTTTCCAAACGGGTACCCTTTTTTCTCTTCTTGTCTCGGAGATCATATCCTTGGGGAGACAAGCTTCCAATTAGTTGGTTATATAAGAAGGTGGGTGTCTTTGGTGACGTCAATTGCCTTAGTCATACAAGAAGAATTTGTTAACAAGGTAGCTAGTCTTGTCATCAAACCACTTTTCATATTCCAGAGGCTGAGATACACTGGATTATCTGACGTTCCGTTTCTTTGTATATGACTCTCGATTGTTTGAGTATACAAAAGTGATTTGTTAACAAGTTCATGAGGCTTGTTACCAAACTGCTCCTATATAACACGAACATTGGAATATCACATTATTTCTAGCGAGATTAACAATAATAGATTTTGATGTAAAAGTTTCCAGATGCTCCAAGATAGTCTGGTATATTGCTTCTTTGGGTCTGGGTCTTCACCAAGCTTCGCAGGTATCTTCACAAGTAAGTTAGTGCACCAGAACAGTTAGGGTTTTCGGGGAAAACTTTCTGGTTGAGGAGTTCAAGTTAGTTTTCAAAAGAGTTGGGTGCTATACTCTGAACATCAAACTTTTTATACCTAAAATCCAAAACATCCAACTTTACACAGGCCTCTAATTCTCGAGTCTCCAAAATACCATTCCAACATCTCTGGTAAGGCCACTACTATCAAACAGTTAATTGAATCACGGCCTTTGCCCAACCTAAAGTTATTAATCCACCATCATCTCCTTCGGGCATAAATTCTTTATTATACTATGGTTCAATCTATCGGATACCCATCAAACCTTTTTGGCATAGTCTTCCCATTACATTCTATCACAAAATCGTAGTGGTCCTCCAATTATTTTTGATTGATTTCTCCCCAGATAGGCATACCTCATATTATCTGACTCCTTCCGTATGTCCTATTTCCCACGACCGTATCATCAAAACTAAATAAAGCATCCCATAATCATGTGGTCGTACCATCACGAATTGACCCACTTTCAATCCAAATCCAGATTTTATCTACACACCTTTGGGTCTTGATCTCATAATCAAAGATAAATGATCTTCCTAAGAATAATCCAAACAGAGCGTGACAAGCTCTGAAACTACTATCACCTAGAATGCCTTGCTACTAGACCAGTCATATTGATTTCTAGAATCCGATAAACATTCACTTATCCTCCCCCAATTATTTCTTGCATCCAACAATCTACTCATTCGCTAACTCATCTTTGACCACTTCCTATAATTCCATAAGGATTTACCACAAAAGTCACTTGCGCTAGGAATCACCCTAGACATTCCAACACCGGAGTATTCTTCTTGATTTACTTGCTTCCAAACAATCCAACATCATTTTATCAGCAAGTACTTCCTAAAAATCCAATAACATTCACCTTTCTTTCTAAACCTTAAATCATGGTTCACGTCTTCTAGCTCCAGATAACCACCAATGGTTGGGGTCCACAACTGGTTAGCCCCAGAGTATTAATCAATATATCATCTATCCGAACCCAATTAATTTATCGATCCACTCCAAGTTTTCACTTCTATTCTAAACCCCAAATGTTTGATGTTACGAACATCATCCAACAAATTTTGATTTCATCAAGATCCTTTTGACTGATAAATTTATAGCCCAACATCCTTATATCCTCCTAAAGTCTCTTTTCCACCAACTAGTTTTGAGTCGTCCTATGGCACCTCTTTCCTTGATCTAGAAAAAGCAGTTAGTAATTTTGCAAAATTTGGTTAGATGAGAAACTAAAGTTAGATAAGTTATGTTAGTTATGTTAGTTTTCATATTGTTTTATTAGTCCGACGGGATACGAATAGTGTCATCCAACGTCGGGTCTTGAATCTTCATCTTTCTCGATGGCTTGATGTGGTTGCACAAACGACGTATGAAGACTACTATCCGTTTTGCAGAAGGTCGCAGAGTCTTGGGGTAGAGAGTCTTCCATACCTGACTTTTCTTACTAGGAGAAAATTTGCTGAAGGGTTTTCTAAGTCGGACTTTTGAGAGGGTACAAAAGTACATCTATGGCCAACAAGGCCAAAAAGGTTTTTGCAAACAGTCTAAAATAAAGCAACAGATAAAAGTGTGGTTACTTTGGGTTCCCGACAAGGCGGGTTTTGTGAAACACACAAGGAAAACAACACACGTAAATGCAACACACAGCAAGATCAATCAAGGCACTTTTAGCACTAACAGACGTCTAATACCGTGGAAGATGGGGTTTTGCTCAAGTAAAACGAGCTCATCCTATTGATCCTAGGGGTCTTTGTATCTCGAGGATTTTCCTCACCTTGTCCCAGTGGGAAACTTTGGCGGTGAAATTACTGCGATTTCTGAAGGTTGCACGGATCATCGGTCTTCGTATATAAATCGCCTTGCTGTTGAAGTCTTCGGGTTGCTAAGTACCCAGGTCTGGTCTGGGGTATCGTCAAGTATGTAAGTTTGAATGGAGGTAAGACAACAGATGGAAACTTTTGATAAGCCTTTAAACAAGAGGTAAGGTTTAGAATAATTCGAGAAGGTGAAAAGAATGGAAGTTTTACTTAGGCTTCCTTAGATACAAATAATTTTGGTAGTAATATATTTCTTTCCGAAATAGTTTTCTCGTATGGGCCTTGGTGAAACAGGACGGTTGAAGTCTTTATTTTATCGCCTAAATCTTCAACGGGAATACTTGAGATTGTCGAGGTAGTAACTGAGTGGAATTGTCGATATTGAGTTGAGGTCTTCGGGGTCTCTTGCTTTATTGATACTGACGATCTTGGTATTTGCATATCAATCACCTTGATGTTGAATATTGAATAGTTGGGATGGAAGGTGCTAGCAAATTAGGTCTCACTTGGGTTCATCGTCAAGTATTTTGAACGGTTAAGAGGGAGTAGAGAAATCCTTGGAAAATCTTAAATAGAGGGATAAGACTCAGAAATATTTGAGAAGGTGAGAAGAGTGGAAGCTAATCTTGGACTTCCTGGGATAAAATACTCTTTTGGTAATAATAGGTTTTTAATCAAAATATTTCCTTACTAACTAACGTCCATGCTAACTAAGGTCTGTTACAGTCAGGATGGCTCTGATACCAAGTCTGTGAGGACCCCGGATTAATTATCCGAGATACTCGTTATGTTTCCTGCAACAATCCCATGATCAGTCTGTTGTCGCACATAACTCGAATTGGCATCACAGAACACCCATACATACCGAATAAATATTACTTACTTGATTGAAGTCATAACTTCAACAGGTACATGCAGCGGAAATCATCAAACAACGTGGAGCCCAAGTCATTAGCCATAACCACAGGCAGCTGACTGGGAAGCGCCCTAGTTCGCATTGACGTCGACGAACTCTCGATCTCCAGCATACTTCTTCTTGAACTCTGGACATGGGAATATCCAGGGACACAGCCATGAGTACATTTATGTACTCGCAAACTACCTCCGACAGGAGCATGCAATAGCATCATTTTTATTATAACAAAACCCTTTATTTTGATAAGACATCTCTATATCTTTGTTGAAAAGAGAAGAAGTCTCTTTTATAAACATTTTTCCCGGAAAATCACCATTTGTTTATTTCTCCAAAACTCCTCCTTTCTTCGACCATTGACCCACATGGTCCACTTTCTTCCATCAACCTCATACCGATCTGCTGGTATAGGTGCATAGAACATTCCCACTTCACTTTTCTTTAAAACTCAACTCTTTTCAAAAACTTGCACATGGTCTTAGGACAGTCTCCCAATTGTCCATATCCGAGGACTCGGCTATTCGAATAGTTTTAAACACTCTGCAGAGGTAGCACGCTTTTGACCCACATCCATCCGGCAACTCATCGTGTCTGCCACGTCTCGCCATACCAGGTGTATGCGAAGTAAGCCGCCGGCCATAGCCTCTTATTTGCTCATGCTAGTATAGGATCCTTCCCATATGACACTTTCCATCGACACCCAGTCCGGTTTCCCGTCAGAAACCCTAAGTGTGAGGACTCATAGTTTTGTCCGGCGGTTTATGGTGGAACCTTCTATCCTCCCCACCAACTTGTGTGAGGACCCGGGTCAGGGGGTAGATCCTCGGACCATCCCCTCATGCATAACGGAGTCATCTCCGTCGATGAGGTATCCCATACTAATAAGAGCAAACTACATGACTACGCCTTTTCCCATATGTGGTAAATGTGGTCGCACAGGGTAGGATTGGTTTCCATAGTACTAGGACACTGTGCATTTTTCATAAACACCACCATTTTCCACTTTCCAACACAGTACCGACATCTCGGTTTCATAAACTCACAAGACATTTCAAAGGAGTTTTGAATAAACAACATTGTTTTCCCATCCTAAAGTTTTATATAAACTACTACATAGGGTGGCAAAATAATATCCATATATTTTTGAAATGGGTTTTGTAAATCTTGCTTTGAGAGTAAACATTTATGAAAGTAGATGCATATGTTGGTAGTGCAAGCTCAGAGAATAGCTTGCCTTGCTCGGCAAAGTGAACTTGGTCTTGATCTTCAGGTTCAGCAAATTCTCCTTCCTTTATAACTCCGTTCCACAAACCACTTCGGTGGTGTTTATATCTAGCGTCGCAAACAGGAGGATAACACAACAATCACTAAGCAAACCAAACCACAAGTGGTATACAGACAAGCGACAAACCGTAGGCGTCAAACTAATCGTTCGGGCAACAACTAGGATCTACACTTACGAGGGTTTTATACTGGTCAGTAGTCCATCACCTAACCGCAAGTTAGGTACATCGATCACAAAACTATCTGAGGCGAAGGTTATCAACAAGCATCTCCTGTTAAACAGGAAATACTCCAGACAAAAGTTAGGTCACTATATTTTCTGTGAGTCAGAATTACACCAAGTTAGAATTCGATAAAGGGAGACACTAGGAACCTAGCAAAATTAGATTTGCTCCAGAAATCATTACGGATTAAAAAAATCCTTTTTAAATCTACCCTTTTGTTAATTTATTTTAAACATCATTACAAAATAATTACCCAAGTTTTGAAACAAGATGGAATATGAAGGTTATCACTTGCTAAACATTTTAATGGGTCAAACTTAATTTTTGGATCATTATTTTTAAAGATATGAATTTTCCCAATTTATTTTATATTCTGCCTTTTTCTTTATTTTAATAAAACATTAAATAAACTAATTTATTTGGATAGGTGAATTACACCAAAAGACAGGTTTTATTTTTCTGAACATTTTGGTATATCATTTGTAATTTTTGGATCATTATTCAAAAAGATATGCATTTTATAAACTTAACTTATTTTCTGTCTTTTCTTTTAATTTCCAGAAAAACGTGTTATACTTTTGGTACGAGCCCGTGGCTAGCCAGAGTCACTGCCAGGCGGGCCCGGGTGCTGCGCTGGCGCTGACTAGGCTCGGGTGCAGCTGTGCTGGCCGCCACGGTCACTGACCGGTGGGGCCCAGCTGTCAGCGAAAGAAAATAAAATGAAAAAGGCCGCGCGGCGGCGGGGACTCGACTCGCGTCTCGCGAGCGCGCTCACGCGTGCGAGCCACTGGGCCAGCGCGGGGTTCGTGCTAGTATACGGGCGCTTGCTCTTTTGAGATGAGGACAGGGCACGGCGACGGCGTGCACGACCGCGGCGACCACCGGTGACGACGCGCACGGGATCGAAGGCTGCGCACGCGATCGACCCTATTTCTACTCGCGATCGATGTGTACGGGCATGGGCTACTCCCTGGCGGAGACAGCGACCAAATGGTCACCGGAGATGGCGACGGCGAGGAGCTGAGGCGGCGGCGAGCTACGGCTAACGACGCGCCGACGAACTACGGCGATCAGAGAGGAATGGAGGTGTCTAGGAGATCCGCATGCTCACCCTCGTCGCGTGAGTACTCGCAGCAGTGAAGGAGAAGGTCGAGGGAGGTCGCGCGCTTGCTCGGAGTCCGACGGCCGGAGAGGAAGAAGATGCGGTGGCGACGATGATTCCCAGCCTTCCTGGTCGATTCCTTCTACGAGGAGGGAGAGGAGATCGCGGCGGGGCTGGTGGTGGTCGTAGATTCGCTCGGGGTGGCTTCAGTCGACGGCGGCAGCGACGACGAGCTCGGCCGAGGCGCGGCCATGGCAGAGGAAAATAGAAGAGAGGGAGGGAGCAGGGGAGATGTGAGCGAGTGGATGAGGGTGGGCGGCGTCGTGGCCTTCTTATCTCCACGCAGGGCAGCGGAGAGGAGAGCGGGAGGGGGGTCCGGGCGGCGGGCGACGCAGGAGAGGTCGACACGGCGACGGCGCCACGGGATGCTACAGGGAGACGAAGGAGCTTTCGCGGAAAACCCCCTGGGTTAAATTCTTTCTATTTGCATTTAGCTCCTTTTTCTTATTTCCTTAATTTTCAGTAGCTCTTCAAGGATTTTATTGAGGCACTAAAACATTTTATAAATATTTGAGAAAATTCAGGTAGCCTCCCATATACATGTAGAAGCTCCACAAATTTTGGTATTTGAAAATAAAATGTTTTGGACAATATTTGTTCATAGAGTTTAAATATGGCATTTTTGGATAAAATCAATTTGTCTAATCAAAATATCTTTGTAATTGACGAGTAATATTTTGAGGAGAGGGTAATATGATAATGAGATGGTTATCATCTTATTTCTGGATTTTATAAGATAAAAATAAGG
Source organism: Poa pratensis (assembly GCA_947311845.1). Taxonomy (NCBI): domain Eukaryota; kingdom Viridiplantae; phylum Streptophyta; class Magnoliopsida; order Poales; family Poaceae; genus Poa; species Poa pratensis. The sequence continues at coordinate 30,357,499 of CAMZMU010000078.1, read as the reverse complement.
GTTATAACAAAATAGAGAAATATGTAAAGAGGGAATTGAAATAAGATCATTTCTTTTAATCAAGACTTTAGTTTGAGAGTGAGGGTAGCCATAGAAGTCTTGTTTTGTTTTCACGTAACATTCCAAATTTGTGATCAGTGTGTTTTATTTTAGTGCTAGGCACAGCTGAGGAATTATCCTCACAAGCAACAACACCACAAGATCAATATCACAATAATGACCACACAAATCAAACCACCAGATTCAATCATGCCACCATTTACATAATTTAACAATACTATCTTATAAAAATGATCACACTTAATTATGACAAGATGATGTTTAGGAAATATCTCCACTCATCACTTAATAGTTTTCAGAAAGATTTGAAACAGGAAATATGTGGGTGATATATTTCCCACTAGTGTTATTTTCAAATGAAGTGATAATCAAAGTTTATAAAATGGGAGTTGCATACAAATGCAAAATATCAAGGTTAAAGATAGATAGGGGATAGCATATGGATCTCCATATTTTTGGGAACACATAATTTTGGAAATACTTTTACTTTCTCAAATACTGGTATTGGTTTTGGTTGTTGACAAATCAAATATCATTGAAATGGAGTTGGCCAAAATAAGAATGGAAAAGATATATAGAATATTTTCTTGTCATAACATGATCACCAAAATTAAATATATTTTTATATTGGTTGTGCCTTATATTTACTAGTCAAACAATTTAAACTGCAAGCCACACAAGTTCAAACATAGTAATGGGAAGGAAAACACAATCATCAGTGAAACATTTTCAAAAGATTTTTGTTGGTTCTGAATTTTGGGTCTGGTAAAACTAAGTTTTTCTTAGTTTCTAAATTTGGGATGTTACACTTGCTGCTGCACTCATCATACCTTCCTCTTGGGGTTCCCAACTGACGTGTGACGTACAAGCATTGTTTCTGGCACTGTTGCCGGGGAGATATTCCCTCGTCAACTTAGCTAGCAACACGTTTTCTGGCGCCGTTGCCGGGGAAAACCGAATTGCTTCTGCAAGGGGAGTCTCTCACACCCAATCTCTTTACTTTGTTATTTGTCTTGCTTAGTTTATTTTTATTTAGTCTTGTTTGCTCTCTTTATCAAAAACACAAAAAAATTAGTTACTTGTTTAATTCAGTTTGATTTTGTTTTTCAAAATGAATGCTCCTGAAGTTGAAGTTCGTTCTTTTAGGCAACTAGGAGGTGAAAATTTGAAAGATGCTTGGTATAGAATTAGTGATGCTCATCATAGATGTACTAAGAAACACTCTACCACTATCCTCCTTAGGAACTTTTATGTTGGTATCTCTAGTTGGTATAGGTATGTTCTAGACACTCTTACAGGTGGAAATTTCTTGGGTACTCCTGCTTTAGAAGCCTGTAATATTATTGAAAGTTTGGTAGGAACACCACCCACTAAAGATATTAAAATTGAGATCACCTTGGAGGATGTTATAAATAAGTTAGACTCTATGGAGAATTTTTTCCAAATTTTCTTGATTGTATTGGTAAGACTAATGAATCAATAGCCACCATCAATGAAAGAATCACTGTTCTTGAGGATAATAATATCCATGACACCCAAAATCATAGAATTGATGAGTTAGAGGAAGCTATTGAAACCTTAAGTTCAACCTTTACTTCTCTTAAGTCTAAAAAGGAGAAAGTTTATGTGGGTAGAGAGCAAAAGTTTATGTATGTTCCTAAAGTGCCAAAACCAAAGACTCATTATGAGCTTAAAATTGATAAAACTTTTAGTACGGTTAAAGGTAATGAAACACCTCCAGGAACATCTAAGATACCCATTGTTACAAGCTGTGTGTTGGAAGAAGCTTTTGATGATTTGAATGATTTGCCACTTGACAACACTTGATTTTCACTTTCTGCGCCTAGCTGAAAGGCGTTAAAGAAAAGCGCTTATGGGAGACAACCCATCGTTTTTATTTGCTGTTATTTTTGTTTTCTTTGAGTCAAGGAGTTTTGTTACTTCTGTAGCAACTCCTTTGTATCTTTATTTTATCGCAATGTTGTGCCAAGTAAAGTTCTATATTGAAAGTTGATGCAAGATTTGGATTTCTGCGCAGTGACAGATTTTTAGCTGTCACGGATTTGAGCTTATCTCCCTGTAGAAAATTCAAAAAATTCTGAAAAAATCACGCATATTCCTGAGATATGTACGCAACTTTCATTATTTTAGGCCAGATCCATCTGAGCAACTTAAGTGCCTCGAAAAAATTCGTCATTCCAGACTGTTCTGTTTTTGACAGATTCTGCCTTTTGTTTTGCATTCGCTCTTTTACTGTGTTTGTGTGGATTTCTTTGCTCCACAAAGCATTGGTGGCTGTAGCTAATGTCCAGAAGCTTTGGGATTGATTGTATCATTACAGAATATGAGAATTTTTGATTATGCACTAACCCTCTAATGAGAACTGTCTTGAGTTTGGTGTGAAGGAAGTTTTCAAGGATCAAGCGAGAAGGGTGATATTATGTGATCAAGAAGAGTGAAAAGCCTAAGCTTGGGGATGCCCCCGTGGTTCATCCCAACCATATTCAGAGAGACTCAAGCGTCTAAGCTTGGGGATGCCCAAGGCATCCCCTTCTTCATCAACAAACTTATCAGGTCATCTCTAGTGAAACTATATTTTAATTCTTTCACATCTTATGCGCTTTACTTGGAGCGTCTGTGTGTTTTTATTTTTGTTTTTGTTTGAATAAATTCGGATCCTAGCAATCCTTGTGTGGGAGAGAGACACGCTCCGCTTTTTCATGTGAATACTCATGTTCTTCACTTATATTTGTTGAGTATTCTTAACTAGCTACTGCAGTGCTTTTAGCTCCTGTTTTTCATGCATCTCTTCGAGCTGTTAGCACTTGTTTATAAATACTCTCTTGCTGCATTATATTATCATTTGGAGAGTTTATGTTTAAATAAATTGATTGGTGTTTGTTTGGAAGAAAGAAAATGCTACATGTAGTAGTTGGTATTGGAAAAGACATATGCATTCTTGTAGATCATTGTCTTGTTTGATTTGATGCTTTGCAATTGTTTTGAGCTCTCAAGTAGATCATGTTTAAGCTCTTGCATCATGTAGTTAAAGCCTAGTAGTGGAGAACTACCGTAGAGCTTGTTGAGACTTGGGATGCATATTTGTTCTCTCTAAGGTCTAGATATTTTCTGGTAAAATGTTTGAGCAACAAGGAAGACAGTGTAGAGTCTTATAATACTTGCAATATGTTTTTATGTGATTCTTGCTGTACCGGTTTATACTTGTGTTTGCTTCAAACAACCTTGCTAGCCTAAACTCTGTACTGAGAGGGAATGCTTCTCGTGCATCCAAAACTTGAGCCAAAACCCATGCCATTTGTGTCCACCATACCTACCTACTATGTGGTATTTCCTGCCATTCCAAGTAAATATTTCATGTGCTACCTTTAAACTATTCAAAACTTTATTACTCCTTATTTGTGTCAATGTTTTATAGCTCATGAGGAAGTATGTGGTGTTTTATCTTTCAATCTTGTCATTTACTTCTGACAGACTTTCACCAATGGACTAGTGGCATATACATCCGCTTATCCAATAATTTGCAAAAAGAGCTGGCAACGGGGTGCCCAGCCCCAATTAATTACAACTTTCATTAATAATTCTCTTCACATGTTTTGCCCTGATTTATCAGTAAGCAACTTAATTTGCAAATAGACACTCCTCCATGGTATGTGAATGTTGGAAGGCACCCGAGGATTCGGTTAGCCATGGCTTGTGTAAGCAAAAGGTTGGGAGGAGTGTCATCTATAAAGAAACTAAAATACATGTGTAAACAAAAGAGAAGAGGGATGATCTACCTTGCTGGTAGAGATAACGTCCTTCATGGGAGCCGCTCTTGAAAGTCTGGTTGACAAGGGGGTTAGAGTGCCCACTACCATTCGTTGACAACAACAAACACCTCTCAAATACTTATTTTGTGCTCTCTATATGCTTTCGAAAACTTAAAAAGCTCTAGCACATGATTTAATCCCTGCTTCCCTCTGCGAAGGGCCTATCTTTTACTTTATGTTGAGTCAGTTTACCTACTCCTTTCTATCTTAGAAGCAAACACTTGTGTCAACTTTGTGTGCATTGATTCTTACATTTTACTTATTGCACTTGTTATATTGCTTTATGTTGACAACTATCCATGAGATATACATGTTACAAGTTGAAAGCAAATGCTGAAACTTAATCATCCTTTGTGTTGCTTCAATGCCTTTTACTTTGAATCTATTGCTTTATGAGTTACCTCTTATGCAAAACTTTTTGATGCTTGTCTTGAAAGTACTATTCATGAAAAGTTTTTGCTTATATGATTCATTGTTTACTCTTTATCTATTTGTTAGCAAACTATAGATCATTGCTTTGAGTCACTTCATTCATGACATGAGCCTTGCAATATATTGATCAAGATTGTGTGAAAGCATGTCTCCTCAGAAATTATTTGTTGTTATCGTTTTACCTACTCGAGGACGAGTAGAACTAAGCTTGGGGATGCTTGATACGTCTCCAACGTATCCATAATTTCTGCTGTTCCATGCTTATATTATACCATTTGCTACATGTTTTATATACACTTCGTATCACTTTTATGCATTTTCTGGGACTAACCTATTAACAAGATGCCACAGTGCCAGTTCCCTGTTTTCTGCTGTTTTTGGTTTCAGAAAGTTACTTCTGGAAATATTCTCGGAATTGCACGAAACAAAAGGCCAAGTCCCTATTTTTCCAGCACGTACACGGAGTCCGAAGGAGAGACGAAGGAGAGCCACGAGGTGGCCAAACCACCTGGCGGCGCGGCAGGGGCCCACCGCGCCGCCTGTGGTTTGGGCCCCTCGGGGGTCCGCCGACATCGCCCCTTCGCCTATTTATTCCCCGAGACGCGAAAACCCTAAAACACCGAGCCTTTCATCCAGAACATATTCGCTGCCGCCGCCGTCGTCAACCCTAACTCGGGGGGTTCTGAAGCTCTTCCCGGCACCCTGCCGGAGAGGGGAATCATCACCGGAGGGCTCTACATCGCCATGCCCGCCTCCGGAGTGATGCGTGAGTAGTTCATCCTTGGACTATGGGTCCATAGCAGTAGCTAGATGGTTGTCTTCTCCACTTGTGCCATCATGTTTAGATCTTGTGAGCTGCCTATCATGATCAAGATCATCTTATTGTAATGCTACATGTTGTGTTTGCTGGGATCTGACTTATATTGATACCTATGTGGAGCTGAATATTATATTATCATGTCTATGTCATTTGTGATCTTGCATGCTCTCCGTTACTTGTTGAAGCCTTGGCCAAGTGAATACTTGTAACTCCAAGAGGGGGTATTTATGCATGATAGTTGGGTTCAACCTCTATTTAACCTGGGATAGTGACAGCAAGTTCTAAGGTTGTAGATGTGTTGTTGCCACTAGGGGTAAAACAGCAATGCTTTATTCAAGGATGAATGTATTGTTTACATTACGCACATTACTTAATGCAATTGTCTGTTGCTTGCAACTTAATACTGGAAGGGGTACGGATGTTAACCGGAAAGTGGACTATTTAGGCATAGATGCATGCTGGATAGCGGTCTATGTACTTTGTCGTAATGCCCAAATGAATCTCATAGTAGACACCACAGCTCACACATGCATGTTATATGCACTTATCAATTGTCAATTGCCCAGCTGTAATTTGTTTACCCAGCATGTTAGTTATCTTATTGGAGAGACACCACTAGTGAACTGTGGACCCCGGTCCATTCTTTTACATCTGAAATACAATCTACTGCAATCATTGTTCTCTACTGTTTTATGCAAACAAACATCATTTCCATTCGATACGTTTAACCCTTTGTTTTCAGCAAGCCGGTGAGATTGACAACCTCACTGTTAAGTTGGGGCAAAGTAATTTGATTGTGTTGTGCAGGTTCCACGTTGGCACCGGAATCCCTGGTGTTGCGCCGCACTACACTCCTTCACCAACACCTTCGAAGCAAACCTCGTTTTCCTACTGGTTCGATTAAACCTTGGTTTCATACTGAGGGAAAACTTGCTGCTGCACTCATCATACCTTCCTCTTGGGGTTCCCAACTGACGTGTGACGTACAAGCATTGTTTCTGGCACTGTTGTCGGGGAGATATTCCCTCGTCAACTTAAAGCTAGCATCGTGCAACAAACCATGAAGCAATGTGACGCCATCGCCGACAATATGATCGCCTACAGAGACCTGTACAACCAGCTGGAAGGTACCTTCGACGGCTGCGAGCTGCGACACGTTGGCCGTGAGATCAACGAGGAAGCCGACACCCTCGCAACCTGGGCTCAAACAAAGCGCCGGTGCCACCCGGAGTCTTCCTCGAGTGCATCACGCAACGCTCCGTCAAGCTCCGGCCCACGTCGGGATCCTCTACATCGACAACGAGCACCGCCGACCCGCCCAGCACGGAGAAGGAGCCTATGGAGGTGATGCTGATCGAGCCCACATGGACGAGCCCATACCTGGCTTACATACTGCAGCAGAGGGTGCCAACAAACCCAGTCGAAGCCAAGCGCGTCATCCGCCGCTCCAAGGGCTTCACCGTCATCAACGGGGAGCTCTACAAGCGAAGCATCTCGGGAGTCCTCCAAAGGTGCATCGACCTAGTCGACGGTCAAGCCACCTTACTCGAGATCCACGCTGGCATCTGCGGGCACCACGCCAGCAGTCGAGCCTTAGTGGCCAAAGCCTTACGAGCCGGGTTCTACTGGCCCACCGCAATGCAAGACGCAGAAGAACTCGTGAGGAAATGTCTCGGCTGCCAGGAGTTCGCCAACAAGCCGCATGCACCAGCATCAGCACTGAAGACCATACCACTCGCCTGGCCCTTCGCTCAATGGGGGCTCGACATGGTGGGTCCACTCAAGAAGTCCTCTCCGGGAGGACACACTCATCTCTTGGTGGCAGTCGACAAGTTCACGAAGTGGATCGAAGCTGTGCCTATCACAAGTTCGACTGCCTCCTCGGCAGTTAACTTCATCAGGTCAATCATCTTCTGGTTTGGAGTGCCACACAGCATCATCACCGACAACAGCACGAACTTCACAGCCGAAGAGTTCAAGGACTTCTGCTCCGAGCAAGGCATCAAGCTCAACTACGCATCTGTCTCGCACCCGCAGTCCAACGGACAGGTCGAAAAGGCCAATGGCTTAGTCTGCAAGGGCATCAAGAAGCGCCTGCGAGTACCATTGAGGCGCGCTGCAGGCGCCTGGGTCGAAGAGCTGCCATCTGTGCTGTGGAGTCTGCGCACTACGCCAAACAGATCCACTCAGTACACGCCATTCTTCATGGTCTACGGCGCAGAAGCAATCATGCCGTGCGACATCAAGTTCGACGCGCCCCGAGTGGTGGCCGACGACGAGTCCGACGCAGAAGAAGCACTCGAGGACGACATGGATACCCTCGACGAAGCACGCGACATCGCCCTTACCCGCGCGGCCGTGTATCAGCAAGACTTATGCAACTACCACGGGCGGTGACTGCGGCCCAGAGCATTCATTCCTGGCGACCTTGTCCTCCGCCTCAAACAGAAGAAGGTGCACAAACTCGCCTCCCCGTGGGAGGGTCCATACATCATGACAGAGGCAATCGGCGGCAGAGCTTACTGCCTGAAGGACTCGAAGACGGGGACAGTCTGCAACAACCCGTGGAACGTTGCGCAACTGCGCCGCTTCTACGCCTAATCGACTCCCCTTGTAACAAAGTGTACTATGTCAAGAGGCGACAGGTTCCAGACGCACTCTTTCCCTTACCAGGGTACCTGAGGGGACTGGAAGGGTTTTAATGAGGCGGCCTGCTCGCAAAAATCAATGAAGTGATTTGTGGAACAAGCTCTCCCCTTTACTTTTTTAGTCAAAAAGCAACATAAACCTAGGCCGTCACCCGATGCACTCGGGGGCTGCGCCATACAGGTCCAAGTCAAAATCCTAGGCCGCCACCCGAAGCACTCGGGGGCTGCGCCGCACAGGTCTAAGTCAAACCTAGGCCACACCGAAGCACTCGGGGGCTGCGCCATACAGGTCTAACTCGAAAAATCCTTGGCCGTCACCCGAAGCACTCGGGGGCTGCGCCGCACAGGTCTAAGTCAAACCTAGGCCGCACCCGAAGCACTCGGGGGCTGCGCCATACAAGTCCAACTCGAAAAATCCTTGGCCGCCACCCGACGCACTCGGGGGCTGCGCCATACAGGTCTAACTCGAAAAATACTTGGCCGTCACCCGAAGCACCGGGGGCTACGCCGCACAGGTCCAACTCAAAACCTAGGTCGCCACCCGACGCACTCGGGGGCTGCGCCATACAGGTCTAACTCGAAAAATCCTTGGCCGTCACCCGAAGCACTCGGGGGCTGCGCCGCACAGGTCTAAGTCAAACCTAGGCCGCACCCGAAGCACTCGGGTGCTGCGCCATACAGGTCCAACTCGAAAATCCTGGCCGCCACCCGAAGCACTCGGGGGCTGCGCCGCACAGGTCTAAGTCAAACCTAGGCCGCACCCGACGCACTCGGGGGCTGCGCCGTACAGGTCCAAGTCAAAAGCCTAGGTCGCCACCCGAAGCACTCGGGGGCTGCGCCGCACAGGTCCAAGTCAAAATCCTAGGCCGCACCGAGCACTCGGGGGCTGCGCCGCACAGGTCTGACTCGACACACCTCGGCCGCACTCGAAGCACTCGGGGGCTGCGCCGCACATCTAATTCAAAATCCTAGGCCGCACTCGATCCGCTCGGGGGCTGCGCCATACAGGTTTACAGAAGTCTACAAGATACAATTTACTCACTCGGGGGCTACCCCCACCTGGCATACATACACTCATATTTCCACTTGGAAAAATTGCTTTTACAAGCTAACGCTATACAACAGCAGTCTACTACTCTTATTCTACAGGCTCGCCCTTTGGCGCATCGAGTGGCCCTACAAGGTGCTCACTAAAGCTCTGGACCTGCTGAATCATCTGACGCGCAGCCGCAAGAGTATCGGCGTAGTCACCCTCTCCAGGCAAGCCGTCAAGCACCTTGTACAGTGGAAGATTAGGCCGGTGCATTCGAACGTACGCCAGCGCCACGTTCGCCCCGGCAACAAGTTGAGTGTGCACGACTTCCTTCAACGCACTGCCTTCACGGAACCTCTCCAGCAGCGCAGCCAGTCCATTAGGCTGCTCGTTGTGCGGAAAGTACACCCTGTTGATCTGCCAGAGGGTTTTTCTACAACCTTCCAAGAGCACAGCAGCCCGCCAGGTGCGATCCAACATTCGCGCCAGTACACTGCCTCTGGATTTTTCGACCAAAACTGACGCGCTTCGGGTGAGTCACCGGCGGCTTCTTTCTCCACCCGCTCGTCTACTCGACTTTGCTCGGCCTTCCAGTCAGAGTTCACATCTGCATCAAGACCAGCACTAAGAACAGTAAAAGGAAAGAAGTCGAAGCACAGTGCTAGAAAACCAACCTTGCAGCTGCCGACTGATCAAGTCCATCTCGCCTAGCAGAAACTCCTCTCGCTGGGAGAACGGCGCAACGGGCCGTGACCTCAAGCGCTCCAACTCCGCGCTCTTCAACTTCGACTCGAGCTCAACAACCTTGTTCCTCATGAAGGTGATCACTCGTTGATCATTCACGCTTCGCGCAGGAGCTGGAGGAGCTCGACGACGACGAGTGGGTGCAGCCGAAGAGGTGTCCTCCTCGTCGCCCGCACCAGTCGTTCCAGCGACCCCAGGAGCTTCGCCCATCTCAGACTGCCAAGTTCGACAGCGTCAAGCAAGGAAAAGCACATTCATTCAAGCTTAGATATGAAAGAAGACTCGAAGGCACAAATTCACATTTCAACATCAGCATGTTCGCGGCCAGAAGACCCGCAAACTATATAGTTCATTACAGACCAAGAACCAAAAGCAGAAGAATCCTAAAAGAACGGAGTCTACATCACAGACTCCGACTGGGAACGGCTCTTCCTAGCAGCCAACTCTGCAGCCTTGGCAATCCTCTTCTCGAAGGTGGCGACCAACTTTGCAGCCAGCTGACTCGCCTGCGCCTTCACACCGCTAAGGGACGCGGTCCTGCCATCAGGCTTCCGAGGGAAGTCGCTGACAACCTTCTCAAAATCACCTACGACTTGGTGACCAAGAAGTAGCTGGAAAGTGAGCTCTGAGCCGCGTACCGTCTGCGCACGCGTGTAGTCCGCCAAGGTGGTCGCATTGCCTTCGAACGGAGCCGCAAGCGCGTCAACAGCAACGGCGGTGGCTTGCTGGGGAAGATGCTCTGGTGCACAGTCGCCAAGGCGCCTGTCGACTTCTGCAGCGCCGCCGAAGCATACGCGCAGACGCGGTCCATGAAGCCAACAGCCTCCGCCAAGCCGACATTCTCGCTGGAAGTCCCTTCTGGAGGAGCACCTCCGCAAGTCTCTGATCAAAAGAAATCCACACCCGTAAGATCAGAAGTCGACAAAGGCAAAGTAGGCACTGAGCCGAAATACTTACTTCCAACAACATCTGCGAGTGCGAGCAAGCGGTCGACCTGGGTCTTCTCCAGATCATCCCGAGCTTGTTCACGCTCTTGGGCTTCACCCAGCGACTTCTCCAGCTCCGCGACCGCTTCTTCATGCTCTCCTTCTCGCCTACGGATCAACGGAGCAAAGTTAGCAATAAAAGGCAGTCGAAGCACCCCTCGAACACAAGGGTTCACACTCACTATTCCTGCTCCAGAGCAGTGCGGAGTTGATCCCTCTCCTGCTCCATGCGAACGAAGGCTGCGGCTCCCTCCATCTGCTGGCGATAAAATGGCTGCGGGAAACACAAGACATCAATCTGCGCCCGACTATTCTAGTCACGCACATCTTCGGGGGCTACTCCCATCGGGAGCGCTGTTCGCGCACCCGATACAGATTTTGCAGAACGAGTCAAAGGACACTTACATGCTCAAGCAGCCCAGCGTCAACCGGAGTCGCATCAGCAGCTTTCTCTGGCACGGAGGAGGTCGAAGTCTTCAAGGCCAAAGCGTCACCCGCCAGAGCCTCTTCTCCGGTCGTCTTCGCAGTCTGCTCGATCATGGGAGCAGAAGTGTGCTCCATCTCACGAGGGGAAGAAACAACAGCGCCAGTACGGTCGCTGTGACAAGATAACTCAATTCAAGGACTCGCAAGTGAAAAAGCACACTCGACAAAAACGAGGCAATGGTTACGCGACTAACCTGGCGACATCTACATCATCTTCACTTCCCAGGGATACGGAGGCCATCCTCGCAAACTCAGTCGGCGGTGCAGAGCCGAGGGGAGGCACGACCAAAGGCTCAGCCAGGTCACTCGTGTGCCTAGCGCCCGAAGACGACTCGCTCGTCTCTTCCTCGTTCACACCCGCCTCCTTCACGGGCGACGAAGCAGAACCAGAGTCGCCACTCTTTCGCCTCTGCCGCTTCCGCAGCGGCTCCTCATCTTCATCCTCCTCCAACTCTTCACTCGGAGAGGTGGCGGAGGGAACTTCATCGTCATCAACCTCGTCCTCCTCAGGGAACTCTGCCTCTTCATGAGGTCCATTCTCCATCAACGGAGGAAGACTGACATAGCTCGAACGACCCTGTCAGCAAATGAAGCATTCGAGTCAGGCAAAAAGATTCGACAGAAGAAGATACAAGACAAAAGCAAAGCAAACGAAGCTCACCTCAGGCACAGGGTTATTAGGCCCATACGGCTCGACTGGGCACTTGACATTGCACGGGTCAGCGGCTCGGAGACTAGTGATGCTCCTCACCTTCGACTCGACTGCGTCATCATCGAGCTCATCGCCAACATCCTCACGCGCCCACATTGGGTGGACGCGAGTGCGGAGCGGCTGCACCCGAAGCCTGAAGAAGGTGGCAATGAGGTGAACTCCACCTGTCTCGCGCCCAAGACTTTTCAGAAGGCCACGAAGAAGCGTCAGCAAGGGCTGAGTCGCCTCCCTGTCCTCCTTCGACAGCGGGTGCGCCCACGCGTTCGTCTTCCGCAACTCGCGATCAGCCGCGAAGTCGGGAAGCCCTTCCTGGTCGCACCTGATGTAGAACCACTTCTTCCGCCAGCCCTGGACGGAGTCGGACTTCTTCATCTGAAAGTAGGAGGTGTCGCCACGCACCTGGATGCCGAAGCCGCCGACTGGATACACCTGCTTGCTCTTCCCCACGTTCCTCCTCACGAGGAATAGCGACTTCCACAGCAGCCAGTTGGGTGCGATTCCCAGGAAGCACTCGCAGAGCACGAAATAGCTCGCGATGCTCAAGACGCTATTGGGAGTCAGATCGTGGATCTGAATCCCATAAGCGTACAAGAGACCACGGACGAAATCGTGGAGGGGGAACCCGAAACCCCGCGGAAGGAAATCCACGAAGCAAACGCGTTCCCCCTCGCGAGGAGCGGGGAATACCTCTTTCCCAGGAGCGCGCACCGTCGCCTGTCTGCCGGCGGCAGCAGCCCCTGCGCGCGGAGGGCCTCGAGGTCGGCCTTCTTCACCGACGATTTGACCCAGTCGCCGTCGGGCTTCTTCATCACGCTCGCCTCGGCGGCGGCGACGGCGCCAGCACAGGCTTCCCCCTCTTCATCGCGGCCTTGCTCATGGAGGGCGGAGGAAAGAAACTGGCAGAAAAGAGCAACAATGGCGGAGAGAGAGCAGCGGAGACGGGCAGAATGGGGATGGAATGAACTGTTCGCCGCCGCGGTGAAAAGTATATACCGCGTGGCCAGTTAATCCAGGCCGTCCTCAGCGAAACCGCACTCCACAACATCATCTGGCCGTCCACGTGTCGCGCGGAGATAGCAACCGTCGCCGGCCACGCCGCCCACTACGCACGGGAATCAAGGCGCCATCATCACACCGCGAAATTTTCGCGCCCAACGGTCAGTACAAAGCGGCAACCGCTGTCTCCAGTCAATACTGACAGTGGGACCGCACTGTCACGTCCCATCGGGCACAGAGTGCGCCAAAAACGTCAGCGCTGACGTCAACCGCGAAGGCGTAGGAAGTAAGCCAACGGGCTGATTGAGAACTCGAACAGTTCATTCGAGTGCAAGAAGATTCAGTAAGCTCCAAGAGCTGAACAAACTTGTGCAGTAAGCCAAACCGGCCGAATACACAGTAAGTCACGCAAAGCCAGTCGCGACTCCAACAGGTCGAGTCCCTTCTTTACTCCCATCGGGAGCGGGCTTTTCGACTGAAGAAAAATTGAGTTTAACCTCAATTGCAAGCAATTCAGCTTAATCTCGGGGGCTACTCCCATCGGGAGCGCTGTTCGCGCTCCCGAGTGACTCAGAACAATAGCAGTCGAAAAATCACCGACTAAGGCTGTACTCACAGTATTTTACCCAGCAGTCGACGGTTCGACTAAGGAATCCTCCATAAGCCCTGACGGCCGGAGTCGACTAACTTTACTTGTTCCTTTCAGGAACCCAACGGCGTGCCCAGGAGGAAGGAGTCCTTTACCCGACTCTACGATTCGACTAAGCACTTGGGGGCTCCTGTCGTGGGGTCACTCTTCGACTATCCCAAGCCTATCAGCCTTATGACGAGGGCCCAAGGAAGGCCCAAGGAGGACGACGTGCGGCCCAAGATAGTCGACGTTAGGTCATACGACCCCAGCCATGCTTGTAAGCGCCATCGGCACCGTTCACCTGAGACCTAGCCTACCATATAAAGGCTAGGAGGGTCCTTCGTCTAGGGTACGCTCATAGCCGCCACCACAAACCCTAGCGAGATTGCCATCTCGCCATTGTAGCCACTACTCGCCATTCAATACCAGACAAGCAGGAAGTAGGGTGTTATCCTCCGGGAGCCTGAACCTGGGTAAACGCCTTGCTTGTCAGCCGTCGTGATCACCAGCGCTCATCTCTCTCCCCTCAATCAACCCGGGGTACACGATCCAGGGATTTGCCGAGTCCACACCTCGTCACCGCAAACACAACACATAGCATTACATAAAGATGATCTTAATCATGTATGGCAGCTCATAAGATCTAAACAATGGAGTACAAGGGAGAGACAACCATCTAGCTACTGACATGGACCCGTAGTCCCGTGGTGGACTACTCACGCATCACTCCAGAGGCAAGCATGGTGGTGTAGATGCCTCCGGTGATGACCTCCTCCTCCGGCAGGGTGCCGGGAAGAGCTTCAGAACCCTCCCGATCTAGGGTTGGCGACGGCGGTGGCCTCAGAACTTTTCTGGAAAATATGATCGGGTACCGAGGGTTTTTGGGAGGAGGACAATTTATAGGCGAAAGGGCAACTCGAGGAGGTCTCGGAGCCACCCAGGTGGGGGGCGTCTGGGGCCTGTGGGGCCCCCCTGCAGGCGCCCTCCTGGCTCCGTCTTTGTTTCTTCATAAAAATAAATCACGTAAATTGGCAGCTTATTAAGAGAAAGTTCCCCGACTAGCTTTTCTGAAACAAAAAGACAGCAAATACAGGAACTGGCACTGGGCATTTTGTTAATAGGTTAGTTCCATAAAATATGCCAAAATGATATAAAAACATTATAAAAGCATGTGGCAATGATATATAATAAGCATGGAACAACCAAAAATTATAGATACGTTTTGGACGTATCAGCATCCCCAAGCTTAATTCATGCTCGTTCTCGAGTAGGTAAATGATAACAAAATATTTTTTTGTAGTGACATGCTACCAACACGAGTATGATCAAGTAATGTAAAGCATATGAATTGAATGAAGTGATCCAAGACAATGGTCTATAGTTGACATAAAGCAAATAATGATTAACCATGTGTAACATCTAAGCAAGAATCTTTCATGAATAGTACTTTGTCAATATAAAGTTTTCACACTTAAATATAAAGATAGCATGTAGTAGACTTGTACCTCAATTGATATTATGTGCTTGCTTGATAGATAAAGATTGGAAAGGAAAACTGACTCAATATAAAAGTAATAGAAAGACCCGTCACAGAGGGAAGCAGAGATTAATCGTGTGCTAGAGCTTTTTAGTTTTTGAAAGCATATAGAGACATAAAAATATTTTTTTGAGAGGTGCATACTATGGTCAACGAATGATAGTGAGCAATGCATTACTATATTTGCTAGACAGACTTATAAGAGTGGCTCCCATGAGGAACGTTATTTCTGCAGCAAGCAGATCATTCCTCTTTATCTCCTTTGTTTACACATGCAGATGTTTTACTGAATTCACAGGAACAAAATGTGAGGAGAGTTTTTGGTGAAAGTTGTAATTTATCTTTTATGGGGCTGGGCACCCCATTGCCAGCTCTTTTTGCAAAATTAATGGACAAGTAGATAAAGCATACAATTCCTGAAAGAAGTATGTCCAACAATGCAATAAATACCACCCACTAATTCCTCCTGAGCTTAGTAGTAGTGGCACAAAAAGGAGTAATAACATTTTGAATATTTAAAGGTAGTACACGAAAAATTTACTTGGAGTGGCAAGGAAATACCACATATAGGTAGGTATAGTGGACACAAATGGCTTGGATATTTGGCTCAAGGTTTTGGATGCACGAGAAGCATTCCCTCTCAGTACAGAGTTTTTAGGCTTAGCAAGGTGTCAAGCAAACACATATTAATAACCGAATACACGAATGACCACAAGATATCATTAAGCATATAACCATTAGATGTCTTCCTTGTCAACCAAACATACTTTGCAAAAAGGATATCTAGACTTTGAGAAATAACATAAGAACAAGTATTAATAATTTTAAGCTTTATGATATTTCTCCACTAATCCATTCTTAAGCAAATGATTCACAAGTTTCAGCATTCATCTAGTTTATATCTCAAAACAATTGACAAGTATCAAGTTATCAAGACAATTCTATTTGAATTTCTTTTACCATTTCCTAAATTATTTTCCCTTTCAAGCAAACACCAATCAATTTATTTGAACAAACTCTCTAAGCAAATATGCATGTAACACAAGAGAGTACAATCTAACCACAAGAAACTAATAGCTATGAACAAGAGATACATCAAAAACGAGAGCTAGAAGCTAACATAATAAAAACTAAACACTCTACACATATAAGTGAAGAACGGGAGTGTTTAATGAAAAACGGAGTGTGTCTCTCTCCCACACAATAATGCAAGGATCCATTTATTAAAAAGTCCAGCAAACAAAACAAAACAAAACTGAAGGCAAAACACAAACGATGCTCCAAGAACAGCACATATTATGTAAAGGAATAAAAATATAATCTTATGGGATCGACCTGATTAATTGTCGATGAAGAAGGGGATGCCCAAGCTTAGACGCTTGAGACTTCTTGATATTCTTTCATCACCTTGTTCTCTCAACACTTGAAAATTTCCTTCACACAAAACTTATCACAAACTTATTAGAGGGGTTAGTACTCAAACAAAATAATCCACCTTCAGTTCTCACTTGAAAAATTGCATGAACTTGTTTCTAAACATTAGCTACTGTCACAAAGATCTAAGTGATGTTCCGTGGATAGAAGAATGCCACTTTGCCCGTAAAATATGCAATGTAAAAACTTAGACAGAATCTGTCAAAAAAGAACAGAACAAAAAAAAGGATTTGTTTTGATATACTAGGACACATCGAATCAGAAAACTCAAAACTAATGAAAGTTAGACAAAACCCATATGCTTGTTGTCAAACATTTGCAGAACCAGATCACGTTCCGTGATTGTTTGGATTTTCGTACGGTGACGAGCAGAAATCTGTTTCTGGACAGCAAACTCAAAATTTTACTTTCCTCTCATTAGAGGCTATTCTTGGCACACAAAACTGAAAATAAAAGGATACAAATGAAGTGTTACAAAAGTAACAGCAACCTTGACTCGAAGAAAAATAAAACAAACTGAAAGTAAAATGATGGGTTGCCTTCCATAAGCGCTTTTCTTTAACGCCTTTTAGCTAGGCACAATAGCAAAAAGATCAAGTATTATCAATATTAGCATCCAAATCAAGGTTGGAAAATTTCTCATAAATACATTGTATCTCTCCTATGCAAGGCTCAGATTCTCCTCTCTCACTTCTTTTAGGCTTGCTACTTTCATCAAAAGGATTTTCAGGAACAATCCAATCAAAATTCTTTTCTAGGGCTTCATGCATTGCTATGAGTTTAAAGGGTATAGGTATTTTTAGTTCCCTTTCACATTCGTTTTTTCCCTCATACTTCATCCTCTTATCCTTAAAATTTTTTTAGGTATGCTTAATATTTAGGCTACATCCAAGCATATTATAATGGGCAAAGATCTTTCTAGCTTCTCTAGCAATATCATCAAATTCCATAAGCAAGGTTTTAAGCAAGAAATATTTATCTTCCCCTTCTTCTATAATTTAAAAAAATAATTGCTGTATTGTGAGATGAAGCTTAACAAACCTAGATTCTAACTTTTTCACTAGAGAAATTACATCAGTTTCATAATCATGGGTAAGTTCCACCAAGGATTTTTTTTTTCAATAAGATCATAGAGACTATTGATATGATTAAGAAATTCTTCAATATTATTTTCCCAATGATGGAACCACTTCCTACCTTAGTGTCTTCCATAGAATACTTAGACAAAAGCATGATGACTTAAACAAAGAATAAAATTAGACAAAACCGCAATAAAACTAGGTGATGGAATTTTTAAATTCTTTTGTGTTTTTGAGTTTTAACGAAATGAAAAGCAGAACAAGACTAACAAAAAATATACTAAGCAAGACAATAACAAAATAGAGTGCAAGGACGTGCGAAACTCCCCTCGCTGAAGCTTCCAAATCCCCGGCAACGGCGCCAGAAAACTGCTTGATGACGTGTCATGGCACATTGGCTGGGAACCCCAAGAGGAAGGTATGATGTAGCGTAGCAGCAGTTTTCCCTTGATTACAAAACCAAGATTATCGAACCAGTAGGATTCGGAGAAGGCTTCGGAAAGGTGTCAACGAGAGTTGCGCCGGAAAACTATTGATGTGGAGCTGCGCACACACGAACAAACTACTTTGCCCCAATGAAACAGAGAGGGTGTCAATCTATCCGGCTTGCTGAACACAAAGGATTAAACGTATGATGGAAAATAATATGAGAGCAAAAATGACCAGCGAGCAAATGACTAGGAAAAGCTATGAAAACGGTTGTAAGCAATGTAGGAAAATAGCACCGGGTCCACAATTTACTAGTGGTGTCTCTCCAAAATATAAATGTGATGGGTAAACAAATTACAACGGGGCAATTGACAAACATGGGCGCAACACAATACTATCAAGACACAAAGTTCACCGTTTCATTTAATATGGGCATTACGTCAAAATACATAGACCGTTATCCAACTGCATCTATGACTAATAATCCGCCCCGGGATCGCTATCCAGCATGTCTCCCGAAAGTAGTAAGTTGCAAGGAACAGATAATTGCAATAAGCATGGTGCGTAATGTAAGCAATGAGTATTAACATATAGCTATAAACACCGTTGTTTTACCCCTAGTAGCAACAACACATCTCAAGTCTTAATCGCTTCTGTCAACTCGAGCTCAGATAAGAGAGGAATGAACCCACTATCTAGCATAAATACTCCCTCTACTGACACAAGTAATTACTTCGGCCAAAGCATACACAACCATCGGAGAGCATGCAAGGTCATAATAAAACATATCATAGATAAGCTGAACAATAATGTCATGACTCTATAATTCATCGAATCCCCGCAAACACAACACATAGCATTACATAAAGATGATCTTAATCATGTAAGGCAGCTCATAAGACCTAAACAATGGAGTACAAGGGAGAGAGACAACAATCTACCTACTGCCATGGACCCATAGTCCCGTGGTGGACTACTCACGCATCACTCCAGAGGCAGGCATGGTGGTGTAGATGCCTCCGGTGACGATCTCCCCTCCGGCAGGGTGACGGGAAGAGTTTCAAAACCCTCCCGGTCTATGGTTGGCGACGGCGGCGGCCTCAGAACTTTTCTGAAAAATATGATCGGGTACCAAGTGTTTTCAGGAGGAGTATAATTTATAGTCGAAAGGGCAACTCGAGGAGGTCTCGGAGCCACCCAGGTGGGGGCGTCTGGGGCCTGTGGGCCCCCCTGCAGGCGCCCTCCTAGCTTCGTCTTTGTTTCTTCGTAAAAATAAATCACGTAAATTGGCAGCTTATTCCGAGAAAGTTTCCCGACTAGCTTTTCTGAAACAAAAAGACAGCAAACACAGGAACTGGCACTGGGCATCTTGTTAATAGGTTAGTTCTATAAAATATGCCAAAATGATATAAAAGCATGTAGCAATGATATATAATAAGCATTGAACAACAAAAAATTATAGATATGTTTGGGACGTATCATTTCTGCACTGGGACGTGTGCCTCACATCGCCTCTTGGGAACTGGCATTTCTCATCTTTTATGTAGACTATTTAATTTGGCCATTTGAATTGACATATGAGTACGTCTTATTTTTAAGTGTTGCAATGATATGTGCCGTATCGCACATGATTTACGAATTGTGTTTGGTTGACTACACAATTACACCTCGCATAGTTTCGACTTGAAAAACCGTGTGCGACGATAAATTTAAACATGATGGCTATCAGTGTTGATTGGGTAACTACTATTTCGAAGTCGAGTAAGCTACAATCACTCCCTTAGAACTTGTATGTGGCAAAAATAAAAACTGTTTGCGCAGGGTTAGCGGTTGCCTGGTGAAGGTACTGGTGCGAGGCATGTGGCTTCGGACCTCGGGTTTGATTACTTCGTATCTTTCTACACTTTGTTTCGATGCAGAGGCCGGCGTTCCGTTCCCTTTTTCGAGAGAAAAAACCGTTTGGATCATTTTGATACAAAGGTCGGGGGTTTAATTCTTCATTTCAAAATATAATCAGAAATATTTTCAGCAGTTTTTCAGCATCGTTCTTTTTGTAGTTTCATAGCATCGTTCTTCTATTTTATGCTCCGCTGGACGGGAAATTTCAGCTCTATACATGCTTGCATGGTATCCAAGTCCACGAATAATGCTCGGATTTGGCAAAAAAAAAATCAAACCCTCTTTCGTAGTTGGTTCCAAATCAATCAACAACGTCGACGACGATCCTTTGATGTCATCAAGCAGCAAACTAGACGATCCTTAATTTGGTAACATTCGGACTAGGTACGAGTGTTACTTATAGCTTGTCAATATCCTTCCCTTATTTTATTGGTTTTGCTAATTCTCAGTCGACTGAGAATTAGCTTAGGGCTCAATCATGTCCAGCACCGTTGATTGTTTGCTTCAAGATTCGTGTTTGTCTTTTGTCTTTTTGTCTTGGCTCTTTTGCGTCGGAGCGTGTGTGTGGCTGCATGCTTCAAGATTCTTTTTTTTTTTGTCCTTGTCCGTTGTTGTGTACTACTACTAGGGATGCAGTAGGCATTTGATTTTCTTTTTCCTGTGGCCTGCTAATATTTGTACATGCGCACATTCGCTGCTAGTCTCAGGCCTCTTTTTTGGTTGTAGTTTTTAGATGGAGAGTGAATGGTTGCAACTCAATTTATTTTATAATTTATTTATTTTCTCAGTTATATGTGGATTCATAACTAAATTTTAGTTTTAAATGTAGTGTAATCGAGTTTTTCCAGTTACAAGTAGAGTCACAACTAATTTTTTCCATTTGAAAATAGGGTCACAACTGACTTTTTCTAATTTGCTACTGCAGTTGCGACTAAGTTGTCATCAGTTTCAACTGAGGTTGTAACTGAATATGTTTTTTGATTTGCAAGTGGAGTTGTAACTGAGTTTTTTTTTCTAGTTGCAACTGGAGTTGAAACTGAATTTAATTTTAATTGTTGTTGTATGTTTTTTGAGTTACAAGTGGAGTTGCAACTGAGTTTTTTTCCAGTTGCAACTAGAGTTGAAACTGAATTTAATTTTAATTGTTGTTGTATGTTGTGGTTGTATCTGAGCTTTTTTCCAGTTGCAAGTGGGGTCGAAACTGACTTTTCCAATTGCAAGTGGGGTCGCAATTGACCTTTTCTAGTTTGCTAGTGGAGTTGCGGCCGAGTTTTCCTCAGTTTCAACTAGTGTTGCAACTGAATTTGTTTGTTTGAGTTGCATGTGGAGTTGCAAGTGAGTTTTCTTTCCAGTTACAACTCCAGTTGAAACTGAGTTTTTTTCAGTTGCAACGGAAGCCGCAACTGAGAATTTAGTTGTTGATATGTGATGTGGTTGGATGTGAACTTTTTTCTAGTTGCAAGTGGAGTTGTAACTGACTTTTTCGGTTGCAAGTGGGGTCGAAACGGACATTTCCATTTTTCTAGTGCAATTGCGGCTAAGTTTTTTTCAGTTTCAACTCGAGTTGTAACTGAATTTAACTTTTAGAATTACAAATTGAGTTGTAAATGAGTTTTTTTAGTTGCAACTGGAGTTGAAAATGTATTTTAAGTTCTACTAATGACATATAAGTGGAATCAACATGAAGAACAAACAGTAAGGAAATTAGAAAGAAACGGCCAGGTGCATGCGTAGCGAGCAAAAAGTAAAGCTGCTCCATCCAACTGCTTTGCTCGTACGAGCTAGTAGCAGCTAGCGTAGCGGCTGGCCGAGGTGCATGCACAAGTACAGGATCTTTTTATTTGATAAAGCGTACGGTGGTCTCTCTGCCATGACGAATGAACAGCCAAAATACCAGCTGACAGCATGGATATCTTCCGAATTTAGATGGCTATAATTACATAGGCGGCTGACGTCAGCCGACTGAGAATTATCTTAATTCTCAGTGGACTGAGAGTTTGACAGACCCCAAAACCAACGTCTCCAAAGATGTGAGGCAGCCCGGCCATTACCACATATTATCGTGTTCTTTGTGATCCATGTCATGTGCACAATAATATGTGCTAGTTAGATATACAATGTAAATATAGCAATGGGGGTTTTCTCACTACTCTGCAAGACACTGAATGACTTTATTGGCCGTTCGAACACAACGCCGCCACCGGGAAGCTGAGCGCCGTTGCCCAGAAGAATGGTGTTGCCGGAGAAGCGGCCGAGCTGGATGAGCTCTACGGCTGATGGCGAGCACGTGCCGCGGGGCTGCCCGGTGGCAGCGCTAGACGCGGGGCTCGCCGGCAGGTGCGGTACGGCGCTAGTCAGGAACCTGGAGCGGTATTGGAGGTTCCCCGCCTTGCGACGCCGAGGTCGTGATCCTCTCCACCGGTTTCTCGGTGACAGACCTGGAAGAGGGGACGGAAATCTAGGATACACGCCTCACCCTATCACAACGACCATCCGATTTTAGCTACCTATATTACTTAAACACGAATTCAGTTTCTAAAGAAGTCCCATCAGTCCAAACCAAAGTGTCCGGACACCCATTTTACGCCCCCAACTTTTAAGGCAGACTAACGGTGTCCGAACACTATGCCACGGGATGAAAACAGAGAGAATACCCTTGAATAGGAGTAAAATCATATCCATAACACCATAGTTTTATCGGATTTGGAGTTAGGGGGGATAGTGCACATATACAAATAAGAAATCTCATGCCGGTTATGAATATTGAACGGTGGTTACTGGTTATTGCGGATAGACATTTTTTTCAAATATCAGTTAAAAATGACTAACATGTAGCGCATATTATAAACCAACTTTCTTGCATTAAACCATCACGCTGTGCACATTATATCAATAGTACATTTTCAATGGGCGAATGCTCGAAATTCAATTTCTTAATTGCTATTTTCTCAGATTGTTGTGAAGTATTTCTATCATTGTTGTTATGAAGTTGACTACAGCTGTAGTAAATTAATCCATGAAAATCAACGTGGCTGACCAGTTAATTCGACTAAACAATATTGGTACCCATAAACAAATTGATCCAGAAAAGACATTTCGTAGTCATGTGCATTGAGACACTACAGTTAATGTGTATATCTTCGGTGCAAGAGAACAAAATTAATCCTTTCCATCAAAATTTATAAATAATAATAAATCATAATGATCGAACATATAACTAAGTTTTTAGATGTAAGATATATCTTTACTATTACACGAGAATCTGCGGTCGGTGATGGTGCGTTGGTGGTTCCTACTCCCTCTGTTCCATTTTAATTGACTCACATATATCTACATATTGATGCATCTAGACACGTTTTAGTGTTAGATACATCCATATCTAAATATATGTAAGTCAATTAAAACGGAACGGAGGGAGTACGTGGTAGGTGCAGGTGTCTGCCCTGCGGTCTGCCTCCCGCACTTGGGCCAGGTCCCGTGCAGCTGCGGCCTGCGGAGCCACAAACGGCCAGGGTTCCGATTTGGGCCACGTCCGCCGCCTGACCCTGGAGGTCGGGATCGCCTGTACGTCGACCAGGCGCATACCTGGTCGCGATGTTGGGCCTGGCCCATGTAGTATGTTCGAATGATGTTGCGCACGAACGAACGAGCGGCGGGTCGCGCGAGCTAGACGTGATTGGCTGACGCGCCCGCTTCGACGTACTGTACGTGATTGGCTGACGCGCCCGCGCGCCTGCTTGTGCTCGTTTTTTTGATTCAACCTAACTAACAAAGGCACGTTCCGCTCTTTACAACACGTGATTTTCTTTTTCTCTCGTACAATTATGCGCACGTGATTTTTTTTCTCTCGTTTCAACCATCGAGTACTGATTCAAACGCTCATCCTTTTCTTTTTTTACTGAATTATACGCGCTAGTACAACTGTTCCGGCCATCTACTCCAGGAATCATTCGTTACGCGCTAGTACTGGTGTATGATGGAAGCCTATAAGAATTCATGCGCCTTAGGTACTGGTGTATGTTTTAAAATATATTTGAATTTAAAATAAAGTGTACACGAAATTTATGCGCGTCAACGGATAGGTTCCATTCCTGTACTCGGTTTCGAGTTTCATCGATTGTAACTTCTCAATTTTGAATCGATATTCAAAATATTTTTAGACAATTTTTATTAAATTCGTCGCACTCGGTTGATCGTTTGAAATATCCTTTAACGAGTAGGTTAATGTCAACGTTTCACACAACTTTCAAGTTATAACTTTTTTATTACGACAGTCATATACGAGATAATCTTGTACCGTAGGTTTAAACGTGTTTATACTCCTCACTATACACGTCTTCATGTGTAGATACATGCAGATTGGAACAAAACATTTTCTCTACATGATGAAAAATGTAACAAAAAAAGCATCAGAAATCATGTGTAGGGTACTAGCACATTTGGAAATTATTTTTGAACGATTTTCAAAAAGCGAACAAAAAAGGTATTTGAACGGAAATTATTTGTGAACGATTTTAAAAGGCGAACAGAAAAAGTCTGTGAACGGAAATTAATTTTGAACGATTTTAAAAAAAGTGAATAAAAAAGTTATTTGAACGGAAACTATTTTTGAACGATTTTAAAAGGCGAACCGAAAAAGTCTGTGAACGGAAATTATTTTTGAACGATTTTCAAAAAGTGAACAAAAAAGGTATTTGAACGGAAACTATGTTTGAACGATTTTAAAAGGCGAACAGAAAAAGTCTGTGAACGGAAATTATTTTTGAACGATTTTTAAAAAAGTGAACAAAAAAGGTATTTGAACGGAAACTATTTTTGAACGATTTTAAAAGGCGAACAGAAAAAGTCTGTGAACGGAAATTATTTTTGAACGATTTTCAAAAAAGTGAACAAAAAAGGTATTTGAACGGAAATTATTTTTGAACGATTTTAAAAGGCGAACAGAAAAAGTCTGTGAACAGAAATTATTTTTGAACGATTTTCAAAAAAGTGAACAAAAAAGGTATTTGAATGGAAATTATTTTTTAACGATTTTAAAAGGCGAACAGAAAAAGTCTATGAACCGAAATTATTTTTGAACGATTTTCAAAAAAGTGAACAAAAAAGGTATTTGAACGGAAACTATTTTTGAACGATTTTAAAAGGCGAAGAGAAAAAGTCTGTGAACGGAAATTATTTTTGAACGATTTTCAAAAAGTGAACAAAAAAGGATAATTGAACATAAACTATTTTTGAACGATTTTAAAAGGCGAACAGAAAAAGTCTGTGAACGGAAATTAATTTTGAACGATTTTAAAAAAAGTGAATAAAAAATTTATTTGAACGGAAACTATGTTTGAACGATTTTAAAAAGCGAACAGAAAAAGTCTGTGAACGGAAATTATTTTTGAACGATTTTCAAAAAAGTGAACAAAAAAGGTATTTGAACGGAAACCATTTTTGAACGATTTTAAAAGACGAACAGAAAAAGTCTGTGAACGGAAATTATTTTTGAATGATTTTCAAAAAGTGAACAAAAAAGGTAATTGAACGGAAACTATTTTTGAACGATTTTAAAAGACGAACAGAAAAAGTCTGTGAACGGAAATTATTTTTGAACTATTTTCAAAAAGAGCTCTTTTACGGTGATTGGCACGGAACTCGTGGTTCCATCGGAACCGTGGACTCTTAATTTTGTCAGCCATTGATTAGGAGGCGATTTTTATGAGCCCGTTGATTAAAATTCTCGTTGTATTAGGGAAAAAAAACTGCCCCCCATCTTCTAATCCGTTTCCCATAAAAAAAAAACCAATCGCTGAAACGATCGCTGTGCCGTGACTCGGGCACCCGCGAGGCCGCGACTAGGGCAGCCGCCGCCTCCGTTTGCCGCGCCCAGCCGCCGCCTCCCTTCCACCGGCGCGGCGAGATCAAGCCCGCGGCCCGCGGCGAGGATTTGGGCGTAGTCGCCGCCTCCCTTCCACCGGCGTGACGAGAATCAAGGCCCTCGGCTAGGTGGCGGCCCGCGTTGAGGACTTGGGTGCAGCCGCCGACTCCCTTCCATCGGCGCGGCGAGGATGAAGCCTCTCGGCTAGGTGGCGGCCCGCGGCGAGGATTTGGGTGAGGAGCCGACACCAGGCGAGGTTGCGGTGAGGTCGCGGCTAGGGAAGCCGCCGCCGCCTCTCTTCCTCTGTCGCGGCGAGGTCGGCGACTACGGAGGCGCGGAGGGAGCGGGGGGAAGGCCACGGATTTCTCGGCGAGCTGCGTGGGCGGCTGGGTCGTGGTCTCCCGGTGGCTGCTGGCGGCAGTGGTCGATGACGACATCTCGATCGGATCAGGTGGAAACTTGATTTAGTCATATGAACAATTTTAGGTTACATGGCGTTGAACTCCCAGTTGGGAGGTTTACTTGAGATCAGTATGTGCTATGTAGTTGTGCTCATTGTTAACTCGATACTGGGCTTTTGTTTGTTTAGTTCATTTGACTAAGACTAGATTTTTGAGAGACATGATTTGAAGTCATGTATCATTTTATTTCGATTGTATGGTGTAGTGCATGTTCTTACTATAGAAAATGACATTGAATGTATTTTGACATTTATCAGCACTGGAAGTCGAAATATGAATTGCCTCACGAATCTGTAAGAAACATGTAGTGATGCTGCTTTAAGTAATGTATACGGTTCTAATACACTTGGCCTTGGTAGAAAACTAACTACAAAAGTACATGTCTAGCATTTCAAGCTTATGTAACTTCCTTTTTAAAGAGAGAAAGTAAGAAATGATTGCTTCAGGTTTGACCATTTTGAAATGGGCTGTTCAAACTTGATGCTACACAGCATGCAACATACATTTGTTTGGTTGAAATGTTATCCTTGCAATGTTAGTATGTTTAATCTCTTGTCTGTAGTGACAATAACTTATTTACTCCGTTGGCAGGCGCATTACATGCTCGGGCTTGCACTTCTCAACAAGCAAGAATTGGCTGACTGAGGCCACGGATTGCGGCGGCGCGCGGTGAGCTGGTCGGCAGCGACGGTTGCGTGGAGGTAGCTGGGTGAGGCCACGGTACTGGCACACGCCGATCACACTCCCCAAAGTCTGCGGCGCGGTGACGGCTTGCTCCGAAAACTGAAATTTGATTTCACAAAGCTAGGTGAGATGCTCGTGTTCTGTAGTCCTATATCACTCTGTCCGGTTCCTTTGTTTAGGGTGCCAAGCTTGTATAGCAGATAGAGTAGTCGCTTTTCTGTAGTTTTTTGTTCTAGCCATTAGTTTTTTTGGAGTATTTTTGAATCTGTGCAATTGACCCATTTTGATTTGTATGTGATATGCAGGAAGGCATGGCCGATGCAGGTGATGAGTACCTTGGCATTGCGAGCAGGACGTTTGGTAGCGAGGATGAAGCTTTTCAGTTCTATAACAATTATGCTCTTGAGAAAGGTTTTAGTGTGCGAAAGAATATGTTGAGTGGGATGCAGCCAATGTGGAGATAATTCTGAGGAAACTTGTCTGTAGTCGTCAAGGTTGTCGTGAAGAGAAGCACATGAAGAGGAAGATAGAGGATAGGAAGAGGAGGCCACGGAATATCACTCGTGTTGGGTGTAAAGCTAAATTGGTGATTGCAAGAGGCGAGGAAACCGGACGGTGGTTTGTGAAGGATTTCATCGATGAACACACACATCCCCTGGCCCCACCGGATCTTGCATGTCTATTGCGTTCACACAGAAAGATCAGCGACGAGCAGAAAGCAGACATTGTAGAGATGGAAAATTGTGGGATCCGCAAGCACAAAATCATGGATGTATTGCGCATGAAACGCGGTGGTTTTGATAAAGCTGGATGCACAACAAGGGACATTTATAATTTCTGCCATCAATACAAGCAGGAAAACGTCGATGCCGGTGATGCTAAAACGGTGATCGGTCACATGATGGCGCGGCAGGAGAAAGATCCGGATTTTTTCTTCAAGTACTTGGTAGACAAAGATGGGCATCTGGAGGGATTGTTCTGGTCCGATAGTCAATCCCGGCTTGACTACGAGGCTTTCGGCGATGTTGTTGTCTTTGATAGCACGTACAGGACCAATAAGTATAATCTGCCATTTGTGCCGTTTGTCGGGTTGAATCACCACCGCAGCACTGTTATTTTTGAATGTGGTATCATTTCTCATGAGACCACCGAGGCGTACGAGTGGTTGTTGCAGACCTTTTCTGCTGCCATGTCCCAGAAGCATCCGATATCCGTGATCACAGACGGGGACCTTGCAATGCAGAGAGCAATTAGAGTGATCTGGCCTGACTCGAACCATAGGCTTTGCATATGGCACATTCAGCAGAACATTGTACGTCATCTGCACGATGACGCGGTGAAGGAAGAATTTAGATCTTTCATATATGATTCCTCTTCCATCGAAGAGCATGAGATAAAATGGGCAGATTTCTTACAGAGAAACCAGGTAACAAGTGAGGACTCGTGGCTGCATCAGATGTATCAGATGAGGAAGCTATGGTGTGCTCCATATCTGGTGGGGCTATGTTTCTTAGGACTGAGCAGTAATCAGCGGAGCGAGAGCCTGAACTCAGTGCTGCATACGCATCTTGATGGTAAGATGACATTGTTTAAAATGCTAGAGCACTATGAGCGTTGCCTTTCCACACGTCGTCTGAACGAGGCCGTCAAAGACATTGTGGCCTTGCAGTCCGTTCCATTTACAGATGCGGATGCTTCAAGTCTTGAGAAACAAGCTTCAAAAGTTTTCACCCCTGATGTGTTTGTGCTGGTCAGATGGAGCATAGGTGCTGTCAGCAATCGTCTTACCATCGGGATACTAGATGGAGACGATGTCAGTACGTATGTTGTGGCTAATAGGGATAGAAGGGAGAAGAAGTCTGAAGTGCGCGTTGAAGAGAAAGATGGTTCTTTCTACAGGATCAGCTGTTCTTGCCGTAAGCTGGAATGCGTTGGCACACCATGCTCACACATATTTTACATGTTGGGACAATTACAAATAGAAGAACTGCCCAAGTGTTGTGTCCCCACCAGGTGGACGATGAGTGCAAAGTCTGCATACCCTCCGACCAGAACAAACGACATGTATGAATTTTCGATATTCATGTTAAGATACCGTGAGTTGCAGAAGATGAGTGACGCGGTATGTTTCAGAGCAGCTGAATCTGATGGGGCTAACTCCTTCATCTTCATACAAAAACTGATTGCTATTATTGTCATATCGACCTAACTCCTTCATCTTCATACAAAAACTGATTGCTATTATTGTTTTACAGATGGATGAGATATTTCAATGGATCGACGATCGAATTTCAGACCATGAGAAGAGGGTTGCCAGACAAATCCTCGATCTAGAGCACAAATTTGACGCTAAAATAATTACCATAAATGAGGCCCTGATAGATATCAGGAGAGCAATTGGCTCTAAACCTAGGTTGTCGAAGGCGGAGGACGAACTTAGAGACGTCAAAAGGAAACTGCAGGTATCTCAAACTACAACATCGATTTTATGCATATCTTACTACACATTCAATTTCATGTATTTTGTGGTACAGGAAATGAGAACCCTATTTCAGAGCAACACACACTCAACGTCAAGGGATGCATACGGATACGTCCAGGTGATAATTATGGCACAACACCTTCATTAGTCATAACATGAACAAATTATGAGACTAGGCGGAGGCCTAGTGGTTAGAAGCATGAGTTTGCTCGCTAGCCTGGAGACCCGGGTTCGAGTCTCGTCCCGGCCGTTTCCACTCTGCAGCTCCTTCCTTCTATAAAAATATGCCCTGGGTGCTAGAGCCCATGGGTCTCGTTTTTTTTTTATAACATGAACAAATTTCTAACCACTGATCAACCTTTTCTTGTAGGAACAAGTCAATCGAGTCAATGATAGCCCACCAAGTCCTCGTCGCGATGCATCAACGATGTTTGGTGATACTACTGCTACAACAGCCAGCAAACAACACGTGGTGCATGACAAGCAGTTCGACAAAATCACCCCACCACGGAAGCCTATATTCGACGACGATTATCACTTGACAGCTGAAGACAAGGAGGCGGCACTTTTCATCCGCGGTAGTTACGACGCTGCAGATGTAGCTGTGATCGCAAACCAAGCCCTAACACCTTACTGTCTTAAGCCAAATGTCACCAAAGGATTCTATGTCGATTCGGTGAGCCCTTATACTGCAATCTGCATTAACTATCCAACTTATGGCGTATGACATGATTGCAACTTTTTGCAGGTTATTGATGCATATGCACACATTAGCAATGTTGAGACTGCTACTACATCATTCCTATCAACCATAGAAAGCAGGAAGCTGTTAGGAGAATTTGGGGGCATTCATACCGGAAGCCCTTGGGTTGCACGTATAGCAAGGAAAATTGTAGGACGCCGCATGGTACATTTTTCCCTCAATTTTCTTATTTCACATTCTTGGAAACTATAACAAGCATGTCATCTCATCGACCTGTCTTCTACTGTCCCACACTAAGAGTGATTTAATTGTACCGCAGGTGCGTATCCCGTTGAACGTACACTCTATACACTGGCTTGTACTAAATTTAAATTTCGACAAGGAAGAGATTCAGGTCCTGAACTCCAGCCAAGCTTATCGTGACGAGGCCAAGGAAAAGACCCTGGTGAGCGTGATATTTATATCTCTTAGCATGTCACGAAAAATTCTAAGGTACTAACACACCCCTATGTATTACTCGTCGTACACCAGGTGAAGGCCATTCATGCATTGATCATCGAAGCAGTCGATACTGGCTTGGTAACAACGGCTAAGCCGATCAACATTATCGAGTGGAAAACCGTAAACTATTCAAACATACCACAACAGAAGGATAAGTAGGTATTTGGTTCCTAAATTATTACTCGCCTACACAAGATTTCTGATATTCAACTATACTACTCAGCCATTCTTGTGGGGCGTACACACTGAAGTACATGTTGTCATGGGACGGGACTAAGATGACCGAGCATTTCACACAGGTCAGTGAAATATTAAGTTCCATTTCACACAGGTTATCTATGCCTTCGACGCTATGCTAACATATGTATCCCTATAAAATATAGGCACAAATAGATATTTTCAGCATCAAAGTATGTTCAAGGCTGCTGCGTTCTGATTGCAACGAGATTCGAAGAGAATCGTATGAAAACCCTATAACGGTAAGTGATATAGAACTGACTTTGAATGTCACCCACTTCCGATTGCAACTAACGCACTGCTTTCTCCTGTACAGAAGGAGTACGACGCGAGCATTGCAGAGAAAAACAATGGTGCAGACGACGACATGGTCCAAGAAATCCCTAATCCAGATGTTCCCAACAAACAAACTATTTCACCTGTAAAACAAAAGCGGAAACGTGGACGTCCGAGGAAGGTTGTCACTACTGAGAGTACAGTCAAAGAACAACTTTCCACCAAGAATCTCACTGAAATGGTCAAGGGCCCATGCACACGCACCAAAACACGCCAGAAGCTGGACCCATATATGTCGTCATGAAGTTTACAGGGGTGGCAGTTGTATTATGTTTTCTTGTTTTCTCATATTATTTGTAAGGCAGTGCTTGTAAGCAACTCTTGTACGTCATGAATTCCTTGAGACGGTGCTCCATCTATTACACCTTCTTGTTTTCATGAATCACTACGCAACTAACATTTTAGCACATACCATGTACTAACTGCCATGTTCTACGAGAGCTTGGTGTGTAGCAAATCAAGTGTACACATATTTAAGACTACAAAAACTTGAATAACGCTAGAGCAGCACAAATTTTGAATTTTAGAAGATTTTTTTGGTAACGGAAGTTTAACATAACAAACAAAACTTAGAAGTTAAGCAGATAAGAGCTACTTACATCA
The DNA here is from genome assembly GCA_947311845.1 of Poa pratensis. Classification (NCBI taxonomy): domain Eukaryota; kingdom Viridiplantae; phylum Streptophyta; class Magnoliopsida; order Poales; family Poaceae; genus Poa; species Poa pratensis. The sequence continues at coordinate 30,325,873 of CAMZMU010000078.1, read as the reverse complement.
TCCTTAGTCTTCAAGGCAATCGCGGTGGGTCCTAACTGCAATCGTAGCAGGGGATTAACATCATAAGAGCTACTTACATGCAGTGACAGCTGCACATCGATCCTAGCTAAAGCTTGCAACACGGGTCCTCCAGAACCCAGAGATCTGTAGTCCCATCCTAAATACCAAACCTCCCAGCTGGCTCAGATTTACGAGCAAAGTACTGCCCGCTCACAAACCCGACGAATCTAGCATGTAACTATACGCCATTTAGCCGCAGTTTTTGACAGTTCGGGGATCCAAATAGAAAAGAAAAAAACAATCCCACCTGGATGGCCTCAAGGGCGTACTCGACCTGGAACAGCCACCCTTCCGGGGAGAAGGTGTTGACACCGTGGGCGTACTCCGTCCTGCACACACCGAGAAAACCCCCACGAAGATCAGCATCCCACCATCGCCGTGCGACATATCGAATCGATGTAAAGAGGGAGAGAGAAAACGAAAATCGAAACTATAGGAGGATGAAATCAATTACCTCGTGAGAAACATCTTGTCATCGGTTCGAGAAGAGCCGCAGTGGGGGAAGAGGTCCTGCCGTCAGTGGCTGCTGCTCCGGAGGTGGTGGACGGAAAGCCCAGCGGCCCGCGGCCGCCTCCTGCTGCTGATGGAGGCCGGCGACGGCGCCCGCGCCCAGCTCCTGGAGGGGAGGTGCAGGAGGTCGGGGGTGCCGCCCGCGCCAGGATCCTCGAGGGGAGGAGGAGGCCCGGCTACATCGCCCACGCCCGCATCGGAGGCGGCCGGCAACGGCGCCCGCGCCTGGCTCCTGGAGGGGAGGTGCACAAGGTCGGGGACGGCGCCCGCGCCCATATTCGCGAGGGGAGGTGGAGGAGGCCCGGCTACGTGCGCCCGCGTCCATGCTAGAGGAAGGTGGAGGAGGCCGGCGACGGCGCCGGCGCCCGGCGGCGCTGATGGAGACGGAAGTAGTCCGGTGGAGAGTGGGTCGAGAGAGTGAGCAACCGGTCAAATTATTTTTGATAATGAAAATAAACTTATGACCCCACATAATTTGGTACCGGCCCCACAGTTTTGGTACCTGGTCCCACATAATGTTGGTACCGGCCCCACACAATTTTCGGTACAGCGGAACCGGTCGGTACCGTCAGTCTGGTACCGACTAATTTAATACCGTTAGATCTGGTGGATGGACGGTTATTAAAAATGCCAATCACCCTAAAACTTGTATTTTCAAAAAGTGAACAAAAAAGGTATTTGAACGGAAATTATTTTTGAACGATTTTAAATGGCGAACAGAAAAAATCTGTGAACAGAAATTATTTTTGAACGATTTTCAAAAAGTGAAAAAAGGTATTTGAACGGAAACAATTTTTGAACGATTTTAAAAGGAGAACAGAAAAAGTCTGTGAAAGGAAATTATTTTTGAACGATTTTCAAAAAAGTTAACAAAAAAAGTGTTTGAATGGAAACTATTTTTGAACGATTTTAAAAGGCGAACAGAAAAAGTCTGTGAATGGAAATTATTTTTGAACGATTTTCAAAAAGTGAACAAAAAAGGTATTTGAACGGAAATTATTTTTGAATGATTTTAAAAGGCGAACAGAAAAATTCTGTGAACAGAAATTATTTTTGAACGATTTTCAAAAAGTGAAAAAAGGTATTTGAACGGAAACTATTTTTGAACGATTTTAAAAGGCGAACAGAAAAAGTCTGTGAACGGAAATTATTTTTCAACGATTTTCAAAAAAGTGAACAAAAAAGTGTTTGAACGGAAACTATTTTTGAACGATTTTAGAAAGCGAACAGAAAATATGTGAACGGAAATTATTTTTGAAAGATTTTCAAAGAAGTGAAAAAAGGTATTTGAACGGAAATTATTTTTGAACGATTTTAAAAGGCGAACAGAAAAAGTCTGTGAACGGAAATTATTTTTGAACGATTTTCAAAAAGTGAACAAAAAAGGTATTTGAACGGAAATTATTTTTGAACGATTTTAAAAGGCGAACAGAACAAGTCTGTGAACGGAAATTATTTTTGAACGATTTTCAAAAAATGAAAAAAGGTATTTGAACGGAAATTATTTTTGAACGATTTTAAAAGGCGAACAGAAAAAGTCTGTGAACGGAAATTATTTTTGAACGATTTTCAAAAAAGTGAACAAAAAAGTATTTGAACGGAAATTATTTTTGAACGATTTTAAAAGGCGAACAGAAAAAGTCTTTGAACGGAAATTATTTTTGAACGATTTTCAAAAAAGTGAAAAAAGTATTTGAACGAAAATTATTTTTGAACGATTTTTAAAAAAGTGAACAAAAAAGTATTTGAACGAAAACTATTTTTGAACGATTTTAAAATGCGAACAGAAAAAGTCTTTGAACGGAAATTATTTTTGAATAATTTTCAAAAAGTGAACAAAAAAAGGTATTTAAACGGATTTTTTTTTGAACGATTTTAATACATGAACAATTTTCGAATATGAACATTTTTTAAATTTGAAACATTTTCAAAATGAAAATTCAAAAATAAAGAAATAATGTCGAATAAGAAAACTGAAAAGAAGAAAGAAAAAAGATGTAACCCCTTCACATTCCTCGTCCTGGCACGGCATGTCGACCGCTGCCGGCATGAGCGCTTCAGGATGCATCTGCAGATGATCGTGGAACGGGTGCGCAAGAAGCATGGGCAGCAGCTGCGTGGCCCCGCAGCAAGAACATGAGGTGATTGGTGGTTATGAAATCAGCCCGGCGATTTTTGTTAGACATTTTTTCATAAATTATGAATTAGAAACCTCGATTTTGCTGTATTGAATTATTCCGTGAAATCTACTGCCCAAATTTTAGTTCAAGAACTCATATGAATTCTGCGAATCTACTGCCCAAAGTAGGGAACTGAGAAAGAAAATTGCATTATTGAACTAAGCCAACTGTTGAGATCAGAGACACTCTATCCAGATATAATTAGCAGTTGTCCTTCATGCACAAAACTAAGTTTTGCTTCGACTATCCCTGCGTAAACGGCCGTTCTTGCTAGCAGGAATGGTTCTTGGAGCTTGAACATCTCATAAAGGTACAACGACGTCCAATAGTTCACTGCACCATGTGTTTACCTTGTCATCATAACTCTCTATCTCGTATCTGAAGCAATTTGCCTGGATTAATGATCATTCTCGATCTGAATAGAATATAAACACTACTAGTAAACTTGACAGGATATAACGAAATAAAATGAGATGCATGCTGAACAATTGATTTAGAGGAGGATGCCAGGTAGTTAAGCCCCAGCGCATTCCAGATCCAAGGCGAGTGCTTGCAATGCAGTGCTATATGGGGATGTTCACCAGCGCCGCGCCGCACAAGCTGCCGGAGGAGAACTCGCTCTTCAGCACGTCGTAGTGCACCTTCGTGCCGGAGGCCAGAGCGCCCAGCCTCGCGCACGTGGAGAGGACCGCCGCGAGCTCGAACTGGTCCGGCCGGCCGACGGAGGAGAGCTTGGTACGCCTAAACGCGTCGAGAGCCGCCATCGCCGGATTCGGTAGGGCCATCGTCGTCGAAGCCCCCGAAGGAACCCGGTCGACTGAGCGGGCTCGAGTTCGCTCCCCTCACGATTCGCCGTAGCCGTAGCCACGGCTGGATCGTGTTGTCCAGGGCAGGGCGGGGGGTGGACGGAAGCGAATCTGGAGGAGAATGACAACGGCAGCGTGGAAGGGGGCGAGGCCAGCGTGGAGGAGAATGACAACCGCGGTGGGCCGTGGCCCATGCGGGGTGTGTGACGCTGCCTATCATCGACCTGGTCGATGAATAGGTTTTGCCAAAAAATACCCACAGGCCACAGCGATCAGAGCGTGAGCGTGCGAGCTACTGGGCCGGCCCAGAGATCGGGTAAAATCAGCCAAACCATTTTTTTTCGATAAAAAAGACCATTCCTAGGTCCCTTGGAGCCATCGCGCATGCCCTCCTCCGCAAACAGATCTCGCAAGCGGATTCGGTGCTCGAGTGATGCGGCGGTGACTCTCTTCTTTTTTCTGCGATCACTCTGACTCTCTTCCAGGTTCTACTCTTATTCTGTGGTTGTTTTAGATCGTAGATGGATTCCTTCATTCCTTCTTGAGCAGACGCGTGTGCAACGTTAGCAGCTTGATCAGTTCCTAGTCGCTACATGAGGCTAGCCCCCAGCCTTGCAAATTCGTTCCTCTCGTTGGAAAATTATCGGCGAGCCGCAGCGGAGCGGGAGGTCATCGATCTAGTCATCTAGGGCTATAAAATAAACGTGTTTATCTCTCCAATTGAATTGAATAATGTTGACTGTCCCGAACTGAATTTGATGCATGTCTCAATGAACTGCATCTAAAGGTATGTTTTTGCTTTTTCTTAATGAAAGTATGTTCTTGTTTTCTTGAAGATGTTGATTATTCCTCTACTAGTGATACGATCATGGGAGACTAAAATGAACCAAACTATTCATTTGTTAGTATCTCCTGTAGCTTTGTACTACTATTTCTAGGTTTTTGTCATCTCTCAAGTACTTTCTCCGTTCACAATGTAAGTCTTTTAAGCTAGCTACTTAGCTTGCTAAAAGGGCTTACATTTTGGAACAGAGGTAGTACTTTGATCGCCAACAATTGAGTTGAAATTATTTGTTCATCTTTTGCAATCAACCTCCAAAAAAATGTTCTCGTGCATGATTTTTTTTAGTAGTAGTTATAAGAGTATAGTTTTTGACCTGGGGTTTACTCTAATCCTGTCTCCGCCACTACCCATGGCCAGATCAGAGCATAAACATCTACTAAAGTGTGTCCACAGTGGCTAATTAAGGCCATCAGAAGTTGAAACCGTAGTTCAGTACATTTTATAATGGATGGAACAATCAATTACACATGACATCTCAAGTAAACTTCAACAAGAAAAAAAATCCAAGGCTTTGCTCACATCTACCCGTACCCTACAGATCATCTGCGATGCACATTCACCTTCCCTCGGCTTTGATTAGCTGAGAGAAAACCCTGCTCATCGACACATCCGAGAGGTCGTGATCAGGGTCATGCTGACCTCCGCCCTCCGCCATGGTCACACTGATGCTATCAAGGGCGCCCACATGCTGAACCTGCGACGGCAGGTCAACGATCCGGTTCATGCTGTTCACATCCGATACAGTTGAAGTGTCTGCGTCTTGGAGCTGCAGAACGTACTCCAAGTTCCAGAGGACGTCGCCCATCGATGGCCGCTCCACGCCGTAGTCTGCCAGGCACTTCTCTACTGTTTCACCAAACTTCCTTAGCGAGTCTGGCCTGATCGCACCAGAGAGCTTCTGATCGATGATCTGATGCAGCTCTCCTCTCTTCTGCCACTTCATCCCCCACTCTGCTAGATTCACCATTTCCCTCGGGAGTGAAGGGTCGATCACAGGCCTTGCGCAAAGCACCTCCAGCATAACAACACCGAAGGAATAGACGTCTGACTTCTCGGTCAGCTGCTGCCTTCGGAAATATTCAGGGTCCAGATACCCAAAGCTACCCTTCACTGCAGTGCTGACGTGAGTTTGATCCAGCTCAGGCCCAGTCTTTGACAGCCCAAAGTCGGCGACTTTCGCGAGGAAATTCTCATCAAGCAAGATGTTTGCAGACTTGACATCACGGTGGATAATGGCCTTTGCAGAACCAGTATGAAGATAATGCAGCCCCCTTGCTGCTCCGATGCAGATCTCCAACGCTGTTTCCAGTTGAGCGAGGGGTTTTCTGAACCATACAGGTGGCTCTTGACGGTCCCATTCTCCATATATTCATAGACCAAGATCATCTCGTTCCTTTCATCACAGTACCCAATTAGAGACACCAGATGGCGGTGACGCAAACGTGAAAGGAGCTCAATCTCTGTACGGAACTCATTGAGACCTTGCTGAGACTTGGGGTTCCCTCGCTTCACTGCAACCTTTGTGTCATCCCTCAACACTCCCTTGTACACTTTCCCAAAACCTCCAACTCCAATGACCCAGTTCTCATCAAAACTGTTTGTTGCCTCTTGGAGAACATTGAAGGCGAAGCGATATCCATAGCTTCCACCATTCATACCTGATGTGAGTGTAGTGCCATAAGAAGTTCTGCTTCCTGTACTAAGAGACGTGAGACCATTAATAGAGAAAGGCATCCAGGTCTTCGAGTGCTGCTTGTCATCGGTCTTTTTCCTCCGGCAAAGCAGCACCAGAACAAGGATAATTATTACAAGTCCAATAACTGCAAGGACTGCCCCAATAATAACACCCAAATTTTTGTGTGAACCAGAAGATCCAACAGTAAAAGCAGAACCTGAGCCACTGACCATCTTCATAACCTCAAGGCCATTCAGAATCCCATCAGGAAGTGCATTGTTCAAGGTAGACGGCCCAATGCTGATGCTGAGCTTGCTAGTTGCATCATTAGACGAAAGAACCACATCGACATAGATAGCTGTAGCCAACTGATTCATAGATTGTGATGAGAGATCAAGATCATGCTGTGCATAGAAGCCCCCCACATATGCATTGAAGTAGAGCTGGTTCAGTGCCTTGCTGACTATATCACAGAAGTGAAATCTTATCAGATAGCTGAAGCCTGCATCCACATCAAACTGCCATGTCATGTTGAAAAGTGCGTTGGATGTATTTGAAGCTGCCAATTCTGTAGCTGTACCGTAGACAATATCGGGTGCAGTCACTGAAGTTGCTCCGCCATTCATGTAGTTGACAGCCTTGCCATATGTAACTGTTTTGGTCACACTGGGGTTCAGTATGTACTTTTGATCATTCTGCCAACTCCTCGAGAGGGTATCATTGTTCGGAGTGACCTTCGGACCACCCATGTTGACACGATACACCGTCTCCAATGACTGTGTAGACAAACCACTGTACTGCTGCACAGGGTTGACCATTTGGGCACCATCGGCTATGAGATCATCTGGGACGGAAAGCACTTCAATTGCGTTGATGAATGCAATTCCGTTTGACGGCTTGAAGGAAAGAACAAGCTTGTCACGGGTTATGTTCAAAGAGTATTCCTTGAACAGTGGTGCGGTCTTGTCTGGCTGCTGAAAGTCACTAAGCAGGGGCACATCTTGGGTCGACACAGTAAACTTGGCTATGGAGAGGTCATAACTCTGGTAGATGAAGGGGAAGAAGTAGAGGCGAACAAAATGCCGTCCCTGCTTCTGGATTGGGAAAGTATAGGACGATGGGCTCGTGAAGATGCGGGCAGTCTGGTAAAGAGCTGAGTTGTCAAACGAGGACACCCCATTGGCCGATGTGCCAGCAAGGATTTCTTGAGAGGTGTCCACTGTCACCGGGGACGCCCCATCGGCAGCGAAGTTCCTCCCACCGACCGTGGTGCCCTTAGCAGACCCACAGTCAACGAGGTAGCTGTCGGCAGGCTTGAATTGCGCTGTTTGCGCTTTGCAGATGCCAGCAGATGACCAGAAACATATGATCACCAAGGTTGCGATTCGCAGCATCCTTGTCCCCATCATGATGTTGACCTGAATTACAAAAATGTGCACAATGTTTGAGATGGCATGCGCAATTACAAGCTATACTCTTAAGCTAATAAGCAAGAACAATGTTACCCAGAGAGCAAAAAGGCTGGATCTTGAAATATGCAAGAATTGGTAAAGCTACAAGGGACGAACATTTTTAACGAATGGAACAGCACCAATAGAGGGATGAACAGAACTAGTCCTAGCCACGGGATCGCACCACATGATCCCCACTGAAGAAAACTAAGCCAGCTAAACCGAATCCCAACAACGGACGTTTTCTCTACAGTAGCTAGACGTATTGGGTTTGGAGAGCTCGTCCCACAAAGGAAGAACTAGATATTGATTGCTCACAGCAAGGGAAAGACCAAAACCAACTAGAGCTAGCCAAGCAGGCTGGGGCTTCCTTACCAACACAAGAAATCCCTAGTGAGATCTCCCCTCCACCCCAATGCAGCAGAGGGGGCGAGCAATGTGAGGATAGCTCGGATATTGGCCTAGAGGCGAGCTAGGAGGCGGCGCCGTGCAAGATATGGAGTTAGTGCCCGGCGGCGCCGATTTGGGAAGATGCGGTGTGAGAGCTGGTATGGACCAGACCACCGTGGCTGGTTGCGGTTAGCAGGAGATGGGCGCCGAATTACTTGAATGATTTTTGTACTCGGAAAATAATGAGGAATATGTGAATGTCCAGGGTTTCTTGTCGATCTCCTTTTTTCTACAGTACCTGCTACAGCTACGAGATTATACATCTGATAGCACCGCATTCAGTCTAGTCTCGTTCTATTTCTGAGGTCTAAAGGCACAGTTAACTCCAGATCAAAGGAAAAAAATCTAGAAAATGGCAAAACCGTCGTGTTATTAATCCAGAGGAAAAATAAACTGCCACAGAAATCAAGAAAGCCGACCCAGCAGTACGAACAGTTTCAAGAACAGTAAAGCTCGAGCGAGCACAAGAAGCTGGATCCAAGAAACGCACCTCTCTCGGTCCACCGGAGCGGCCCACGGCGGGCATTCACCGGCCGAGATCCGGCCAAGATCGACGCCGCTTCTCCGCCGGCGAGCGGGTCCGGCAACCCCACCAGATGCCGGGTCACCGAATGCTCCGGCCGGGAACCACCTCGAGAAGGGATTGAAACCACGGTCTGGAGCGAGCCGAGGAGGGAATGGAGAGAAGGAAAGGTGTGACCTTTTTCTTGGAGGAGTTTCTCGGCTTTGCGGAGCAAGCAAACGCTAAGCGAGAGAGAGAGAGGAGTTAAAGAGGAGATGAGGAAGGGAGTGTGCAGCTGCTGCCACCTTAGAAAGGAATAATAACAGCTAAGTTCGATTCAGCAGAAGTGGACGCAGTGAGCTGAGAGGGACGGTGCTCATGGTGTGCTTTGTTTAGTTTAGGGCTCTGGTTATGCGGAAACTCCGGTCCGATTATTGCACTCCCGTCCCGCTCCACCGGTGTTCGGTAGCTAGATTGGGAACCATATCGATTGGATTTCTATTTTGTGCAAACCAAAGTTCTACTTTCTCCGGTCACTACAAAAATGTTATTCCCTCCAATATACATGTATTTAGTCTAAATACTTAACTACATACATATGAATTTAGACAAAGGTATGCACACTAATATAGATCGGAGTACTTGAGAGTTGACAGAACGGTGATCTACACGGTAGCTGTGCGCCCACGACTAGCTTGCCCACTATCTTCTTCTCGACTCCCAAGAAGCGATCGTGTGCCTTGTGGTCTTCATTGAGAAAAGAAGTGATACACATTTCTTCTTCTTCTTTTTTGTTTGAAAAAAATGATCCATTGTTCTTTATTTTCGGCCCCGATATTCATCTCTCTACTTTTATTCTTTTGAGTGAAGAAAAACATGTGGCGGGAGCGGATTTGTTCTCCACTTGAACAAAACAAAGTCGGGTTTCTCCATGGATGCATTCGTTTGACCAACACGTACCCCAAACGCCTCTCAACGCATTCAAGTATTCAACTAAGTGATATTTGTGCTCCTCACGTCCCACATTTCCGATTTGTTTTCAAGGATAAATAAAATGGGTCAAATGGTATCATTACGTTTTATTTTTTAAATCATTGTTATTTCTTTTCTTCGTCATAAGCAAATAAAACTTGTTGAAACAAACATAATTACTTTATTAGTGAACGGAGAAACACGACTAGTCTGAGTTGTCGTTTACGCATGATTGTTAATAGTCTCTGCCTATCTTTAAAATTCAAATTGCAGCTGTACATAATTAACCCACTGACTCGTGTAGTAGGTATGTTCGTTTGGGTAGTTGGAACCGTGTAACATGGGCTTCAACACTGCTCCTGCTTGCTGCCAACGCTTCGATCGGAAGGAAAAGATTAGTCTTTGTGCCATTGCGGATTCTCTGCAACCAGTTGTCCTCGGATTCACGTTATGAAGTTTGAAAATCGCCCGAGACAACTATATATAATCATGAACTGATGAATGGACGACATGTCACTGTATGATAACTGGCAGATATAGTTGCAGATGCATGATGTTTCGGTGACTCTATCATTGCTTATGTCAAAGGAATTTGTTTATTTTGAAAAATACACAAAGAGCATCGAACACAGCATGCTTACCAGCTGTTGATCTCCTTTGCATGCCCGTGCTTAGCAACTGTGACATTTCAAGCGGACAACCACCGCTCCCCGGGCTCTTTTTAATCGAGGGAGAAGGTTAGTATATTAACCAATGAGCCATTAGCATCGTGATTCAGAGAAGGTTAGTATATTAACCAGTGAGTCATTAGCGCCGTGATGTGAGCCCGATTGCACGCATTACGATGTCCACCTCTCATGGACTATTGTCTATGCCAGTATGTCTCAGCAGTTCTACGTGCTACTCCATGTATAGCTGTGCTTCAGGGACACGCCATCTTACATGTTAGAAGAGCATCTCCACCGGCCAGCCCAATACAGCGTCCGGCAAAGTTGCCGGACACGCGCGTCGGCAACCATTGCGGGCTATTGGGAGCATCGCGCCCCACCGGTCGCTCCCAATAAACGCTTCCAGAAAAAAAAAGGCGGCAAATTAATTTAAACTTAACGCATTTCATTGAAGTTCGACAGTTTGTACAAAATTCGACGAAATTTAAACTAAACCTAAACTAGTTGCCGGTCCAGTAGCCGTAGAAGGCGTCCCAGTCGTGCGACGTCACCGCGTCGTCGACGTTCCACGCGGCAGCGACCTCCTGCTGCGGCGGCGCTTCGGCCAGCTCCTCCTCCTCCTTCACCGAGGGCGACGCTGGCGCGGCGGGAATGTCGACCTCGGCGTCGAGGTCGATGATGTCGTTGTCGACGCACGACCAGTGCTCGACGAACTCCCGCGTCGCCGGCTGGATCGTGTCGAATGACAGCTTGGTGGCGATGGCGAGGTCTCTCTGGTACAGGGCCTCAGCCTGCTCGTCCGTCGGCGGTGGCGTAGCAGCGCGCTTCCTGCCGCGGGACGAGGACGTCCCGACTCGAGCTTGACCTTGGTGCGCGAGCTGGACGTTCCCGGCTCGAGCTTGACTCGGGGCGTGTTCGTCGGCGGCGGCGGTCCAAAGTCACGGATGGTGACGCCGCTGTTCCTGGCGACCATCCAGACTCGGTCTTGACCTTGATCTTCCTGCCGCTGTTCGTGATCGGCGGCGGCTCCACCTTCACGAAGCGCGGGGTCATCGGCGTCGTTGACCGCGCGCTGGAGGAAGACGACGAGCTCGACGGCATCTGCCAGAGCTCGCGGGAGTGGTCAACGGGGGCGGCATAGCCGTGCTCCCGCATCACGGTGTAGAAGTCGCGGCCCTCCCAAGAGCGCGCGAACGCGGCGCAGGAACGCGCCCATTTACTCCGGCGCCGGTTCCCGAGGCGACGTAACTCCGGCGACGCGCGTCGGGGAAGACGACACGCGCGTCACTCTGCGTCAGAAAAACCGCTCAAGTCGTATTAAATTACGCTGACCGGCCATTGTGCGGCTGACGCATCGGGCCCGCCCGTCAGGTTTCGACGCGACGCGTGTTGTCGCAGTTGCCGGCACGCCCGGTTGCGTTCCCAGAACCTGAGTGCGAAGCGGGGTTGCCAGACGCTGTATTAGGACGTGCCGGTAAAGTTTTCTCTATTGGGCGCGCCGCTGGGGGATGGATTCGTGCCGGTGCGCCCAAAACATCTATTGTGAGCGGAGTTGGGCGCGCCGGTGGAGATGCTCTTATACTTATCCCCTTTACCAGCATCATATCAAAATCATCGTTCCATTTTGTCAGCAATTTCAGCATGTCTTGTGCACCACAAAATCATAGGTCCATGGAAATTGGAAGGTTAACTAGAGATGTAAAGCCATATCGGAACGACAAGATCATAGCGATCGTTTGAGAGGAGATGAAGTAACCATCCCATGTGAGAAACAGATGTTTCTCTTGCATCTCGATGTAATCGTTTTCTGTGTCAAAGTTCGGTGAGTGGACAGTTAGAGCAATAAGTGGGCAATGAAAATGTTAATACCCCTATCACGAAGATGGAGGCACATGGCACTAGTAGAAAACAGGCCTTCCGTTCTGAGCATTAGTCCCGACCATGTTTGGAACCGGGACTAATGTGAGCATTAGTCCCGGTTTCAACAGCTAGGACGCCGCACGGTTCTCGTCCCGGGTCGAATGGGACCTTTAGTCCCGGTTGGGAAAGGGTTTTCGGCAGGCAGCCGCAGGGTGGGGCCAGCGTGGCTTAAAAATAATTAAAAAGAAAACACAAAAAACACAAACCCCGAGGTCGGCCGTGGCCACGTGGGAGGGCTTTAGTCCCGGTTCGTTGCCAACCGGGACTAAAGGGGGGGGGCCTTTAGTCCCGATTTAGTAGTCCCGGTTGGTCAACCGGGACTAGAGGCCCTCCCCAACCGGGACTACAGGCCGTTATTCCACTAGTGTGGCAATATGGACCATATATCATTTCTACATCATTGTATGCGGGGGAGCCGGGGAAGATATGCATGTTAGGTTTGACCCGGTGTTTAAAAACTCTACCTCTTCTTCCTTGTGACGGCGGAAACTGTGGGGAACTGCTTTCTCTGAATTTAAGTTGGTGGTCCGTCGATGGGGAAACCTCATAATTAATCACAAAGTTATTTCGCCGGAAAAATCATAAAAATATTTCACTCTTTGCATTTTTTTGTAAGTTCCTATTATGTAAATGTACTTCACTTTTCTTTACACAATAGAGTTAGGATAGGCCACGGGGTTGTTTTGCCCAACCAACATGTACTCCTAGATATTTATTTCATATGAAATATCTATTTCTTGCTGTCTCAACTATTGTCGAGTAAAATTTGGATCATTTTTTTCCGATAACTCTCAGGGAACCAAATTTGTTCCCTTGTATCACAAAACAAGACAAATGCAACTATTAACTACTAATACAAAACTAATTTCGTCCATGATATATCTCTAAGCACTATGTGATACTCTAATAAAAATGATAAAATTTGACACAGAAAGGAATTTAAGAAACATATTGGAAACAAGAAATGCGAAAGATAAAGAAGAGTAAATGAAAACCTAACAAATAAAATCTTGACGGGAAAAATCACAAATACATATTCCAAAAAACTAATGGGAAAATACCTGAGTTATTGATCAAAAGAACATAAATAATTAAAGCATTCGACAAAACATGAAATTATCAAACAAAAATATGTTTTTCCTTACATGTGTTTGAATGTGTGTTCTTTTGGAATATGCCATTGTTTAGATAACATTTTCTTGTACTTTAACATTTTCCTATTTTTAGTAAATTATAGCATTTCGTAAAAGTATTTTTTATAATCTAAAAGGGTGTGCTTACTAGGACATAACAGTGCAAAAACAAGCCGCATTCCTGCATATTTCATAGAAAAGTTATACTTCTTATCCCTCAACTAGTGTCGAGTATGCTTTCAAAAAACTATTGCCTAATTTAGTTTTAACCTACATTTCAAACAAGACAAGTGCAATCATTAACCTGTAATGTTGAACGAATTTGATCCCATACTTCACTCCAAGCACTATGTGGCACTTTAATGATAAATTTGACATAAATGTGGTTACATAGGTAGGAAAAAAGAGAACTGTGAAAACTAGGCAACAATATATTACAAAACCAGGGAGAAATACGGGGATTATGGAAAAAAATACCCTCATTTCTAGAAAATGGAGAGTTAAAGTTAACTGAATCTGTAAATAATGAAATGATCAAGTGTTCCTAAATTTTCAGCAAGATTTCTCACCCTTTTTGGAAAACTTTTGATTTTTTTTCCTTTTACAAACGTAATTAGTTAATTTTTCTATGATATTTTTTCATATGTTGATATTTTCGTTGTTCTTAGTAAAAAGCCTCAATGAAGAAGCCTACAATATTCTAAGAATACCTTTGCGCTCACTAGGAGGCAAGATATACAAAACCAGCACTACAAATCGCTTTGCTCAAGGTAATGCATCTGCGCTTTGACTGAGGCTAGATATCATTGTCTTGAAAGTTTTTTAAATAGAGACAAAAGACTTACATCATCTCACTAATTGGTAAAAGAGACCACATGAGTTTTGTAAGAAGATATAAGACAAAATAGGTCAATACGAAGGAGCGTGGACATATGGCTCCCAAACTATAGGGAGACTATTATTTTCAAAAAATTGAAAATCATACTTAAAAGGTTCTAAAAAAAATATTTGTACACATATGTGAAGATGATTTATATGAGCGTGCAAAATCCTCTTGTATTATAGGCTACACAAAAGTCACAAAGTGTCTCTGAGCAGGTACTCCCTCTGATCCATATTAATTGTCGCATATTTAGTATGACTTTTGATACTCCCTCCGATCCATATTAATTTTCACAGATTTAGTATAATCTGTATTAATTGTCGCAGATTTAGTACAAAGTTATACTAAATCTATGACAATTAATATGGATCGAAGGGATTATGAAAATTTTGATTATGTTCTTCTCATTTTTCTTTCTTGTGTAGGTCCCAAATGAAAACCTAACTAAACTAAGACTTTAAACGTACATATTAGACATACACATGTGCTTGCATTAGAATTTCCTTCTTTAGCTTGGGTAGATAGCAAATAGAAAGAAATATGGTATTTTCAGCGGCTTGGGTAGATAGCTTCATTTGAATTTCCTTTTTTAGCTTTCTTGTTGTACAAACTCTTGCACATTTTATACAAAAAATCAATAAAACTACATAGGATGTACTTGCATTTTTTTTAGAATTATTTGAAGTGATAGAAATGAACTTTTCAAACAAAAAATCGAGCTCCATGTAGTTGTGCTCCATTTTGGAGTTTCCGAATGTGAAGGCACTACTCCTAGTAAGTTAGATCTCAAATGTTTCGTACCGACAATGGCCTATTTTCACATCGAACATAATCTTTAAAATGACTACCAGAAGCACAACTGCTTCAAAGACCTAAACATCCTGCTCATTCTAAACCTCCCAAGATATGAGCATAATCAGGGAGTTCATCGCTATCTATGGTTACCCAAAGTACTTAGCACTTCCAACCACCAATCTTTGACTGATTGTACACCGCCTCAATAATTAAGTTGAATGGATGCAAAACAAGCCAATCTCTAATCATAACCCAAATCGTCAAAGTGTATCGAGTTAACTTATCTGGTTTTATAGTCGAGCAGCAAAAGCTACTCATGGGGACCTCATTTTTACAACACCGAGTATTATGCTGCAGAGTTGAGTGGCGGACGTTACGTGCAAAAGATATATGTTTGTGTGTCTCGTCGCTTTAAGGTAGTATGTCTGACAGGACATGACAACCGGATATGATGTATGCAACTTGCGGCCCAATGTAAAGATTTTTTCTTATAAAGGAAACAACTGCATGTATTATAAATTTTTGCGTTTATAGATTACATGTGTACAAGAGAATTGTTATAAATTTTTGGGTTATAGATTACATGTGTACAAGACAATTGTACATTGACAGAAAGCCCAATCTGGAGTTGTAATCCTAACAGAAATGGACCAGAATCGGATTGTATCGTGTGTGTGGGTGATAGATGCGGTGGTCTCTCAGCTTAATTAAACATTTTGTTCAAATCTAAATAGTACTTACCTCTCATGTTCTACCTTAATGTTCAACGTTGTATATACTCCCTTCGTACACAGTTACGGGTTATTTGTGAAGTTTGACCTTACTCTGTGTTATGGGTTTATTTGTGAAGTTTGACCGAATATGTAACGAAAAATATCGATATCTAGAATATCAAATTAATATTATTAGAACAATACAAAATATATTTCCGTATCATATGCATTTGGTATTATTTATGTTAATATTTTTCCTATACACTTGGTCAACTTTATAAAATTTGACTTTATCTAAACCCAAAACACATCTTTGTAAAACTTGTACAACAGAAGGTAATAAAAAACAGAGCGAGTATCTAACAAGTTGTGCGTAGAATATTTCGCTAGGTCACTCACTTTCGGGTTTGATCGCTCTATTGTGTAAACTTCCTCAGATTTTCGAGAATAAAGAGAACGACTGCCGCAGAGGCTTGCAGGCGTTCACAGACACTCATGGTAGTAACACACTGCTAAAGCTAAACCGTTAAGGGCCTCTTAGGTTCACATGAATTGAATATCACGGAAATAGTAGGAATAGAATGTCATAACACATGAAATCCTATAGGAACTATAAGCGCAGGAATCAGCCACACCGGTTGTTTGATTGTACCATAGGAAAAACTATTAATTTTCTATAGAGTTGAGTATAAATCATAGTTGTCATATACGCATAGGAATTTCTTCAAGAAGTCACCTCTCGTTAGTTATCTTTTGTGATTGTAGTGTAGGAAAAGAATACATAGAAATTTAGAGGATTCATTCTTTTAAATCAAATGGACTTCATTATAAAAAAATCATACAAACTGAAATCCTACAAAATTCTTTTGAAAATTCTTCAAACCAAAGAGACCCTATAGCTAAACTGCCACACTGCACTACTCATTTCGTGTACCACTAGCTTGTACTCCCTCCGTTCACAAAAGGATGTGTGGCGCCCCGACCCGACTGCTATACAGTGATACTGTGTCCCCGGTTATCCGATACCACCAGACACACTATCACAGCATAATCGAGAGATCGATACTTGTGGAACAACTGGCACATCACAGACTCTACGACACAAATTATTATAGTTCAACTCTTATAATAGAGAAAGATAGCAAATGACAACCAGAGGTCACAGACCCAACATTACAACAAGCGGAAGCAAATTAAGTTGTTCTAAACAACAACATCCAAAATATGGCCTAAGAGGCCTACAGATAAACATCCAGCGCCAGCTGTTCCGGGATGTCCCAAGCTGCCACCTGGGAACCCCAGACTACTCGTCGACGTCCACGAAGAACCCACCTTCGAGGTCGGTGAAGTCCTCCTCTGAAACAAAACAAACGACGTTGAGTTCGACGAACTCGCAAGATTATATATAGAGCTTTAGCTCGATGAGGCTTTCAAAGTTTTATGGCTGTCTTGCATAAAGCTGATTTTATTTATGAAAACATAACTCAATAGCATCGACTATTCAGAGTATTTTTAAAAAGGGGTAAGAAGTAACTCTTTCTTCTGATCACCTTTTCTCATCATCAACCACTGTACCTGTTCTACCGAGGCACCTCCCCGAATCACTCTCGAGAAAGTCAACCTTGCATACTTGAGTGGTACCTCTAGTACCCAGTTTTTAATCATTCCGTTCAAGTTATTCTATGATCTTACCTTCACTTCCCAAGTTCGTCCATAACCACGGACACGGCTTTTCGAAAAGATTTAACCCTGCAGGGTGTACAAATGTTTGCCACGCGTACCGTCCGGCCCATTACCTGATCATTAGCTCTCTTCCGTGGAAAGCCGGCTGGGTGGGAGCGGCGTCGACTTCTCCCTCGTTAAGGACTAACCCAGGATCATCAGTGAGGACGGAGCAGCGATCCAACACCCTGCCCCGTGGCCACTCATTTTCCTAAACACCATCATCCTCATCCCAGTTCATACCACCATCATCACGCACGCGCGAATGGAAGCTCAACCTAGAGGACCCTGGCTAGTCCCGCCCGAGTTATTTAGTCTATGAGGGTTCCTGCACTGCGAATGCATAGGCCTCACGCATGGTTGCACTCTCAGTCTTGGTTCAAGAGGTAAAGAACTCGCACCTAGGCGGCGAGAACGAGACAAAACACCACCATACCAAAGTGGCCTCTCATCCCCACCTTTAAGCATTTTATTACCTGTCTCCACAATTTCTCCACCATCAACCATTCATCTCATCACCTGTTTCCATCATGAACCATCCAACGTACAACTAGGCATGTAACTAAGCATGGCTAAGCATCAACATTGCATAGTTAAGTATTTCAGGCCAACGATACAATCATATGGATAATAGGCGGGGAAAACAGGTAATGGCATCGGGAACTTAATGCAACTATAGGATACTCTAATCCAGTAAAATTGACATTTGGAACCGCATGCAATATTATAGTGGAGAAAATATTTGCGAAAAATAGGATAAGACATGCACAGAGGGGGGATTACGCTTGCCTGGATCAAGGTGTTGGTAGTACGGATCGTCACGATACTGCGGGGGCACTTCCACTCCTTGATCTACCGATGCACAAACAACACCGGAAAGGAACAATCAATCACCACACATGTTTCACATATGCAATGCGCAAACACATGATGGTATGACAATTTGAATGCACCCTAACAGCATTGAACAGGACCAACAAGTTAAACGGGGTCCCCATTATATTTATTGCATTATTTGGAATAAACCCCATATTTAAACTTAATGATTCTCATACTACTAGTAGTACCTTATTGTAATTGTGATCAAATATGCATGCGGATGATGATTCTAGATGATTCATGTCTTTCTGAACATTTTGGTATGACAAACACAATTTTCTAAAGTCCCGATAAATAGTTATTACATTTTTAAATCCTCTTTAGATTATGCCCTGATTATAAGTTAATTTCAATTCAGTACAAACATTTAACCGAATTAGAAAAAGGAGGGTTGAAACCGGATAACTTTTGGTGCTGAGATATTTTGGAATATCCGAAATTTACAAATTCGGAATATCCGATCGAACTGCTCAACCGAAATTTTGGCAAAGGACTGAAGATTTGGAGGTACTGGATTATTTCGGATAATCCGAATCATGTAGAATCGGAACATCCGATCGAAACGATGTCTGAAAATACCGCTAAGGACTAAAAGCCAGTGGTACTGGAAATAACCGGATAATCCGGTCGCGCTGTACTCGGATAATCCGAGCTGAGGCTCGACACGGCAGCGCACGGCGGCGTGCGTGCGACGGCGACCCAGGGGGCTAGCGAGAGGAAAGAGGCAGTGGGGAGGATCAGCGGCTCACCCAGGAGATGTACGCGTGCACGGGGAGGCCGGGGACACGGCGACGTATCCGTCCGCGGCGGCGCTCGAAGTGCAGCGGCGAGGTAGTGGACGGTGACGGCGATTTACGGCCTCCGGGCTCGATTCCCTTGGCCAGGGAGTAGTGGAAGTGGCGGCGGAGCTTCCTGCTACCTTCGATTTACTCGGAAGCTCCTCAATCCGCGGCGGCGACGACGACAGCCATGGCGGCTTCGGGAGCTCGGGGAGAGAGAGGATGGGGAAAAACGGGGAGGAAAACTCGGGGGAGGGAGCAGGTGAGCAGGTGGGGCTCGTGGTGGTGCTCTCCTGGCAAGGGAAGGCATAGAAGGGGGGCCCGTCGAGGGCGCGTGCGGCATGGCCATGGCGCCACTGCAGCGCATGGCTACAGGAAGAAGAAAGGGCATTTCACGAAAAAACCCCTGCAACTTTTGAGTTTATCACAGATTGGTCCTTCTCCCTTTTCTTTTTAAAACCTTTTAAAATCAGTAGCCTTTCTAGATTTAATTAGAGCACTTAAACATTTTAGAAAATTATGAAATAATTTGTGTAGCCTTTCCATATCATGTGGAAGCTCCACAAAAATTGGCGCCTCCAAATAAAATGTTTTGCACCACTTTGGTTTAGAAAGTTGGATAAGGCATTTTCGTTAAATTTGATATGTTGCTTCCTTAGTAATTTTGGAGCAAGTGCAAAATATTATTTTGGAGCTCTTGGAATTTCCTTGACAAATATAAGATGTCAAGTATTCTTGTTTTGCAAGTTTGAGTGCCTTTTTGTTTTGAAATGTGGTTGTAGCAAATTTGGCATGTTGTTTTGAAATGGTGCCAAACATCCACAATTCCCTAGCAACAAAACAATTCCCTAGCACAATTCCCTAGCAACAACATGATGCATGGATGCCATGATGCAAGGAACACCAAAGTGAAAATTTTACACAGGTTTTTAGGTTTTCCACTTCGGGCTGTTACAATTCTACCCCCCCTTACAGGAATCTCGTCCCGGGATTCTAAGATTGCAGAAAGAAGTCGAGATACTCCTCACGTAGACTAGATTCTCGTTCCCAAGTTGCTTCTTCCTCGGAATGGTGAGACCACTGGATTTTTAGGAACTGGGTAGTCTTGTTGCGGGTCTTTCTTTCAGCTTCATCCAGAACACGAATAGGATGCTCGCGATAAGTGAGATCTTCCTGGAGATCCAGCTCCTCATGATTGACCCCATGGATAGGATCCTTAAAACACCGGCGAAGTTGGGAGACATGAAACACATCATGTACATTTGGGAAGATGACCGGTAATTCCAACTTATAAGAAAGATCTCCTCGCTTGGCCAGAACGGTGAAAGGACCAACATAGCGAGGGGCCAATTTCCTTTGATTCCGAAGCGGCGAACGCCACGAAGGGGAGAGACACGGAGATAAGCTTTATCACCAATTTCATAGTGAATTTCCTGATGATGCTTATCATAGTAGCTTTTCTGCCTAGACTGAGCAATCTTCAGATTCTCCATATGATTCTGACCTTCTCCTCAGCTTCATTGATCACATCCGGACCAAAGAGTGCTCTCTCTCCGGTCTCGGACCAATTTAGAGGAGTGCGGCATTTTCTTCCATAGAGAACCTCAAATGGAGCCATGCCCAGACTAGCTTGGTAGCTGTTGTTGTAGGAGAATTCCGCGAAAGGGAGATACTTTTCCCAATCCTTGCCAAAAGAGATTACACATGCCCTAAGCATGTCCTCCAAAACTTGGTTCACTCTTTCAGTCTGCCCATCAGTTTGAGGATGGAACGCGGTGCTGAAGTTAAGACGAGTTCCCATAGCAGTTTGGAAACTAGTCCAAAACTTGGAGGTGAATAGGCTTCCACGATCAGAAATTATCTTCTTGGGAACGCCGTGGAGTACGATGATCCTAGAAGCATACAGATCCGCTAACCTAGCAGCTGTGATGTCAACACAAACAGGGAGGAATTGAGCCACTTTTGATAGTCGATCAATAATGACCCAGATGGCATCATTTCCCTTAGGAGACTTCGGCAATCCAGTAATGAAATCCATGCCAATTTCATCCCATTTCCACTTGGGAATAGCAATAGGGCGGAGAGTGCCGGCAGGCCTTTGATGTTCAGCCTTTACCCGTCGACATGTGTCACATTCAGCAACATACTTGGCAATTTCTCGTTTCATCCGAGTCCACCAGAATTGTGGTCGAAGGTCTTGGTACATCTTGGTACTACCGGGATGAATAGAGAGAGGTGATTCATGAGCTTCTTGGAGGATCAGCCCCCTCAAATTTTGTTTCTTTGGCACTACCAAGCGGTCACCAAAATAAACAACTCCGGATTCATCGACAGAAAAACATTTGGCCTTCCCGCTAGCAATGTTCTCCTTGATTTTCAGAATACCCTTGTCACGGGTTTGAGCTTCCTTAATCTGGTCTACAGGAGTAGATTTGATTTCCAGATTTGCAAGGTATCCAGAGGGAACAATTTCTAAGTTCAAACGAGAGAACTCTTCATGGAGGGCAGGTTGGGCTTCTTCAATCATATGATTGTTGCAATAAGACTTCCGACTTAGCGCGTCAGCCACGACATTTGCTTTGCCGGGTTGATAGTTCAGACTCACATCATAGTCCTTGATTAACTCCAACCAACGCCTTTGCCTTTAAATCCGGCTGGGTGAAGAGGTACTTCAGACTCTTGTGATCCGAGAAGATCTCGCAACGGTTGCCAAACAAGTATGGTCTCCATTGCTTCAAAGCATAGACCACCGCGGCAAGTTCTAGATCATGATTGTGCTCATGCGGCTTAAGTTGGCGAGAAGCATATGCCACCACATGGCCATCTTGCATTAGTACACAACCCAAGCCTTGCAGAGAAGCATCACAGAAGACAACAAAATCATTGCTTGTGTCAGGCAGGACAAGCACAGGAGCGGCTGTGAGTTTGGCTTTCAAAGTTTTGAAGCTCTCTTCAGTTTCGACCATCCATACGAACTTTCTGTCCTTCTTGAGAAGGTCAGTCAGAGCCTTGGCTATTTTGGAGAAACCTTCGATGAATCGGTGGTAGTAACCCGCCAATCCGAGAAAGCTACGGATGTCCTTGACTGACATTGGAGTTTTTGTAGGAGTTTGCGCGATAGAAAACAAAAAATTTCTCTCACATGCGGAAGCAACACTCAAGATCCTATCTAGAAGATTCTAGTAACGGGGAGAGTAGTTCATCATACCCTCGAAGAACACGCGCGTTGAACGTTTAATTCAACGCAGCTCGGTGAAGTTGTTGACGATGTTCGATCCGATCAGCACCGCAAACGAGCAGCACCTCCGGAGGCTTGCACACGTACAGCTCGATGACGTCTCCCTCTTCTTGATCCAGCAAGCTAGAGGGAGAAGTAGGTGGGATCGATTCCAGCAGCACGACGGCGTGGTGGTGGATATGGTGGAGAGTTCCCGCGGGCAGGGCTTCGCCAAGCGGTGCGCGGGAGGTAGAGGAGCAGCAAGCCAGTGATGCGGCCAAGCCTCTGTCTCTTGGTGCACCTCTCCCTCTTCTTTATATAGGCAAGGGGCTGCAGCCACTTTATTTCCAAAGTAGAAACTCCCTCTTTCAATAGTGGTAACCCCTTCTCATTTAAAAGGTGGTAACCCCCTCTTTCAAGAGTGGTAACATCCCTTTTAAAGGGCTACCCATTGAATGGCTGCATGGACCAAGTAGGACTGGTCAAATGGACCAGTGGGCCACCCTTGGTCGTTGGGGACAGGTGGGCCCCACTATGGGACCCTCCGGAACCTTCTAGAACATTCCGACACTCTGCCGAAAAATCCCGAACTTTTCCGGAACCCTGAAATCAACTTGCCATATATAAATCTTTACCTCCGGACTCTTCCGGAGCTCCTCGTGATGTCTAGGATCTCATCCGAGACTCCGAACAATATTCGGACACCATTAACAAAATTATCCCAGAGCTACTCTAGCGTTACCGAACGTTAAGTGTGTGACCCTACGGGTTCGAGAACGTGCAGACATGATGGAGACACCTCTCCGATCAATAACCATTAGAGGGACCAGGATATCCATAATGACTCCCACACATTCAACGAAGATCTTTATCGGTTGAACCACTATGTCGTGGACTACTATAATCCGTATACAATTTCCTTTGTCACGCGATATTTTACTTACCCAAGATTTGATCGTCGGTATCACTATACCTAGTTAAATCTTGTTACTGGTAAGTACTCTTTACTCGTTCCGTAATACAACATTCTCTGTGACTAACTCATTAGTCACGTGCTTGCAAGCTTTACCGAATGTGCACTACCGAGTGGGCCCAGAGTATATCTCTCCGAAACACGGAGGGACAAATCCCAGTCTTGATTCATGTAATTCAACAAGCACTTTCTGAGATACCCGTAAGACACCTTTATGATCACCCTGTCACGAAGCGATGGTTGATGTCCCCAAAGTATTCTTCCAGTACCCGGGAATAACATGATCTCATGGTCTAAGAAATAGGATACTTGACAATAAAAGGCATGACAATAAAAACTTAATGAAACGATCAATATTGTTATGCTTAGTTGGGTCTGTCCATCACGTCATTCTTCTAATGACATGATCCCGTTAATTAATTAACAACTCATGTTCATGGTTGGGAAACCATAACCATCATTAATTAACGAGCTAGTCTAGTAGAGGCTTACTAGGGACGCAATGTTGTTTACGCAACCACACATGTATTATGTTTCCGGTTAATACAATTATAGCATGGAAATAAACATATATCATGAACACGGAAATATGATAATAACATTTATTTATTATTGCCTCTAGGGCATATTTCCAACAGTCTCCCACTTGCACTAGAGTCAATAATCTAGTTTACATTGGTAAAAATCTAACACCCATGGCCTTCTGGTGTTGATCATGTTTTGTCTGTGGAAGAACTTTAGTCAACGGATCAGCGATATTTTGATTCGTATGTACTTTGCTAATGGTAATATCTCCTTCATTGACATGCTCACGAATTTGATGAAACCGGCGTTTGATATGCTTGGAACTCTTGTGACATCTTGGTTCCTTGGCTAGAGCAATGGCACCAGTGTTGTCACAAAAAATCTCCATGGGATCCAGTGCGCTCGGAACAACGCCGAGTTCAGTGACGAACTCCTTCAGCCATATCCCTTCTTTCGCTGCTTCAGAAGCGGCCATATACTCCGCCTCTAATGTAGATGCCGCAATGACGGTTTGCTTGGAACTCCTCCAGCTAACCGCAGCTCCATTCAAGATAAAGACATACCCTGTTTGAGATTTCGAGTCATCTGGATCAGTATCGAAGCTAGCATCAACGTAACCTTTTACGGAGAGCTCTTCATCACCACCATAGACAAGAAACATGTCCTTAGTCCTTTTTAGGTACTTAAGGATATTTTTAACTGCTGTCCAGTGAGCCTCTCCAGGATCACTCTGGTACCTGCTCGTCAAACTAAGAGCATGGGACACATCCGGTCTAGTACACAACATGGCATACATAATAGAACCTATGGCCGAGGCATAGGGGATTTTCTTCATCCTTTCTATTTCTGTTGCCGTAGTTGGACACTGAGTCATACTCAATGGCTTACCTTGTAACATGGGCAAAGAACCTTTCTTTGCATCCTGCATATTGAATTTCTTCACTATCTTCTCAAGGTATTTACTTTGACTAAGTGCTATTAAGCGTCTTGATCTATCTCTATAGATCTTTATGCCCAATATGTATGCAGCTTCACCAAGATCTTTCATTGAAAAACTATTATTCAAATAATCTTTCACACTGTTAAGCAGCTCCACATCATTCCCAATAAGTAATATGTCATCTACATATAAAACCAGGAATGCAACCGAGCTCCCACTCACTTTCTTGTAAACACAAGCTTCTTTATAATTTTGGACAAATCCAAAACCTTTGATCACCTCATCAAATCGAAGATTCCAACTCCGGGATGCTTGCTTCAGTCCATAGATGGATCGCTGAAGTTTGCACACTTTATCAGCATCCTTAGGATCGACAAAACCTTCAGGTTGTACCATGTACAACTCTTCTTCAACGTTTCCGTTGAGGAACGCAGTTTTGACATCCATCTGCCAAATTTCATAATCGAAATAAGCAGCAATTGCTAGTAGAACCCTAACAGACTTTAGCATCGCTACGGGTGAGAAGGTCTCATCGTAGTCAACTCCTTGAATTTGTCGAAAACCTTTTGCGACAAGTCGAGCTTTATATACGGTGACATTACCGTCAGCGTCTGTTTTCTTCTTGAAAATCCATTTACATTCAACAGCCTTACGGCTATCAGGAAGGTCAACCAAAGTCCACACTTGGTTTTCCTTCATGGATTCCATTTCAGAGTTCATGGCGTCTTGCCATTTTCCAGAGTCTGGGCTCATCATCGCTTCCTCATAGTTCATAGGTTCATCATTGTCTAACAATAAAATGTTCAAGACAGGATTACCGTACCATTCAGGAGCAGTACGTAACCTTGTCGACCTGCGAACGGGAACTTTGACCGAAGCTGCATGATCACTATCATCAGCTTCTTTCTCTCTAGCTGGTGAAGGCGGTGCCTGAAGATCCAAATCTTCCTGCGCTGCGCTGCTCTCCAATTCGGGAGAAGGTTCAATAACCTCGTCTAGTTCTATTTTCCTCCCACTCACTCCTTTCGAAAGAAACTCCTTCTCAAGAAAGGATCCATTCTTAGCAACAAAAACTTTGCCTTCGGATCTGTGATAGAAGGTATACCCAATGGTTTCCTTTGGATATCCTATGAAGACGCATTTTTCCGCTTTGGGTTCGAGCTTATCAGGTTGTAATCTTTTGACATAAGCCTCGCATCCCCAAATTTTAAGAAACGAT
Source organism: Poa pratensis (assembly GCA_947311845.1). NCBI lineage: Eukaryota > Viridiplantae > Streptophyta > Magnoliopsida > Poales > Poaceae > Poa > Poa pratensis. The sequence goes on along the minus strand of CAMZMU010000078.1, from coordinate 30,300,057 downwards.
AATTTTGGCTTCTTACCAAACCACAACTCATATGGTGTCGTCTCAACGGATTTAGATGGTGCCCTATTTAAAGTGAATGCGGCTGTCTCTAATGCATACCCCCAAAATGACATTGGCAGATCGGATACAGACATCATAGAACGCACCATATCTAATAAAGTACGATTACGACGTTCAGACACACCATTACGCTGTGGTGTTCCAGGTGGCGTGAGTTGGGAAACAATTCCACAATTTTTCAAGTGCATGCCAAACTCGTAACTCAGATATTCCCCTCCACGATCAGATCGTAGAAATTTGATCTTCCTGTTACGATGATTTTCTACTTCACTCTGAAATTCTTTGAACTTTTCAAATGTTTCAGACTTGTGTTTCATTAAGTAAATATACCCATATCTACTCAAATCATCAGTGAAAGTTAGGAAGTAACGATATCCACCACGTGTTGGAATGCTCATTGGTCCACACACATCAGTATGTATGATTTCCAACAAATCACTCGCCCGTTCCATCGTACCGGAAAACGGTGTCTTAGTCATCTTACCCATGAGGCATGGTTCGCACGTATCAAATGATTCAAAGTCAAGTGATTGAAAAAGTCCATCAGAATGGAGTTTCTTCATGCGCTTTACACCAATATGACCTAAACGGCAGTGCCACAAGTATGTGGTACTATCATTATTCGCTTTGCATCTTTTAGCATCAATGTTATGGATGTGTGAAGTACTACTATCGAGATCCAACAAGAATAAACCATTTACGTTGGGTGCATGACCATAAAAGATATTACTCATAGAAATAGAACAACCTTTATTCTCTGATTTAAATGAGTAACCGTCTCGCAATAAACAAGATCCAGATATAATGTTCATGCTTAACGCAGGCACCAAATAACAATTATTCAGGTTTAAAACTAATCCCGAAGGTAGATGAAGAGGTAGTGTCCCGACGGCGATGACATCGACCTTCGATCCATTCCCGACGCGCATCGTCACCTCATCCCTCGCCAGTCTCCGTTTATTCTGCAGCTCCTGTTTCGAGTTGCAAATATGAGCAACCGAACCAGTATCAAATACCCAGGCACTACTACGAGAACTAGTAAGGTACACATCAATAACATGTATATCAAATATACCTTTGACGTTGCCAGCCTTCTTATCCGCCAAGTATTTGGCGCAGTTACGCTTCCAGTGACCGTCTCCCTTGCAGTAGAAACACACAGTGTCCGGCTTAGGACCAGCCTTGGGTTTCACAGGTGTGGCAACAGGTTTGCCGCCCTGAGCAGCAACAGATTTGCCACTCTTCTTGAAGTGACCCTTTTTGGCCTTAACCTTCTTGAAACTGGTGGTCTTATTGACCATCAACACTTGATGTTCTTTCTTGATGTCCACTTCTGCAGATTTCAGCATCGCAAAGAGCTCATTAAGAGTCTTATTCATGCCTTGCATGTTATAGTTCAGCACAAAGCCTTTGTAGCTCGGAGGGAGCGACTGCAGCACCCTGTCAGTGATTAACTCATCCGGGATCACACATCCCAGCTGAATTAGGCGTTGGATATAGCCTCCCATGGTGACAACATGTTCACTGACAGAGCTGTGCTCCTCCATCTTACATGTATAGAACTTATCAGAGATCTCATATCTCTCAGCGCGGGTCTGAGTCTGAAACATGGTTTTCAGCTCTTCAACCATCTCATAGGCGCCGTGATGTTCAAAACGTTTCTGGAGATCAGTGTCCAGAGATGTAAGGATGGCACAGGCAACTATAATGTGGTCATCTCTGCGCGTCTCAAAGACATTTTGTTCTGCTTCAGGCGCATTGTCTGCAGGTGGGTCACCTAGCGCAGCATCGAGCACATAATGCTTCTTACACCCAGTGAGGATAATCCTCAGGTTGCGGTGCCAGTCAGTGAAGTTTGAACCAGATGATTTGTAACAGACGGTTTTTTAGGGTTTTCAAAAAACTTTTATCAAAAAAAATGAGGACTAGAAAATTTTGTTCACTTTATTAAAGCTTAACTCGATTTTTCGCAAACATGAACCTTTATAATGAATTAATACCAACGTGAATTTAAATCTTAGTTTTAGTGTCCTTGAAAATTGATTCGTATTTTTCTTGATGTCGGCTTATTAAAATAATATCTTTTGAATTTGATTTTGTTTTCATAAATTCGTTTCGTATTTTTGGAGCTTTATAGCATTTTCTAGATTTTGCTAGAAAGGAAAATCTATTTCTTTTATCTCTTATTCGTTCTATCTAAAATCCCAATTGGATTTGGTCCTCCAGCTAGCCACACGTGTGTACATTTAGGCTGTAGCATGCACATATACGCCAATACTCAACTTGTACATCATCGGTTGATTTATTCCTCATATCTTTCTTGTCTCTAAAATCCCATTGGATGTTGAGCTATAGACATGCACGCCATTGTTTTGGCTAGCTGTGCGCCTAACTAGTAAATCATGCATGCATGTGCACTAGCACGACACTAGTGTATCCCAATATTTGTTTTCCTAATATTTTTCTCCTCCTTTTCTTTTCTATACGTGAACCAGTACACCTACCAATTATTGTTCTCTTCTTTCTTCCCTTGTCTTTACCGATGCAGTTCACCAAAGGCCCAGCCGCACCAGCCGAGCGAGCACTCGCTGGAGGCTCGTCTCGCACGCAGGCACCGGACGCCCAGCGTCTCCCTGCTTCATGTTCCTCCACGGACGCGCACACAGCAAACACAAACGGTAGCTCTCATCTGAAAACTGCCGTCATTAACGCATCAAATCCCCTTTACTCCGGCAATCAAATTTCAAACCGTTTGCGTCACAGGAGACGCCTTAACCTTTTCTCTAGGAATTCCCAGGTCGCCCCCTTTCATCTCCCTTCCATCTCTCGTCGCCAGCACAAGCCCCTGCTCGCCCACAATCCGCACGATCAACTCTGGTGGTGCACCATTCAGACCACCATTGAAGGCCGTCCATGCTTGCAGCGACTCTGGCCACGCCATGACGAACTATCACGCCAGAACGACTACGAGGAGCAGAAGGACCGATTCAGGCGACCAGAAGCTGGATTGGTTGATTCCAGCAGATGAATTTCGCGACCACATCTGCTCTGTTCATCAACTTCGTCGGATGAATTCGTAGCGCATGGTGAGAATCATATCACTCCCTTCGCCACATAGTCTCATATCATGTAGCCCTGTCTCCTAGACATCCTTTTGCAATCTATCCATGCCACTGTCCACGCCAACTCATAAGTCATAACCATGCCATCCAATGTCGACGTTGTTATGCCATCTTCAGTTCCAGCACCATACTGTCATATTCTTCCGTGTCACTTTGTGCAAATCATCTATAGCAGTCTAGAGGAGAAGACAGATCCTAAATCCGACCACCAGAAGAGAAACACCGTTGATGCCAATTCATCAAACACCGACATCATCTTGGCATATCATATTCTGTTGATCTTTAGTCTTCGACCGCAACATGTGAACTATTTAGTTGACCCTAGAAACCATATGGTGGAATTAGATTTTATATCTATTGTGTAGAATTTAATCTAGGATTTTCTATATTTCAATTTAGGTCGAATTCAAATGTTATTTGAATTGTGTGCTTGATTTTGTGTGTGATTTATTTTGATTAGATGTATCACATGCATAGGAAGGAGTTCTATGTAATTTGCATGTATTTATTTGGTGTTATATTTAGTCATTTAGATGGTTGTTTATATTTAAATACTAGTTCGTGGTTTATTATTATATCTATAATTGCTTGTGTTACTTTTTAATTATCACTAGCATGATTACGATGCTATCTTGTAGTGTAATCTTGTGTGATCCATGTATAATATTTTATTCATGCATGAATTGTTGCTAGTAGTTGTCTAGTTGATGCTTGGTTGGTTATGGTTTGTTTAATAATAGTTTATTACTTGTTTAGATTTTTGTTCAATCATGACTTGTTAATATTGCGTTGTCTAGCTTATGCAGGTTTAGCTAAATTTATTTCGTAATCGTTTACTGGTTCAATATTGTGAAGTTAGTACTGTTTACGAGGATGGCTTGATTCCTATTGTTTGCGTAATAGCTCATGCATAGACTTGATTGTTCTATCCATGCTCTAAGTAACTTATTGTGTTATTACATATGTTCATTGTTGTCTAATTTATCATTCATGATTAGCTATCTTCATATCTTGTGTAGCATGTGTTATATATATGGAGCTTAGTTATATTAATTTTAGCAGCATATCTTTGTGCTAGCAATATCTAGTATGTATGTTTAGTTATATCCAATATCAGTTCATGTCTTTTTCCATCGGTTACTCCTTTGTGTTATGTTTATGATTGTCTAGATTATTTTCATGTTAGCATTACATGTTATTTAATGCTTTGTCTGTGTGTATACTAGCATATATAGATTTACCCATTGACTAGATAATATTATGATTTTAGTGGTTGTTTAGTTCTAGATGTTTATCGTGTCTCATACATGTATGTTATCTTATTTGTGTGTTACTTGTTGTAGTAGATCATCACATACTTATGATGGTTTGTCTTTCATGATAGTAATACATATAATATCATGTCTTTGTATATGCTTGTGAGCATGAGTTTTCTTTTAACTAGACAGTAGAATAGCATGAGTGTGATCTTGTAGCATATACTTGTATGCCTTGTTATCTCGTGCTGCTAATATTATGCTTGCCCATTATCTTGTACCATGTTATAGTATCTCCCAAATGTATAGGCGTGTATATCCTTCCATGATTAGTCTAGTCATATATTGTTATGTTATGACCTTGGTTAGTATGTACTATGCTTGTTTACTACATGCTTGTAATCATATTCTTGTTATGAAAGGTACTATGTTGTTTATGTACAAATAGCATATCTTAGTTGATATTTTGCTGTGTCATGATTCATATGTTTTAGATGTTATTACGCCTTGTTTAGTTCCTAGCTTATTATCGTTGAAGTTTAGCTATGGTAGTATTTATTTATTGTTTACGTCAGACTTGTTTATTGTGGTGTATAGCTATATGTTTTGCTAGTGTATTGCATATGTTCATAGTATTAACTTCAGCTTGCATTGGATGTTATTTTATGATAATGTTTAGCTTAGCTTTGGTGTAGTTTATATGCTTGTGTTAGCATGCTAGACAATCCTACCTATTGTTTGTATCACTAGTATGATAGGTATTATTTGATGATTGCAAACTAGTATGACATGGTTCATTGCTATGTCTTGTTTACATGTTTGCTAGTTATCTAGTTTTTTCTATAGTTTATATGTTGTTGAGTTTAGTGGGTTACACGGGTATGACCAACTATGTTATAATTAACTCCTATGTCTGGTTTGTAGAAATGGTTAGACATAGTAAGACCAGTCCATATATCTTATTACAACATTCTAGTCTGATAATCTATCCACATATCTAATCCCAGCTCTTTATCATGATAATCTATCCCATCATCCTATCCATGCCATTCGATTCATATCCGAGATGCCACAACTCACTTTCACATTTCTATCTGAGTTGTTCTATCCTATTCTTCAACTACTACTCCCTTCATTCTCATTTGCAATTCATTTGGTTTTGGTAATTATTGCTTTGGTATTTATTTGGTTGCCATTTGCTATCGTTACGACGAGTAGGGAGTGACGTGGTTGGGCATGGATATGATCATCTTATTGAAGAACGTGGATATAATCATCTTATTGAAGAACGTGGATATAATCAGCTTATGGAAGAAGAAGGATTCATCAACGAAGGCATGCCCCCCCTCTCATGTTTTTATCCTATGTTTTTAAAAGGGGCATTATTTATTGTTTTAAAATTATGCATGCTATTTTCAATTTACTGGCGTGTCGATTGACACACCAGCCTGATCCGCTTGTCGCCTTATATACTTGATACCCTGAGTAGAAATTATATAGTAATCCTGTAGAGTAGAAATGCTTAGCCATGATTAATATCCAGTAGGATATCTTTATCTTGCCTCTTTGGAGGAATTGGTTGACCCTTGGGTCACAAACATCTTTCTGAACTTGATGAGCTCGTTGAGCTTGGCTGGTAAGCCGTTGTTACTTCCTCTACTCTACCTTCTACTCTGGGTGAAACTTACCATCTAAACATTGGCGCGGGCGACTGCTGGATCAACTGATGAAGGAGCGATTGGCTGCCCTTCACAAGCTGAAGGGGGCAATCCGTCGTCCGTGCCGCATAAGGGCCTAATAAGTCTCGGATTTGAAGATTGTGACCACCGTACAACCACATGCTAATGGGCTCTGGCTGGGTCAAGTAAGTTAGTCAGCCTTTGGTGTCGATGTCGCCGTACCGCAGATGGGGTGTCTGCCTACGGGAGAACCTTCGGCACAGATGGGGGGACCGGTTTGGGGACGTACTCTCAGTTCCGGCGCCATACCCGGTGGGCATGTCACATCTTTGGGGGATCTAGCTAAAAGACCTTGTCACGAATTCTCTATTGCTATGCTAGCGACGGCTGGTTGCAATTTGGCGAGTTTGTGACGTGTGGTGAAAGTGTACCACCTCTGCAGAGTGTAAAACTATTCGAATAGCCGTGTCCACGGTCATGGACGACACATGAATCTTTCTTGACATACAGGAACCCTGTTTTGCTACTTCCCTCTACCCCTATTCTGGAATTCTATGGAGAACGTGAGGTGTCGAGGACACTCACAATGATGAGAAACATTACACTGAATACAAAACCCGTTTTCATCTAAAATCGTTTTTATCAAAACTACTACATATGGTATTGCAAACAAAATTAGCTTTTATGCAAAAGAACCATATAGCCTTTCTTTGAAGCCACATGTAGCTATTATAGGTTTTGCATGAGGGGGCACGCTGAGTACATTATTATGTACTCATCGTATTGCTTTTGTTGATTATTCAGATCACCACGAAGAAGAAGACTACGACTACTACGACGATGCTTAAGAGTGAGGCCTCGTGGACTACATCGACTGCCTGTGGCTAGATGGAGTCACTTCGCATTTATATTTCCGCTGAGCTTTCTGATTGTAACAAATGTCACAAGACATTTCGCTATTGCTATTCAAACTATGTAACTGTACTTTTTGTACGTTCTGCAATGGTATCATTTCGCTGTGTTGTCAACATTGATCTTGGGATTGACATGATTACACAGGAGGTCTGGAAGTGTAATTCCGGTCCTCACAGAAGTGGTATCAGAGCCGACGTCGACCTAGTCACGTGGCCTTAGTTAGAAATGGAAAGCCTTATGAACTATTTGAAAATAAAATATAGACTACTTTTATAAATTCTCGCAGCCTCCTTCTTGACTATTGTTTTTCCTTGACTTATCTTATTCAACATCATGTTTAATGCTTCTTTCCCAACAACTCTTTTAGTCTACAATTCATGACCAAAATCCTGTTATGGAAGAACGAAGTCAATAACAATAAAAGAGAAGTCATCTGAAGAACTCAAGGAGTCAAGAAGCCTTGACCACACTCTACGGTCTTCAATGTCGAAGATCGGGACCAAGACTTGTTGTGACCAAACAACCTATAGGATAAGGTTGGAATAGATCCCTGGTAGCTATATAGTTCATATCGTTTAGACTTAAAAAGTTTTTGCTTGAGCAATGTCTGCACATTTTTGCCTTTGGCACCTTTTCATGTGCAGCATGCTAAAATCCTATGTAATTTCAAAGAAACTATATTTATTCTCGTGTTTAAAAAAATGTTTTGGTTATTCTCGTGTTTTATTCTTGGATACCCCTCCCAAGCTAGGTTCTTTCACCCGTCTTATTCTTTCCCTCTTACCTATGAGCCCTTGGACACAAAACAAATAGTGAATATTGATGAAACCGATTACATGAAGCTCTCAAGACCCACTCGATGAAGGGAGAAGAATTTGTGCTACCTACATAGAAGATCTTTTCCACCGTTAACAATAATATAGAAGGAAGAGGTGTGCATGTGAACTGTGAGGTGGAATGAGACACACTACCCGAGGAGATCCAAGTCATAAACGGGAGCAACAAAAACCCGGTGGCACAATAGTTAGCCATACCCCCAGGGAGTATCTTCATTCAACAACATTCTTCAGACGCACGAAGACTTCATACATTAAGTTCTAGCAAACGAAGCTCAACAGAAAAAATAGTGACGCCTTCAACAGTTCAACATTGAAGAGACTGACTTGTTTGAGTGGTGGTGAAGAGGAGCATAACAAATATTTGCCTGAACAAGTGGAAGAAAGCAAGACCAAACAAGGCGCCTTGACGCGCATCCTCAGCAATTCTGAATTAGAATTAGAAAAGACTATTTCCATTACTACAAGAAATGTACGCTACTCCTATGGTGATACTTGTCCGAGAAAGAAGTCAATACCAATCTTGTTGTAGTTCACCCGTGAATACATATCTCAAGACTCAAAATGTGGTGCCTGGATTGGAGACAAGTATTGTTCAGTTGTGGCAGCCTATGTCGTTTTGCGGAAAATGGCCCATAAAAGAAGGCCTCAACATCGCAGAAAGTTAACCAGAAGAATCATACAACAATTAAGGATATGTGAATTGAAGTATCATGGTGTTGTACGAAAACCCCCAACGGGAGTTCATTTAAGGGGGGTAGCGGACATATATCCGATGTAACAGATGAGTGGAAGACTCAACCGAGCTGAGCAACCCATCAATGGTAATCCCAGAAGCTATCCAAAACCCATTCTTTAGTGAGCCCAAATCTCGGGGACGAGATTCTTTTAAGGGGGGTAGAATTGTAACAGACGGTTTTTTAGGGTTTTCAAAAAACTTTTATCAAAAAAAATGAGGACTAGAAAATTTTGTTCACTTTATTAAAGCTTAACTCGATTTTTCGCAAACATGAACCTTTATAATGAATTAATACCAACGTGAATTTAAATCTTAGTTTTAGTGTCCTTGAAAATTGATTCGTATTTTTCTTGATGTCGGCTTATTAAAATAATATCTTTTGAATTTGATTTTGTTTTCATAAATTCGTTTCGTATTTTTGGAGCTTTATAGCATTTTCTAGATTTTGCTAGAAAGGAAAATCTATTTCTTTTATCTCTTATTCGTTCTATCTAAAATCCCAATTGGATTTGGTCCTCCAGCTAGCCACACGTGTGTACATTTAGGCTGTAGCATGCACATATACGCCAATACTCAACTTGTACATCATCGGTTGATTTATTCCTCATATCTTTCTTGTCTCTAAAATCCCATTGGATGTTGAGCTATAGACATGCACGCCATTGTTTTGGCTGGCTGTGCGCCTAACTAGTAAATCATGCATGCATGTGCACTAGCACGACACTAGTGTATCCCAATATTTGTTTTCCTAATATTTTTCTCCTCCTTTTCTTTTCTATACGTGAACCAGTACACCTACCAATTATTGTTCTCTTCTTTCTTCCCTTGTCTTTACCGATGCAGTTCACCAAAGGCCCAGCCGCACCAGCCGAGCGAGCACTCGCTGGAGGCTCGTCTCGCACGCAGGCACCGGACGCCCAGCGTCTCCCTGCTTCATGTTCCTCCACGGACGCGCACACAGCAAACACAAACGGTAGCTCTCATCTGAAAACTGCCGTCATTAACGCATCAAATCCCCTTTACTCCGGCAATCAAATTTCAAACCGTTTGCGTCACAGGAGACGCCTTAACCTTTTCTCTAGGAATTCCCAGGTCGCCCCCTTTCATCTCCCTTCCATCTCTCGTCGCCAGCACAAGCCCCTGCTCGCCCACAATCCGCACGATCAACTCTGGTGGTGCACCATTCAGACCACCATTGAAGGCCGTCCATGCTTGCAGCGACTCTGGCCACGCCATGACGAACTATCACGCCAGAACGACTACGAGGAGCAGAAGGACCGATTCAGGCGACCAGAAGCTGGATTGGTTGATTCCAGCAGATGAATTTCGCGACCACATCTGCTCTGTTCATCAACTTCGTCGGATGAATTCGTAGCGCATGGTGAGAATCATATCACTCCCTTCGCCACATAGTCTCATATCATGTAGCCCTGTCTCCTAGACATCCTTTTGCAATCTATCCATGCCACTGTCCACGCCAACTCATAAGTCATAACCATGCCATCCAATGTCGACGTTGTTATGCCATCTTCAGTTCCAGCACCATACTGTCATATTCTTCCGTGTCACTTTGTGCAAATCATCTATAGCAGTCTAGAGGAGAAGACAGATCCTAAATCCGACCACCAGAAGAGAAACACCGTTGATGCCAATTCATCAAACACCGACATCATCTTGGCATATCATATTCTGTTGATCTTTAGTCTTCGACCGCAACATGTGAACTATTTAGTTGACCCTAGAAACCATATGGTGGAATTAGATTTTATATCTATTGTGTAGAATTTAATCTAGGATTTTCTATATTTCAATTTAGGTCGAATTCAAATGTTATTTGAATTGTGTGCTTGATTTTGTGTGTGATTTATTTTGATTAGATGTATCACATGCATAGGAAGGAGTTCTATGTAATTTGCATGTATTTATTTGGTGTTATATTTAGTCATTTAGATGGTTGTTTATATTTAAATACTAGTTCGTGGTTTATTATTATATCTATAATTGCTTGTGTTACTTTTTAATTATCACTAGCATGATTACGATGCTATCTTGTAGTGTAATCTTGTGTGATCCATGTATAATATTTTATTCATGCATGAATTGTTGCTAGTAGTTGTCTAGTTGATGCTTGGTTGGTTATGGTTTGTTTAATAATAGTTTATTACTTGTTTAGATTTTTGTTCAATCATGACTTGTTAATATTGCGTTGTCTAGCTTATGCAGGTTTAGCTAAATTTATTTCGTAATCGTTTACTGGTTCAATATTGTGAAGTTAGTACTGTTTACGAGGATGGCTTGATTCCTATTGTTTGCGTAATAGCTCATGCATAGACTTGATTGTTCTATCCATGCTCTAAGTAACTTATTGTGTTATTACATATGTTCATTGTTGTCTAATTTATCATTCATGATTAGCTATCTTCATATCTTGTGTAGCATGTGTTATATATATGGAGCTTAGTTATATTAATTTTAGCAGCATATCTTTGTGCTAGCAATATCTAGTATGTATGTTTAGTTATATCCAATATCAGTTCATGTCTTTTTCCATCGGTTACTCCTTTGTGTTATGTTTATGATTGTCTAGATTATTTTCATGTTAGCATTACATGTTATTTAATGCTTTGTCTGTGTGTATACTAGCATATATAGATTTACCCATTGACTAGATAATATTATGATTTTAGTGGTTGTTTAGTTCTAGATGTTTATCGTGTCTCATACATGTATGTTATCTTATTTGTGTGTTACTTGTTGTAGTAGATCATCACATACTTATGATGGTTTGTCTTTCATGATAGTAATACATATAATATCATGTCTTTGTATATGCTTGTGAGCATGAGTTTTCTTTTAACTAGACAGTAGAATAGCATGAGTGTGATCTTGTAGCATATACTTGTATGCCTTGTTATCTCGTGCTGCTAATATTATGCTTGCCCATTATCTTGTACCATGTTATAGTATCTCCCAAATGTATAGGCGTGTATATCCTTCCATGATTAGTCTAGTCATATATTGTTATGTTATGACCTTGGTTAGTATGTACTATGCTTGTTTACTACATGCTTGTAATCATATTCTTGTTATGAAAGGTACTATGTTGTTTATGTACAAATAGCATATCTTAGTTGATATTTTGCTGTGTCATGATTCATATGTTTTAGATGTTATTACGCCTTGTTTAGTTCCTAGCTTATTATCGTTGAAGTTTAGCTATGGTAGTATTTATTTATTGTTTACGTCAGACTTGTTTATTGTGGTGTATAGCTATATGTTTTGCTAGTGTATTGCATATGTTCATAGTATTAACTTCAGCTTGCATTGGATGTTATTTTATGATAATGTTTAGCTTAGCTTTGGTGTAGTTTATATGCTTGTGTTAGCATGCTAGACAATCCTACCTATTGTTTGTATCACTAGTATGATAGGTATTATTTGATGATTGCAAACTAGTATGACATGGTTCATTGCTATGTCTTGTTTACATGTTTGCTAGTTATCTAGTTTTTTCTATAGTTTATATGTTGTTGAGTTTAGTGGGTTACACGGGTATGACCAACTATGTTATAATTAACTCCTATGTCTGGTTTGTAGAAATGGTTAGACATAGTAAGACCAGTCCATATATCTTATTACAACATTCTAGTCTGATAATCTATCCACATATCTAATCCCAGCTCTTTATCATGATAATCTATCCCATCATCCTATCCATGCCATTCGATTCATATCCGAGATGCCACAACTCACTTTCACATTTCTATCTGAGTTGTTCTATCCTATTCTTCAACTACTACTCCCTTCATTCTCATTTGCAATTCATTTGGTTTTGGTAATTATTGCTTTGGTATTTATTTGGTTGCCATTTGCTATCGTTACGACGAGTAGGGAGTGACGTGGTTGGGCATGGATATGATCATCTTATTGAAGAACGTGGATATAATCATCTTATTGAAGAACGTGGATATAATCAGCTTATGGAAGAAGAAGGATTCATCAACGAAGGCATGCCCCCCCTCTCATGTTTTTATCCTATGTTTTTAAAAGGGGCATTATTTATTGTTTTAAAATTATGCATGCTATTTTCAATTTACTGGCGTGTCGATTGACACACCACCCTGATCCGCTTGTCGCCTTATATACTTGATACCCTGAGTAGAAATTATATAGTAATCCTGTAGAGTAGAAATGCTTAGCCATGATTAATATCCAGTAGGATATCTTTATCTTGCCTCTTTGGAGGAATTGGTTGACCCTTGGGTCACAAACATCTTTCTGAACTTGATGAGCTCGTTGAGCTTGGCTGGTAAGCCGTTGTTACTTCCTCTACTCTACCTTCTACTCTGGGTGAAACTTACCATCTAAACATTGGCGCGGGCGACTGCTGGATCAACTGATGAAGGAGCGATTGGCTGCCCTTCACAAGCTGAAGGGGGCAATCCGTCGTCCGTGCCGCATAAGGGCCTAATAAGTCTCGGATTTGAAGATTGTGACCACCGTACAACCACATGCTAATGGGCTCTGGCTGGGTCAAGTAAGTTAGTCAGCCTTTGGTGTCGATGTCGCCGTACCGCAGATGGGGTGTCTGCCTACGGGAGAACCTTCGGCACAGATGGGGGGACCGGTTTGGGGACGTACTCTCAGTTCCGGCGCCATACCCGGTGGGCATGTCACATCTTTGGGGGATCTAGCTAAAAGACCTTGTCACGAATTCTCTATTGCTATGCTAGCGACGGCTGGTTGCAATTTGGCGAGTTTGTGACGTGTGGTGAAAGTGTACCACCTCTGCAGAGTGTAAAACTATTCGAATAGCCGTGTCCACGGTCATGGACGACACATGAATCTTTCTTGACATACAGGAACCCTGTTTTGCTACTTCCCTCTACCCCTATTCTGGAATTCTATGGAGAACGTGAGGTGTCGAGGACACTCACAATGATGAGAAACATTACACTGAATACAAAACCCGTTTTCATCTAAAATCGTTTTTATCAAAACTACTACATATGGTATTGCAAACAAAATTAGCTTTTATGCAAAAGAACCATATAGCCTTTCTTTGAAGCCACATGTAGCTATTATAGGTTTTGCATGAGGGGGCACGCTGAGTACATTATTATGTACTCATCGTATTGCTTTTGTTGATTATTCAGATCACCACGAAGAAGAAGACTACGACTACTACGACGATGCTTAAGAGTGAGGCCTCGTGGACTACATCGACTGCCTGTGGCTAGATGGAGTCACTTCGCATTTATATTTCCGCTGAGCTTTCTGATTGTAACAAATGTCACAAGACATTTCGCTATTGCTATTCAAACTATGTAACTGTACTTTTTGTACGTTCTGCAATGGTATCATTTCGCTGTGTTGTCAACATTGATCTTGGGATTGACATGATTACACAGGAGGTCTGGAAGTGTAATTCCGGTCCTCACATGATTTCAGTTTTTCTTTCTCAAGGAATGCGCTGAAGTTGAACTGAGCTACGTTGCGGGCCATGATCTACAACATTTTAGCAAAGACATCTTTAGACTATGTTCATGATAAAGAGTTCATTTTAATCAAATTACTAACGAACTCCCACTTAAAACAACATCCCTCATAGTTGTCTTGTGGTACACGATCCAAATCCACTACACCAAGTCCGATCTTCACGAGAGAAGATGTAGTTTCAATGGTGAACATCGAAATGTTGATCATATCATTCATATGACTCGTGTTTAACCTTTCGGTTCGTCGTGTTCCGAGTCCATGTCTGTACATGCTAGGCTCGTCAAGTTAACCAAAGTATTTCCGCATGTGTAAAACTGGCTTACACCCGTCGTATGTGAACGTAGAGTTTACCACATCCGATCATCACGAGATGCTTCAAAACGATGAACTTTCGCGACGGTGCATACTAAGGGAGAACACTTTATCTTGATATTGTGTGAGGGATCATCTTATAATGCTACCGTCGAGCACACGCAAAATAAGATGCGTAAAAGGATAAACATCACATGCATAAAAATATGTGACATGGTATAGCCCTTTTATTGCGTCTTGATCTCCATCTTAAACGCACCGGCATGATCTCCATCATGGCGCCATGTTCATGTGGCGCCTTGGTTGTCTCCACCACGTTGCATCCCATATATTGCTAACTCATAGCGATAAATAATGCAATTACATGGCGTTTGAAGTTGACACGCAGGTCATACAATTGATAATTAAGACAACCATATGGCTCCTGCCGGTTGCCGTACTCATCGACATGCAAGTCGTGAAACATTACAAAACATGATCATCTCATACATCACAAATATATCATATGAAACAGTTTGGGCTATACCATACCACAAGCACCCCTGCAAAAACAAGTTAGACGCCTCTCCCTTATTCTTTGCAAATTTTACGTGGCTTAGGGCTTTCGAAGAAAGAACCGTTCTTACCTACGAACATGAAACCACAACGGTGATAAACAAATTATTAACAACCCGTTGTAGATTAAATCTTAACTATAGTGGGAGAGACAGACACCCGCAAATCCACTTATGCAATACAAGTTGCATGTCAGTCGTGGAACAAGTCTCATGTACGTGGACATGTAAAGTTAGTCCGGGCCGCTTCATCCCACTATGCCACTAAGATTCAAAATACACAAAGGAAGTAATAAAAAGATTATCAACGCCCACATACACATATGTGTTCTACCCGTACCAAAACATCTACGCATAGAACCTGGCTCTGATACCACTGTAGGAGTTTGCGCGATAGAAAACAAAAAATTCTCTCACATGCGGAAGCAACACTCAAGATCCTATCTAGAAGATTCTAGTAACGGGGAGAGTAGTTCATCATACCCTCGAAGAACACGCGCGTTGAACGTTTAATTCAACGCAGCTCGGTGAAGTTGTTAACGATGTTCGATCCGATCAGCACCGCAAACGAGCAGCACCTCCGGAGGCTTGCACACGTACAGCTCGATGACGTCTCCCTCTTCTTGATCCAGCAAGCTAGAGGGAGAAGTAGGTGGGATCGATTCCAGCAGCACGACGGCGTGGTGGTGGATATGGTGGAGAGTTCCCGCGGGCAGGGCTTCGCCAAGAGGTGCGCGGGAGGTAGAGGAGCAGCAAGCCAGTGATGCGGCCAAGCCTCTATCTCTTGGTGCACCTCTCCCTCTTCTTTATATAGGCAAGGGGCTGCAGCCACTTTATTTGCAAAGTAGAAACTCCCTCTTTCAATAGTGGTAACCCCTTCTCATTTAAAAGGTGGTAACCCCTCTTTCAAGAGTGGTAACATCCCTTTTAAAGGGCTACCCATTGAATGGCTGCATGGACCAAGTAGGACTGGTCAAATGGACCAGTGGGCCACCCTTTGGTCGTTGGGGACAGGTGGGCCCCACTATGGGACCCTCCGGAACCTTCTAGAACATTCCGACACTCTGCCGAAAAATCCCGAACTTTTCCGGAACCCTGAAATCAACTTGCCATATATAAATCTTTACCTCCGGACTCTTCCGGAGCTCCTCGTGATGTCTAGGATCTCATCCGAGACTCCAAACAATATTCGGACACCATTAACAAAATTATCCCAGAGCTACTCTAGCGTTACCGAACGTTAAGTGTGTGACCCTACGGGTTCGAGAACGTGCAGACATGATGGAGACACCTCTCCGATCAATAACCATTAGAGGGACCAGGATATCCATAATGACTCCCACACATTCAACGAAGATCTCTATCGGTTGAACCACTATGTCGTGGACTACTATAATCCGTATACAATTTCCTTTGTCACGCGATATTTTACTTACCCAAGATTTGATCGTCGGTATCACTATACCTAGTTAAATCTTGTTACTGGTAAGTACTCTTTACTCGTTCCATAATACAACATTCTCTGTGACTAACTCATTAGTCACGTGCTTGCAAGCTTTACCGAATGTGCACTACCGAGTGGGCCCAGAGTATATCTCTCCGAAACACGGAGGGACAAATCCCAGTCTTGATTCATGTAATTCAACAAGCACTTTCTGAGATACCCGTAAGACACCTTTATGATCACCCTGTCATGAAGCGATGGTTGATGTCCCCAAAGTATTCTTCCAGTGCCCGGGAATAACATGATCTCATGGTCTAAGAAATAGGATACTTGACAATAAAAGGCATGACAATAAAAACTTAATGAAACGATCAATATTGTTATGCTTAGTTGGGTCTGTCCATCACGTCATTCTTCTAATGACATGATCCCGTTAATTAATTAACAACTCATGTTCATGGTTGGGAAACCATAACCATCATTAATTAACGAGCTAGTCTAGTAGAGGCTTACTAGGGACGCAATGTTGTTTACGCAACCACACATGTATTATGTTTCCGGTTAATACAATTATAGCATGGAAATAAACATATATCATGAACACGGAAATATGATAATAACATTTATTTATTATTGCCTCTAGGGCATATTTCCAACAGTTTTCCAATCCAAAATAGACTGAATCTTGTCGGGAATGACAACCACACCATTGGTGGATATCACATGACCAAGGAAGACAAGATTATCTAACCAGAACTCACACTTGGAGAACTTGGCATAGAGGCGGTGTTCTCGAAGTCGTGTCAGAACCAACCGAAGATGTTCCTCATGCTCTTCATTGGTCTTGGAATAAATGAGGATGTCATCAATGTAAATGATGACAAACTTGTCAAGATAATCCATGAAGATGGAGTTCATGAGCCTCATAAAAGTAGCTGGAGCATTAGTGAGACCAAAGGACATGACGGTATACTCATATGAGCCATAACGAGTAACAAATGCCGTCTTTGGAGTATCCTCCTTTCTGATTTTGATCTGATGGTAGCCTGACCTCAGATCCATCTTGGAGAATACAGTTGCACCAGCCAATTGATCCAACAGATCATTGATGCGAGGAATGGGGTACTTGTTCTTGATTGTCACTGCATTCAACAGTCTATAGTCTGAGACTAGACGAGGCACGGTAAAATCTCTCTTCTTGACAAAGAGTACCGGACAACCCCAAGGTGAACTGCTAGGCTGAATGAACTCTTTCGCCATCAGCTGATCAATTTGCTCTTTCAACAGAGCCAACTCTTCCACCGGCATGCGGTAGGGCTTCTTGGAAATTGGAGCAGTACCGGGAAGTAGATCTATGACAAACTCCACACTTCGGTCAGGAGTCATTCCAGGTAATTCTTCCAGGAACACATCCGGGAAGTCACACACCACGTGTATGTCCTGTATTTCAGGAGGAGTTTCGCCTTCCATAAAGCAAAGGAGGATCTCGGGTGAGTTGGGTATGACTGAAGATGGAGGTCTTGACCGTGCAGACCAATACTCAACAGTCTGACCGGAAGAACTGGTCACGGTAACGGTCTTGGCGGCACAGTCGAGATTAGCCCGGTATTTGGCTAGCCAGTTCATGCCCAATATGACATCAATGCCATTTGACCTCAGAGCTACCAACGAAAAAGGAAAGGAGTAGTAACCGATAGTAATCTGAACCTTAGGAGTAACCCCATCGGTTTGCCATTTGGAGCCCAGAGTGGAGATCTCCAAGGGGCCTCTCATTTTCTCGAACGGTATCTTGTGGTCTTGGCAAAAG
Organism: Poa pratensis; assembly: GCA_947311845.1. Classification (NCBI taxonomy): domain Eukaryota; kingdom Viridiplantae; phylum Streptophyta; class Magnoliopsida; order Poales; family Poaceae; genus Poa; species Poa pratensis. The sequence continues at coordinate 30,281,834 of CAMZMU010000078.1, read as the reverse complement.
CTATGGATATGAATGAATGCGATGCTCTAGAATCAAACAAAACTATAGCAAGGTTGTTGTTGATTCGTAGCTCACCCATAAGAACGCCGGGGTCCTCTTCAGCTTCTTCCGCAGAGACGTGGTTCAGGCGACCACGCACAATAGGTCCAGCCTTGCCAGCTGGAGTGGCAGGGGCTCGTGCAGGAGTTAACGCGAGAGGTGCCTTCTGGGGGCACTCCCTGGAGTAGTGGCCAGCCTGGCCACAGGTGTAGCAAGTAAGTCCAGGTGGAGCAGGTAGCATAGGACGGTAGCCACTCCCGCCTACCCCAAGTGTCGAAGGAGTGGGGCATGGAGGGGGTGGCCTGTATCCCGCGGCTCTCGGCCTGAATGGAGCACGCGGCACAGCGCTGTAGGGGACAAACACCCTGCGCTTCTTGCTCTCAGAACCCGAGGAACTCTGGTAGTCCTCGTGTGCTGGTCTCTTGGAAGCCTCCAGTTCCTTCCTTCCTTGCTCAAGAGTAAGAGCCTGGTTGAACAGCTCCTGGTAGGTCTGGAACTTGAAGGGCAACAACTCATAGCGGAGTTGCGGCGCAAGACCCTTGCGAAACAGCTCTTGCTTGTCAGCATCATTGGTCACGTCCCTTGGGGCGTAACGAGAGAGATGGTTGAATTCACCAGCATAAGTGCGGATGTCCATCCGTCCCTGTTGCAAATCCAGGAACTCCCTCCTCTTCATTTCTATGATCGGCGGAGGGATGTAAGCCGCACGGAAGGCAGTGCGGAAATCCTCCCAATTGAAGACATGGTTGGCAGGGAACAATGCCACATGGCTCTCCCACCAACAGCCAGCTGCACCAACCAAGAGATAGGTGGCGAAGTTGACTTGTTCAGCCACTTGGACATGCAGAGCGGAGAACTTGCGCTCCAGAGCACGAAGCCAATAATCAGCTTCCAGGGGCTCCTTAGCATCAGCAAAAGTGGGTGGCTGCGAGCGGAGGAACTCAGTGAGAGTGTTGCAGCCATTCCTCTGTGCATTCTGCTGCACCAACTGCTCAAGCAATCGCTCATTGCGCCCACGGTTCTCTTCAATGGCCATCAAGACCTGAGCCATCGAGGGTGGTGGCGGCAGATCATCCTCATCATCATTGTGGTTACCGCGGCCTCCACGGCCTCCGCGGCCTCCTCGAGCCATTCTGGAGATTTAACAATGACACAGTTAGTATCTTTCTCCGAATGGTTGAACAATAGCATTAGCGTCTACTCGAGTACATAGACTAGTGACGATAATACATTGTGTAATAATTAACAAGGAAATCAACAAGATAGAACTTGAGTCAAAGATCAGCATCATGTGCTACTAGCGAGAGATGCAATGGTTAAGGAACCATGACTTAACACACTCTAGTTGGCACAATCCGGGACCTTATGTTCAAGTCCGTGGGTTAAACCCAACAAGATTGAGGCTAATCACTTGTTCCTTCGTTGGCTAACAGATCTTAGTTTGCAACGCAGCGGGAGCAACTGGACACATAACACTCAAGATAGAACCCACCCACGTTTCACTAATCATTTTGAAATAACAGGCGAGGAGTGAAACTTTAAACTCAAATCGAGGTAAGATTGCTCCGAGATTAGAGGGTAACCAGATAAGGAGTAAAAAGAATCCTAAGATGGCTTTCACAACTCATTTTTAGGTTAAAAATATTTTCACAAACACTAGACTCAACATCGACCAGTAGAAGGGTTTCCTGATACCAACTTGTGGCGCCCCGACCCGACTGCTATACAGTGATACTGTGTCCCCGGTTATCCGATACCACCAGACACACTATCACAGCATAATCGAGAGATCGATACTTGTGGAACAACTGGCACATCACAGACTCTACGATACAAATCATTATAGTTCAACTCTTATAATAGAGAAAGATAGCAAATGACAACCAGAGGTCACAGACCCAACATTACAACAAGCGGAAGCAAATTAAGTTGTTCTAAACAACAAGATCCAAAATATGGCCTAAGAGGCCTACAGATAAACATCCAGCGCCAGCTGTTCTGGGATGTCCCAAGCTGCCACCTGGGAACCCCAGACTACTCGTCGACGTCCACGAAGAACCCACCTTCGAGGTCGGTGAAGTCCTCCTCTGAAACAAAATAAACGACGTTGAGTTCGACGAACTCGCAAGATTATATATAGAGCTTTAGCTCGATGAGGCTTTCAAAGTTTTATGGCTGTATTGCATAAAGCTGATTTTATTTATGAAAACATAACTCAATGGCATCGACTATTCAGAGTATTTTTAAAAAGGGGTAAGAAGTAACTCTTTCTTCTGATCACCTTTTCTCATCATCAACCACTGTACCTGTTCTACCGAGGCACCTCCCCGAATCACTCTCGAGGAAGTCAAACCTTGCATACTTGAGTGGTACCTCTAGTACCCAGTTTTTAATCATTCCGTTCAAGTTATTCTATGATCTTACCTTCACTTCCCAAGTTCGTCCATAACCGCGGACACGGCTTTTCGACAAGATTTAACCCTGCAGGGGTGTACAAATGTTTGCCACGCGTACCGTTCGGCCCATTACCTGATCATTAGCTCTCTTCCGTGGAAAGTCGGCTGGGTGGGAGCGGTGTCGACTTCTCACTCGTTAAGGACTAACCCAGGATCATCAGTGAGGACGGAGCAGCGATCCAACACCCTGCCCCGTGGCCACTCATTTTCCTAAACACCACCATCCTCATCCCAGTTCATACCACCATCATCACGCACGCGCGAATGGAAGCTAAAACTAGAGGACCCTGGCTAGTCCCGCCCGAGTTATTTAGTTTATGAGGGTTCCTGCACTGCGAATGCATAGGCCTCACGCATGGTTGCACGCTCAGTCTTGGTTCAAGAGGCAAAGAACTCGCACCTAGGCGGCGAGAATGAGACAAAACACCACCATACCAAAGTGGCCTCTCATCCCCACCTTTAAGCATTTTATTACCTGTCTCCACAATTTCTCCACCATCAACCATTCATATCATCACCTGTTTTCATCATGAACCATCCAACGTACAACTAGGCATGTAACTAAGCATGGCTAAGCATCAACATTGCATAGTTAAGTATTTCAGGCCAACGATACAATCATATGGATAATAGGCGGGGAAAACAGGTAATGGCATCGGGAACTTAATGCAACTATAGGATACTCTAATCCAGTAAAATTGACATTTGGAACCGCATGTAATATTATAGTGGAGAAAATATTTGCGGAAAATAGGATAAGACATGCTCAGAGGGGGGGTTACGCTTGCCTGGATCAAGCTGCTGGTAGTACGGATCGTCACGATACTGCGGGGGCACTTCCACTCCTTGATCTACCGATGCACAAATAACACCGGAAAGGAACAATCAATCACCACACATGTTTCACATATGCAATGCGCAAACACATGATGGTATGACAATTTGAATGCACCCTAACAGCATTGAATAGGACCAACAAGTTAAATGGGGTCCCCATTATATTTATTGCATTATTTGGAATAAACCCCATATTTAAACTTAATGATTCTCATACTACTAGTAGTACCTTATTGTAATTGTGATCAAATATGCATGCGGATGATGATTCTAGATGATTCATGTCTTTCTGAACATTTTGGTATGACAAACACAATTTTCTGAAGTCCCGATAAAAAGTTATTACATTTTTAAATCCTCTTTAGATTATGCCCTGATTATAAGTTAATTTCAATTCAGTACAAACATTTAACCGAATTAGAAATAGGAGGGGTTGAAACCGGATAACTTTTGGTGCTGAGAAATTTCTGAATATCCGAAATTTACAAATTCGGAATATCCGATCGAACTGCTCAACCAAAATGTTGGCTAAGGACTGAAGATTTGGAGGTACTGGATTATTTCGGATAATCCGAATCATGTAGAATCGGAACATCCAATCGAAACGATGTTTGAAAATACCGCTAAGGACTAAAAGCCAGTGGTACTGGAAATAACCGGATAATCCGGTCGTGCTGTACTCGGATAATCCGAGCTGAGGCTCGACACGGCAGCGCACGGCGGCGTGCGTGCGACGGCGACCCAGGGGGCTAGCGAGAGGAAAGAGGCAGTGGGGAGGATCAGCGGCTCACCCTGGAGATGTACGCGTGCACGGGGAGGCCGGGGACATGGCGACGGCGACGTATCCGTCCGTGGCGGCGCTCGAAGTGCAGCGGCGAGGTAGTGGACGGTGACGGCGATTTACGGCCTACGGGCTCGATTCCCTTGGCCAGGGAGTAGAGGAAGTGGCGGCGGAGCTTCCTGCTACCTTCGATTTACTCGGAAGCTCCTCAATCCGCGGCGGCGACGACGACGGCCATGGCGGCTTCGGGAGCTAGGGGAGAGAGTGGATGGGAAAAAACGGGGAGGAAAACTCGGGGGAGGGAGCAGGTGAGCAGGTGGGTCTCGTGGTGGTGCTCTCCTGGCAAGGGAAGGCATAGAAGGGGGGCCCGTCGAGGGGGCGTGCGGCATGGCCATGGCGCCACTGCAGCGCATGGCTACAGGAAGAAGAAAGGGCATTTCGCAAAAAAACCCCTGCAACTTTTGAGTTTATCACAGATTGGTCCTTCTCCCTTTTCTTTTTAAAACCTTTTAAAATCAGTAGCCTTTCTAGATTTAATTAGAGCACTTAAACATTTTAGAAAATTATGAAATAATTTGTGTAGCCTTTCCATATCATGTGGAAGCTCCACAAAAATTGGCGCCTCCAAATAAAATGTTTTGCACCACTTTGGTTTAGAAAGTTGGATAAGGCATTTTCGTTAAATTTGATATGTTGCTTCCTTAGTAATTTTGGAGCAAGTGCAAAATATTATTTTGGAGCTCTTGGAACTTCCTTTACAAATATAAGATGTCAAGTATTCTTGTTTTGCAAGTTTGAGTGCCTTTCTGTTTTGAAATGTGGTTGTAGCAAATTTGGCATGTTGTTTTGAAATGGTGCCAAACCTCCACAATTACCTAGCAACAAAACAATTCCCTAGCACAATTCCCTAGGAACAACATGATGCATGGATGCCATGATGCAAGGAACACCAAAGCGAAAATTTTACACAGGTTTTTAGGTTTTCCACTTCGGGCTATTACAGGATGTCTCAACCAACTCTACATTTGGATGTATCTAAACATAATTTAGTGTGTAGATACATCCAAAATTGTATCCAGCAACAATGAAGTCCATTTTGGTTGCATCCCACGGCAGTGCCATCACCATCGCGAAGAATCCACACGGCGCATATATACAGAAGAAACCAAAAAAAAAGGTTAATATTTTGATGCTAACCAAAAGCGAGATGAGCTGTGCGCAAGTGCCAAGAGAAACCAGCTGGAGGTAACACAACGCCTGACAACGGCCACATATATATATCATGGGAAACAGAACAGACGGACAGGCAGAGAGAGCACGAACGGACGCGGTTTCATTACCCAACACAACAGCGTCGTGCCGTGTTGAGCAAATCTTTATTGATTCTGGCTTTTCCCCGGTGAGCAGTTCTTTCCGGCCGGAGAGGTTACTGTGTAACATGGGCAAGGAATTAATGCTCACATGGACGGTGCACGACAGCACGAGGTCGTGACTGAGAGGTACTTATAACTAATCGCAACTGTCCTGTAATCCCGCTCAACCTGAGCAATCATGTGCATGATCCCGTATAGCTCGGTCTAGACGATCGAAAACAAGAGGAAACCGCAAGTTGAGATATACAACTCCTCGTCGCGCCGGCCAAAAGTCGCGGAGCGAACTGTGCCGCACTCGCCGATCTACTGCAGAAACGAAACAGATGCGATGCGAAAGAGCAAGAAGAAATGATGATGTGAAGCCTCTGACTCCCGGTGGCAATCCGAATAGGTGTTGTTATGTTGGGTTGGCAAACTCGTTTGATTGTTTAGGTCAAGGAGAGTCGCTAGCTAGGAGATCGATCGGCCACACGTAATTCAGGCTGCGCCCACCTCATTTGCCACACGTAATTCAGACTACTCAACTTCCTTTGGTTTTGCTTCACAACCTAGAATCTCATTTCTTTTTTAGAGGAAAAGCAGTTGCTACAACTATATGATATGATACATCTATTCATTTATAATAGAGATATTTATTCATATAATGACTGTTTCTTACTTAGGATATGGACAATACGAAGCAATAAGTTGGTTAGTAGTTAATTTTCTTAGCCGAAGATAGACCGGAAGGACGCATGTGTTCGAGTCTGGGCAGTTGGATCCATGGTCGGTGTCCATTTGCTGCGTGAGACCGGCTCCAACGCACGTTGTGAACCCACGGCGTCATGCAAAGAATGGAATGTACGGGCCGTTCGGTTGTGGATGGTCAAGTTCGGCAGCTCGCCTCGCAGGCCGCAGCAACATCAAGCTGACCTCACTCACATAAAAATGCGCTCGAAATCGAGAAGAACTTGGCCAATGAGCCATTTCCATGTTTTCTTACTTCCACTTGATCATCCAGGTTCCCATCTGGCATTGGATTGGACGCGTGGAAACACATTTTTCTTTCACACGAAATGTGTTATCAATACTTACTACTCCCTCCTCGGCCGTATGCATCACTTTCATGCAGAGGTTGGGTGCCCCTTTTCGAAAAAATAAACTTACTACTCCCTCCCTTCCATATTTAGGGATTTCAATGTGCGATTTTGTGCCTGACCTCTTACTTGAGAAATAGATATGTTTTGTTGCTTGCACCGGATGATACCAAGTGTTTTGCATACAAGCATATCAGACTGAAATCGTACGTACATAGGCTTTGCAACCAATGATGTTTCAATAGTGAATTTATCATCATACCAAACTTGCAAGAATATTGTTGATATTTCAGCTTATATTATACAAGTCTATGTAAATGTGCTTACCTAATCATACATGAGAAAACTACTATTAATATATTTATTTATTAGACCGTACACTTTAGAGGTCTCTACCATGATATTAATATAGAGTTCAACTCACATGTGTGCGTAGCCACATAAAAATAAACAGCCTATAGGTTATATAAATATGAATGTATTCATGGATATTTTTTATGAATTTTTATACTATCATGACGCATTTTTTACGATAGATATTGGAATAGTATAATAAAGAATGATATAATTAACATTAGCACATTCAAATCTGGTTTAATATTAGAAATAATTGATAGAAAACTATATGAGTTAAGATCATAGTTTAATAAAAATAATTCACAAATAAGTATACAATTTTAGTATAAATATATTTATTTTAGTTCGCTCCTGCTCTAAAATATGTCTGGACCATCCCTGTATAAATCAGTTTAGACAAACGGGTTTTAAGAGCAGCTTGATGCCACCACGAACCTATTCATCGGTCGTCTTGGAGCAATTTGCCAACGAGGAACACGACAAAATCAACATATTCACTGAACATGGATTCGTACATTTTGTCCGGGTGATGAATGGATAAGGCAGTTTTGTTTCTCGTCAAAGTTCATAGCCGAGAAAGAGAACCAGGATTTGGAGAAATCGGTTTGTATAAAATGTCTGAGACCCGTCTTTCACTAAACTTGAAATTTGGACGTTAAAAAAACCAAGTTGTACTTACCCAATAAATAGAACATGATCCAAACAAAGTTTTAGTTTGTTAGTCTCATGTTCTTTAAAAACTGCTTATCCAAACAACCCATTAATAAAGTAATACAAGTACGACATCATCCAATATTCTCTCAGCTCTCAAACTTTTTTTTAACCAGGATTCAACCAGGATTTAACATGCTTTTCTCTTCCTCATTTCCTAATTTTCTATGTTTTCTTACTTCCACTTGATCATCGAAGGTTCCCATTAGGCATTGGATTGGACGCGTGGAAAAAAACTTCTTTCACACCAAGTGCCTTATCAATACTTACTGCTCCATCCATTCCATATTATAAAATGTCTTTGGGATTTCCATGTTTGATTGTGTGCCTGGCCTTTTATTTGAGAAACAGATATGATTTGTTGCATGAACCAGATGATACCGATTGTTTCGTTGACGAGCATATCACATTGAAATCGTACGTAAATTAGACTTTGCGATCGATGATGTTTCAGTAGTAAATCTAACACCATACCAAACCCGCAAGACTACTGCTGATATTTCAACTTATATTATACTCCCTCTGATCCCATAAAATCATTGTACGTAAACAATGTAACATGTACAAGTTGTGGGTATAACATGCGACACTTTTTTCGGTTCAGAGGCAGTGCAAATTTATGTAAATGTGCTTACCATAGACAGTGGAGATTTTTTGGACCAGGGCACCAGTGATCCCTCCCGTTTAAAAAATTCGAAAATCTTATTTATATGTTTCAAAAAGTTCTAAAAAATCCGAGTGTAGCCGATGATATATCCCTCTAACGTGCAAAATATCAACTTCAAAAACTTTGTATTTTGTGCTACACAAAAATGACAAATTTGTAGATCTGAGTATGTATATTTTCAAATCTTTAAATTTTATCAGATTTGTTATTTTTGTGTTGCCCATAATATACAGTATTTCACACTAAAAATTTGCACGTTTGTGGGATGCACCATTGGCAACATCATAACTTTTTTTCAGATTTTTTTGAGACTCACAAATATGATTTTCAATTTATTTTAAAGGGAGGGAGCACTGGTGCTCGGGATCAAAAGGACTTTCCGTTACCTAAGCATACACGAGATACTACTACTAATATATCTATGATAGACTGTACACTACGGAGCTCTCTACCATCATATTAAAATAGAGTTGAACACACATGCGTGCACACACATATAAAAATAATAACCCTATAAGTTATATAAATATGAATGCAATTCATGGATAATTTTTTTATGAAAAAATTAAACTATCATGACACAATTTTTACGCATAGACATTGGAATAGTATAATAAAGAATAATATAATTAATATTAGCAGGATTCAAATATGGTTTAATATGAGAAATAATTGATAGAAAACTATATGCGCTGAGATTATAGTTTAATAAAATATAATTCACAAATAAGTATACAATTTTAGTATAAATATATTTATTTTATTTTGCCCCGGATCTAAAATATGTTTAGACCCTCCCTGTATAAATTGGTTTTAAACAAACAGGCTTTAAGAGCAGCTCGGTGCCACCAAGGACCTATTCATTGGCCGCCTTGGAGAAACTTGCCAGCGAGGAACACGACAAAATCGATGTATTCACTGGAGATGGATTCGCACAGTGTGTCCGGGTGATGAATGGATAAGGCGTTATTTCTCGTCAAAGTTCATGCCGAGAATGAGAACTATGATAGAAAATGTCTCAGACCCGTTTTTCCCAAAACATGAATTACGGGCGCTAAAAAACCAAGTTTTACTTGCCTAATAAATAGTACAGGATCCAACAAATTTTTAGTTTGTTACTATCATGTTCTCAAAAAACTACTTGTACAAACGACGCTTTAATAAAGTAATACAAGTACGACATCATCCAATATTCTCTTAGTTCTCTTTTTTTACTGCTAACCAGATTGGCGTTCTGATATCGCTGGTTGATTAGTCACGACGTGATTTTCAAAACTACATCATATGTTGATATTTGTAAGTTGTTATTACTAACTAACTAGATTATTCACTCATTATATACCAAATTATAATAACGCGGCCGTAAGGCTCATATATGTCATTCTCCACCAATATAAGCTTGCAAGATACTACTTTGAGTGGAATGATGTATGTCGTAGATCTTGGAAACACTTGAACACACCACTCTTTAGTTGTGTATATGGCGATTCTATAAACTTTTAAAATATTATCCAAAAACCATGTATAATTATTGTGATAACCGTTCACTTCTAATCAGGCAACTGGTGTGACGAAAATAATTGCCACACCCATTCTATAGATTTACGTATAATTACGATGTCTAAAAATGTGTAAAACATTATCTAATAACAGTGAAACAATTTGGTTAATCTCCATCATAAGAAAAAAAAGGGATTCTTAAGAAAAGATTTGAGTGGACGTTGAGTACCCTATAAAATCTAGTGCAAGGATTTTTTTTAGATACCTTTTCTATTTGATTCAATCCTACAAATCCAAACAATCATCGTAGCAGAAATAGTTCTAGAATTTAATCCTCCAAAATTTTCTATGTAAATTCTAATCCTTTGAATTTTCCAAAATGTAACGGAAAGAAAGGATTGCAATGGAAAGAACAGCGTGGAAGCCGGCGCGGCGCCCACCCCCACTCCTCACGTGGAGCCGCGGCTGCGGTCTCGACGCATGGCTGGCTGCCATCGGAACAGGCCAACAGTTGTTGTTGGGTCGGCCGTTCAGCAGGTCGATCAAGACGCTCGCCGGAGAGGAAATGAGGAATAGGATCGTGCTCACGCAAGTCTGGTTGGCCGGTCCCACTAAAACCGGCCACTGCACATCGCGTCCACGGCCTCTCAGACTGGTCATAGCGGGGAGTAACATAGAGTAGTAATATGCACATGTTACTACCTCTATAGTGGGGAGTGTCGTATTTGTGGTAACATAGAGCCATGCATTTATTACTTTGTAAACTTATTTTGCATTGGGAAATGTTATGTTACGGTAACGACCAATCCAATGTTAATTCATTTGTCTCTCTCCTTATTAATTGCATGTCATATCATCATTTTTGCTTATGTGGCTTCTATGTTACTAGCTATGTTACTCCCACTATGAGTAGTCTCATTTCATTTATGAATTCCGATAGTATGATTTTGCCCGGGCTCGTTTTCGCCAACAGTACACTAATGGCAGGTGTGCAGCTATCACGATGAACAGAACTAATGGCTGGGCCTGATTTGAAGGTGCATTATAGCGGTGTCGAACTCGGTCGTTGGTCCCCGCGTCGCTCTCGCGAGGGCGACACGGGCTGTGGCGCAACCCTAGCCGCCCCAAGCTCTCTCTTCCCTCCCCGCTCCCCCGCCGTCACCTGAGGGCTTCGCCGGCGCTGCGGCTGAAGGTGGCGGCGGGGAGCTACCTCGTGTGTGGGTGTGGCGTTGCGTGCGTGTGCGTGTGTTCCGCCAGGGTGCTCCTTGGTTTCCTCCTGCCTCTCCTTGTGTGAGCACGGCGCCCGGCTCCGGCGTCGCCCTCCCCCCCTTCCGCTCGGCTTCCGTAGGTCCGTCGCACCGCCAGTGAAGCTCTCCCCGCTCGGGTACGGGGATCTTCCAGATCCTGTGGATCTGAGGGGTGGCTGGCTGAGGGCGTGCGCCGCCGCTCCAGCGGTCGGCCCTGCGCGCCTGCCGGTGGTGCCCTGGCCCCATAGTGGCTGTCGTGCGGCTGCCAGGTCCAGAGCCTGGTGGTCTGGATCTAGGCTCGGGTGCAGGGGATCCTGCCGATCCAAGTTGGATCTGACGGGCGGCCATGGGAGTGCCATGCCTCTCCGAGGTCGGACCTGCTTGGTCTTTGCCGGAGATGCCCGGTCCCCTTGGTTTGCCGGAGTTGCCCCGGTATGCATGGTGCTTGCCGGAGGTTCCAGATCCTGAGCATTGGGGCTTGATCTGGACTGGGGTGAGCCGGGCCGGGCGAACCTACCCGTGGGCTTGGTTTCGTTCTGGTGTGCTCTTTCCGGTGCGCTGAGTTGCGACTAGTGCACCGTGTCCCCGAGGTTCGTAGGCCGGGGACTGCGTCATTTGATGTCTTCTTCGCATCCTCGTGGCGGCGGCCGGCGTTTGTCTTTGGATGGGTCTCGGTGAAAACCGTGAAATGGTAGCGACCATGCCGGTGATGACAACACCTCCGGTGTTGTTCCCCTTGTTGAAGGCATCGCTGTTAAGAATCCTCCTTTTTCTCGACTGCCGGACTCCGCCTCTCCGCCCCACCTTGCTTTCCCCGGTGTGTCCGTTTGGTGAAGGTTTTCGTCGTAGCGGCGCGTGAGTCGCCCTATGATCTCTCCGTCGTTGCTGCCCTTGTTTGGGCTGCGACAAGGTCACGATCTAGGGTTGGTATTTATGGGTTTTGGTGAAAGCTTTGCAAGACCTGTCTCTGCCGGCAACGACGACGTGTTTGTACGCCGTCCACCTCCTTGGAGGCGTTGCTGCAAGCCCTTGCCTTTGGATTCCCAAACCCTGCTTGGTTCCCTTCCCAATGGCGCGTCCTTGTGGTGGCAATGATGATGCGGTGGAGGTCTGTTGGTGTGGACATCTTCGACGTCGTCTCCGTGCAACAGAAGTTATGGTGCCTCCTTCGAATCAAACAATCTCTTTTAGTTTGTGCTTCATTTAGATTTTTTTGGTTTTTCACCATGTTTGATTTCTCTGTTACTGTGAGGTGTGTGTGGTGTGCGTGTGTGTTGCTGCTGGTTTCGCCATAAGTTGTAATTCTTAACCGGTTATTGGCTTCGTTAATTTAAAGCCGGACTCTTCTTGAGCATTCCATCTAAAAAATATGCATGTGCACAAATTATTTTTGTTATATCCAGGTGAGGCATGTGCATGAGCCGAGTTCGGTGGATAAATTCCGGTAGTGACAGCTCATGCGTGTGTGTACTCGCAGGTCTGGATATCTTGCTAGTGGACAATTAATATGCACAGTGATGGAATTGTTGGTACTATCCATTTGCTGGACGGTCATGTCGAGGTTTTTTTTTTGAGATTTCCGAGACTTAGTACATCTGTAGTATCTGAATTCACGCACAATGCACTCTACGCACACACAACACCACACACACACGTCACCCGTGCGCAAGCTAGACCTAACCAGACTATACTAAGACTATGAGCCTTCCGCGAGCCTAGATCTTCCGGGAAACCCCTGCGGTGGTGGTCACACCACAATACCAGTGTCGAACCGCGGTGGAATTGGTTCAGTGCAACACTGTTCACAGTGAACACTGTTCATGTGAACAGTGCCGCACGGGTGAGACGCCGGAAATTCGCACCCGTGGGGAGTCGAACTCGGGCGGGCGGTGAGGCCACTGCTCAGCCAACCAACGCGCCATGGGCGCGTCCTCGACGGTCATGTCGAGCTGGGGTCGTGGTGTCGTGTGGGAACTCTCAACGTGCGTAGACGAGGATGGTGGCTCACGGATGGCAGTTGGCAATTTTACCCACGGTACGGGTACCCGCGGTACCGTACATGTATGGGTAGGATATGGGCACAATTTTATATCTATGGGTAGTATCTGTATCCTACCCATTTAAGTCGTGGGTAGGGCACGGGTACAACCTCATACCTGTGGGTATACTCATACCCTGCCCGTTTATAAACTTACCTGTGGAGGTCCAACATTTATTCTCGTGAGCTTGTGAAGCTATGTTAAAATTGTCATCAATTGTCAATTTGAGTTGAGATAATTGTCATGAACTTTATATATATTATTGAGTTGAGATAAATGTTTTTCTTTTATCAATGTGTTGTCGATGAATGTAAAATTATGTATTACAAGTGTACTATTTGATCTACCCGTTAGGTACCCAACGGGTATGGGTACCCGTCGGGTATGGGTACGGGTAAAGTTTCATACCCGTGGGTACGGGTATGGGTAGAGTTTTATACCTATTTACTACACGGGTATGGGTATGGTATTGCTCTACCCGCCCCATACCCTACCCATTGCCATCCTTAGCCTCGGCTCCAAAATCTGAACTCTAACTCGTGGCGGAGTAAACCTTTTTTCCTTTATTTTCTCGGGATTTAACATGCCTTTTCTCTTCCTCATTTCGTAGTATGTTTTTTCAAAGCTACTCGGTGTCGCTGTGTTAGTTAGTTAGTTCGTTCGTTTAATCCACCGACTACACAGGTATTAGTAGTACCATTTGAAGAATGAGGCGACAAAACCATTATCTGGCATGCATGGAGTGTGGGGACCCCGGACTAGCTGTCCGAAATACCCGATTATGCTTAACACAACGATCCCGTGATCAGTCTGTCGTTGCACATAATCCGAATTGGATACCAAAGTTTACATCCATTACAGTACCGAATAAAAGTCTTACATAAATGGTCATTTAGACCAAGTTCTTACATAGGTGCCTTCATGGGCCAAACCAAAATATATATCAGCGGAAGCTACGGCGCAATCGACATCATATTCTAACGACGACGACCCGACAGGCAGCTGACTTGTGGAGATCCTTAGTTGGCGTAGAAGTCGCCATATTCCTGCTCTGCGTAGTGTTCCTCCTCGTAGTCTGGCTAGGACAATAGCCAGGGACGAAACCAATATGAGTACATTTGAATGTACTCGCAAACTATCCCAACATGAGTATGCACCAGTTTTATTTTAGTTGACAACTTTTCTTATTTAAAGCATCTCTATATCTTTATTGAAAAAGGTAAGAAGAGTTTTATAACTTTTTAAAGAAGTCACCGTTTTCATCTGTTTTTCCAAAACTCCTCCTTTCTCCCGACCATAGCCCGTCATGGTCCACTTTTATCCAACCACCTCATACCGATCCGTTGGTATAGGTTTAGGAAACAATCTCCACTTCATTTTTCTTTTAAAAACTCAAAACCCTTTTTAAAACTTGCACAAGGTCTTAGGACAGTCTCCCAATTGTCCATATCCGAGGACTCGGCTATTCGAATAGTTTTAAACACTCTGCAGAGGTAGCACGCTTTTAACCCACATCCATCCGGCAACTCATCGTGTCTGCCACGTCTCGCCATACCAGGTGTATGCGAAGTAAGCCGCCGGCCATAGCCTCTTATTTGCTCATGCTAGTATAGGATCCTTCCCATATGACACTTTCCATCGACACCCAGTCCGGTTTCCCGTCAGAAACCCTAAGTGTGAGGACTCATAGTTTTGTCCGGCGGTTTATGGTGGAACCTTCTATCCTCCCCACCAACTTGTGTGAGGACCCGGGTCAGGGGGTAGATCCTCGGACCATCCCCTCATGCATAACGGAGTCATCTCCGTCGATGAGGTATCCCATACTAATAAGAGCAAACTACGTGACTACGCCTTTTCCCATATGTGGTAAATGTGGTCGCACAGGGTAGGATTGGTTTCCATAGTACTAGGACACTGTGCATTTTTCACAAACATCACC
Source organism: Poa pratensis (assembly GCA_947311845.1). Lineage (NCBI taxonomy): Eukaryota > Viridiplantae > Streptophyta > Magnoliopsida > Poales > Poaceae > Poa > Poa pratensis. Next base: position 30,266,812 of record CAMZMU010000078.1, on the reverse strand, counting down.
ATTTTTCCATCTTTCCAACACAGCACCGACATCTCGGCGTTCCATAAACTCACAAAACATTTCAAAGGAGTTTTGAATAAACAACATTGTTTTCCCATCCTAAAGTTTTATATAAACTACTACATAGGGTGGCAAAATAATATCCATATATTTTTGAAATGGGTTTTGTAAATCTTGCTTTGAGAGTAAACATATTATGAAAGTAGATGCATATGTTGGTAGTGCAAGCTCAGAGAATAGCTTGCCTTGCTTGGCAAAGTGATCTTGCTCTTGTTCTTCAAATTCAGCAAACTCTCCTGCCTCGATATATCCGACAACGTTCTCGTCTAATTAACAAACAAACAATACAAACAATCACTAAGCTATACAAGCAATCACCTCAACATAACCATCATTAACATCACAATTGGCTACTGCACACATCAAACCACACAATTTGGTTTTCAAATAAATTGAATTAAACATTATTTAATTAAGTCCAAATTATGGCAGAAACTAGTTATTCATGTTTAATTCCACAACTTGAGTTCTGTTGGTCACAAAAATACAAACTAAATTTCTATAGAAAGCTACTGATGTGTAGAATACAACCCAATTTGAATTGGATCATTTGGAGTTACCAAACTCCCTACACATTGGATTGAATCCAGTAGCTTAAAAATCAAGTTTTAGCTACCATTTAAATTATATTGTTCCAAAAATTAAACCCTTTTAGGGGTAACTGAACATGGATATATGTGAGCTAACAAAATTGGTCCTAACTCATTTGGATCAACCAATAAACATATTTGTCTGTCTTAGTCCAGAAGGGTTTATTTTAAAGTCAGCAATTAATACTGCTTAATTAATTCTACCAAAATTAGGGGAGTTAACACAAGGCAGTACTAAGCTAGCAAAATTGGTTTGGAATTATTTGGACTAACAGAGTATCAGAAACAAACAAGTTTAGATTTTAAACATTCTGTGGAATTTTCAATAATACTTTTTAATTATTTAATTAAATGACATGAGACCAATTGTGTTGGTTAAACAATTTCATAAGCTTTCCAGAACATTTGAGTTTGATTTATTTGGATTCCTAAATCTCGAGATATTTAATTTTAAAGTTGACATCAGTACTGAGAATTTCAGAGAATTTAAATTAGAAAAATCCACTGTTGTGGATAATGTTGAAATCCCTGACGGGTGGGTCCTACCCGTCAGTGACTCAGCGAAACGGTACGCGCGCGAGGGAAAAGATTAAAATTATGACAGTGGGACCCACATGGCAGTCTAACTTAACACGAAGCGGTACGTGGCCGTAGATCTTCGATCCAACGGCTCACGGAGGTCGCCATCGGCGACGACCTAAAACGAGCGGCGCTGCCGCGCCGGCGACGGCGAGGTGGATGAATCTCTCACCTAGAGGGCTCGGAAGGTCGCGGAGATGATGCAGATCGACGGCGGTGGTGAGGTGGAAGCTTCTGGCCGAGTTACACTTGCTGGGGTGGAGTGGTTCGTCGGCGGCGAGGTCTCCGTCTTCCTCGGCCACGGACAGCAGCTCCGGCGAGGTTCCACGGCCGCGTCTGGGCACTGATCAAAGGGAAAAAGGGTGCGGTGAGTGCGGTGAAGCAGAGGGAAGCAAGTGCAGGCCAAAGAGGGAAGAATGGGGCAGTGTGGCGTCGTGGCCACGACGGACCTCGACGGCGGCAGTGGCTACGGCACAGCACGCCCTCCTGGCGGTGCACGGCGAATTGAGAGGGGTCAGTGAGGGAGTGGGGTGGTGTGGTGTTCGCAGAGGGTGCGGGGGTGGTTTTATAGCGCGGGATGCGGCGTACGGTGGACGGAGTGCACGGCGACGTCCATGGCGACACGGCGGAGATATTTCTCCCCAATCCGACGCGGCGGTGCGAGGGACGTGGAGACAAGGCGTTCACCGGGGTCCGGACGTGTTCTAGAAGATCTCGGCCAAGCGCGGCGTGTCGGGGAGCAGCGAGCAGGGCCAATTTGGTCGACGACGGCGAGCTTGCCACGGCGACGGTGGAGGGAAATCGAGGCGAAGGGCGGCGTAACTGCTCTCCTCTGCGGCGCCGCGGCTGCAGAGGCACGGGGGCGAGGGGGTGCGCGGCCAGGGGGGCCTGGGGAGCGCGGAAACGGCGAGCACGGTCGCGGCGACACGGCGATGGTCGTCGGGGCTGGAGTCGACGACGGTTTTGCAGAAAACCCCCTGCTCCTTCTTTTCTTTTATCACAACTAGGTCCTTCTCTGTTTCTTTTTAAAAACCAGAAGGTTTTCTAGGATTTAATTAGGGCACTTAAACATTTTAGAAAAATTTGCAAAAATTTGTGGGGCCTTCCCCTAACATGTAGAGGCTCCACAAAAATTGGCATAAAATAATAAAATGTTTTGAAACATTTTCTTTTAAAGTACTTTGTTTATGTTATTTTAATTTATTTCATTTGTTTTTATTTTTGAATTTTTAAAACTAGTTCAAAAATAATATTTGAGAGGGGAAAGTGGTAGGAACAAAATGGGGAGTGTTTACATTACAACTCCACTGACTTTGGTTTGAAATTAATTGAGTTTGTCACTTGAAGATTTTTATGTGACAACTTGTCACTTTTATTTTTCTTGCTTTGATTTTATATTTTGCTTTCTTTCTTTCTTACTAGTGTTCACTAGAGCAAACACTCACACAAACAGCAAGAACAACATCTCAAGTAACAAAAGCAATTAACATACAATAAACAACAAAAGTTTTTGTTGGCTCTCATTTTTGGAATATAAACCTGATAAGAATTTTGGGATGTTACAATCCTTCCCCCCTTAAAATAAATCTCGTCCCGAGATTTGCTAGGCCTGGGTACTAAAGAGGTCTGGAAATTCGCTTCGAAGATAATCTTCGCGTTCCCAAGTTGCTTCTTCTTCAGAGTGGTTAGTCCACTGGACTTTGTAAAACTTGATCGCACGTCTTCGGGTAACACGAACATCTTCTTCGAGAATTTTGAGGGGTCTCTCACGATAAGTCAGGTCTTGGTTCAGGTCGATGGAGAGGTGGTCGATGTTTTTGAAAACATCAGGCTGGTCAGGAACTTCAAGACACTTCCGGAGCAAGGAAATGTGGAAGACATCATGATAATCTCCTAACTCCTGGGGTAACTCCAGCTGATAGGATACTTCTCCTCGACGAGCAATGACCTTGAAGGGTCCAATATACCTTGGTGCTAACTTTCCTTTGACATGGAAACGCTGCATTCCCTTGAGGGGTGTCACTCGGAGATAAACATAATCTCCGACTGAAGTGAGTCACGGCGCTTGGTGTCAGCGTAACTCTTCTGACGGGATTGGGCAGTTTTGAGGCGTTCACGAATAAGCTGAACTTGCTCTTCAGCTTTCGGAGGGTATCTGGTCCGAACAATTTGCTCTCTCCGGTATCGGACCAATTCAGGGGTGTACGACACTTCTTGCCGTAAAGGGCTTCAAAAGGGGCCATTTGCAGACTAGACTGATAACTGTTGTTGTATGAGAACTCTGCAAACGGAAGACAATCTTCCCACTTGGAACCATAGGATAGAACACATGCGCGAAGCATGTCCTCCAATATCTGGTTCACTCGCTCAGTTTGGCCATCGGTCTGGGGATGATAAGCTGTGCTAAAGGCTAACTTGGTTCCGAGGGCTTCATGAAGGGATTTCCAGAACCTTGAGGTGAATTGCGTGCCTCTATCAGATACAATCTTCTTAGGCACACCATGCAGGCTCACTATTCTGGAAATATACAGGTCTGCTAACTGAGCTCCGGTATGAGTGGTCTTGACAGGAACAAAGTGGGCAACCTTGGTCAGTCGATCAACGATGACCCAGATGAATCATGGCCTCGGTTGGATCTTGGAAGTCCGGTAATAAAATCCATTCCAATCTCGTCCCACTTCCACTCGGGAATTTTCAAAGGTTGAAGCAATCCAGCGGGTCGCTGATGTTCAGCCTTGACTCGCTGACAGATATCACACTTGGCTACGAATGAACCAATCTCTCGCTTCATTCCATGCCACCAAAATCTTTCTCGAAGGTCTTGGTACATTTTGGTTCCGCCGGGGTGGATTGAATAAGGGGTCTCATGGGCCTCCTTCAGGATTAACTCCTTAAGTTCCGTGACATTGGGCACACAGATACGGTCATTGAATTTCAGCACTCCTTCAGCATCTTCGGTAAAACCGGGTGCTTTGCCGAGGGAAATTTTCTTCCTAATTCCCTCTATGCTTTCATGACCTTTTGGGCTTCTTTGATTTGATCCATCAGGGTTGGGGTTAACTCTAGATTGGCGAGATAACCATGGCTAACAAGCTCTAGTCCAAAATCTTGGAAGTCTTTGAACAAGGCTGGCTGTTCGGCTTGGATCAGGGCATTCAGGGTGCAAGGTTTGCGACTAAGGGCATCGGCAACTACATTAGCCTTTCCGGGGTGATAATGGATTCCAATATCATAATCCTTGATTAATTCCATCCATCTCCTCTGTCGCAGGTTCAGATCTTTCTGGGTGAAAATATACTTCAAGCTTTTGTGATCTGTATAGACCTCACAGCGATGTCCCGCAAGATAGGGACGCCACTTCTTAAGAGCAAAGACTACAGCAGCTAACTCCAAGTCATGGGTTGGGTAATTCTCTTCATGCGGTCGCAACTGCCGGGACAGATACGACACAACTTTGCCTTCTTGCATCAGAACGCAACCAAGTCCGAGGCGTGATGCATCGCAATACACGTCGAAACTCTGGGTGACGTCTGGCATGATCAGGATTGGGGCTGAGGTTAGTCTCTTCTTCAGTTCTTGGAAACTATCCTCACACTTCTGAGTCCATTCAAATTTCTTGTCCTTCTTCAACAGTTGGGTCAGAGGTTTGGCTATACTGGAAAATCCTTCAACGAACTTGCGGTAATAACCGGCAAGTCCGAGAAAGCTTCGGATTTCAAAAACATTGGTTGGGGATAACCAGTCAAGAATGGCTTGTATCTTCTCAGGGTCAACAGAAATTCCTCCAGCGGATACAATATGTCCGAGAAATGCCACTTCACTGAGCCAAAACTCACACTTGCTAAGCTTGGCATACAGCTGGTGCTCTCGGAGGGTCTCCAAAACTAGACGCAGGTGTTCAGCATGCTCTTCTTCGGTCTTGGAATAAATAAGGATGTCATCAAGGAAAACTACCACGAACTTGTCGAGGTACTCCATGAAAATCTTGTTCATGAGATTCATGAAATAGGCTGGGGCATTGGTCAGACCAAAAGACATCACGGTGTATTCAAACAAACCGTAACGAGTGGTGAAGGCGGTCTTGGGAATATCTGTCTCTGATCTTCAACTGATGGTATCCTGTCCGAAGATCGATCTTTGAAAAGACTCGGGCTCCGTTCATTTGATCGAACAGATCCTCGATCTTGGGAAGAGGGTACTTATTTTTAATGGTCACGTCATTCAGCTTGCGATAATCCACACACAGGCGTGTGGTACCGTCTCTCTTGTCCACAAAATAATGGGTGATCCCCATGGTGAAGCGCTTGGGCGGACAAGACCTTTGCTTAGCATATCAGCCAACTGCTTCTTCAACTCAACCAGTTCTTCCGGATTCATCCGATAAGGCTTTTGGGATATGGGGGATGTTCCTGGGATAAGCTCAATTATGAACTCAATATCCCTGTCTGGCGGCATACCAGGCAATTCTTCTGGGAAAACATCCTTGAACAGATGAACAACACGGATCTCATCTAGGGCGGGTCGAGCTATGCTCTCATGGCAGCCTGGGTGAGGTTGACTAGTTTCAGACACATACTCCACTTCTACTTCTTTGTCGGTGGTGATGGATACAGCTCTTCTGGCACAGTCAATTCGACCATGGTACTTGGCTAACCAATTCATACCGAGTATAACATCGATGCCTTGGGTTCCCAGAACAATTAAGTTAACTGGAAACTTTTCTCCTTTGATCTCAAGGGGTACATCGGAGCAAAACATCTTGGTCTCTACGGTGGATTCTGGGATTTGGATGACCATGGGTTTGGGTAAGAGGCTCTTAACTAAACCTCCCTTAGCAACAAATTCTTGGGTAACAAATGAATGGGTAGCACCAGAATCAAACAGAACAGTTGCAGGTACTGAGTTGACAAGGAACGTACCCAGCACAACATCCGGAGCATCCTGAGCTTCTTCAGCATTGATGTGGTGCAGACGACCCTTGGCAACAGCAGCATTTCCGCGAGGTGCGGCATTCTTGCCATTTCCATTTCCATTGCGGCCTTGACCATTGTTCTGTGCCGGCGCATTGGGGCGCTGGACATTCCTCTTGGGATTGGGACATTCTTTGGAGTAGTGACCCTTGTTGCCGCATTCAAAGCAGATCACATTGGGATTGCGGGTGAAGTTGTTGAAGTTTCCTCCGGGACGGTTATTGTCATTGGGCGGTTGAAGTTGTTTGGGCGGTTAGGGTAATTGGGGCGTGGAGCTTGGGGTGGACGATAGGCAGGCCTGGTGTTCTGCTGAAAGATACGAGGTTTCTGGCTGCTCGAGCCTTCCTGAGCATTCATCCTCCTCTTGCGACCTTCATACATCGACTTGCGCTTGGTCTCCAGCTGGATGGCTTTGTCCACAAGTGACTCCAGATCACGGAAGTCATGGATAACCAAAGCACACTGAAGTTCATCATGAAGTCCACTCATGAAACGCTCCATCTTCTTCTCTTCCTTGTCGGTGTCATCAGGAGCATACCGAGATAAGTCGGTAAACTCCTCAAGATAACCGACCACATCTCTACTTCCCTGCCTCAGCTTGCGGAACTCATCCTTCTTCCTCTCAATGAGTCCACTGGGAATATGCTTCTTGCGGAACTTCTCCTGGAACTCAGCCCAGTTGATGACATGACCAGCTGCTGGAGAGTCTTGGTAGTTTCCCACCAAGCTCTTGCAGGTCCAGCGAGATAGTGGGTTGCATACAGCACTTCTCATTTTCTCCCACAGCAGCAACTTCAAGATTATTGTCGATGGTGCGAAGCCAATCATCGGCTTCTAGTGGGTGAAGTCCCTTGGAGTAGGTGGGTGGGTTGGTCTTCTGAAAATCCCTAAGGTAGATCGCTGGTTCTCATTGCCATTGCCACCATTGTTGTTGTTGTTGTTATTGTTGTTGTTGTTATAGCGGCTGCGAGTTGTTGTAAGGCAGCGAGATGAGCTTGGCGCTCTTGCCGGGCATTTTCACGCTCCTCCATGATAAGTGCGAGAAGTTGGGTGGGGGTTGGGTCCGGTGGTGGTGGTGCTGATCCTGATCCTTCCGCATTGCTGCGACGGGGTGGCATCCTGAAGCACACCGGGTATAAGAGACAAGGCAAGAAAAGTTCGACTAAGGGAAAAGACGATCTCTCAAGTGGTTGATTAATTTAAGTTTATATGAAAATAGTTCACACAGATTTAAACAAGACAAACATACTTATATTTCACAAACAATACATCAAGGAGTTCACAACAACATCAAGCTTACAACATCAAGCTTACATCTAGGATACATAACATCTGGTTTCCAAAAGAACCACTACTACTACTCGACTAGCTATAGGGGTCAACCTAATCCTGCGGTAGTGATCAAGTCACTCGCCTACTGAGGTGGAACCTCCAGCTCTAACACGTCAGCATCTGACTGGTAGGCTGGCTCCTCGGGATCCTCCTCCTCGTCCTCGAGAACTGGCTCGAGTGGCTCCTCCTCCTCGTCAACTAACTCCTCCTCATCATCCTCCTCCTCACAGTCCATCTCCTCCACGAAGTCATCATCGTCACTGAGGAAAGCGTCGTTCTCCTTGCGGAGATCCTCGCCCTCCTCCTCCATCTCGTCAGTATGGTGCTCAAGATCCTCAATCAGTCCATCCTGCTCTGCCACCTTCGTGCGGAGCTTCACGATAGTCTTCCTCAGCTGGGCCCTCTTCCTGAGAAGAGCAACCTTCTCCACCATCAGCTTCATCTCGTTCTCGCGAAGCTCAACGAGCGACTCGCGGTCAAAGTGAAGCTGAATCCTAGTGCGCAACAGATCATCCTGAGTGCACTGAAGTAAGATCTCCATGTCCATGATGTAGCTCCCAAACATCGGGTGGTAAGGTGAAGGAGTAGGGTGTCCATCACAGTTGCGCCTCCCGTAGAACCGGAAACGGGAGTCTACTAACTCCGCCTTGTGCTCCTCACAAAGTCGGGCTAGCATCCTCTGTGTAGCAGTACAGAGACCGTCAACCCAGGTGGCCTCCTTGGTGGTGAAGATGAGCGTCCTGGAATTGGGAGACTTGATGTTCCTGCGAACTGACGACCTGATGAGCCAGCTCAGCCTTCCAACACCGTGAACATCAATCTGAGCTCCCTCAAACTCTGGAGCGGGGCGACCTAACAGCTTGGTCAACTCGAACAAGTCCCTCTCAAACGTCAGCTTGCTGTCCTTCTCCAGCTGAACGAACTCGGTCCAGTGGAGTGCCATCTACAGTTTTTAAGCAAAATTTTAAGTTAGTTAGGTGACAAGTATATCAAAATTTTAATATAGTAGGGCAACAAGTGAGTCAAATTTTAAACTTAATGAGAGGTGTACAAAATTTTAGGGATACTAAGGAAAATGTAACATTTAATGAGAGTAAAATTTTGCATAAGTAAGAGGATTGGAGATAAGCAGTTTTCAAAAATACTTCATTCCTTTCTTTTTAGAAACTCATCTTTTGTAACATTTGACAAACGACCATGCTAACTAAGGTTTCCTAAAGTCAGGATGGCTCTGATACCAAGTCTGTGGGGACCCCGGACTAGCTGTCCGAAATACCCGATTATGCTTAACACAACGATCCCGTGATCAGTCTGTCGTTGCACATAATCCGAATTGGATACCAAAGTTTACATCCATTACAGTACCGAATAAAAGTCTTACATAAATGGTCATTTAGACCAAGTTCTTACATAGGTGCCTTCATGGGCCAAACCAAATATATCAGCGGAAGCTACGGCGTAATCGACATCATATTCTAACGATGACGACCCGACAGGCAGCTGACTTGTGGAGATCCTTAGTTGGCGTAGAAGTCGCCATATTCCTGCTCTGCGTAGTGTTCCTCCTCGTAGTCTGGCTAGGACAATAGCCAGGGACGAAACCAATATGAGTACATTTGAATGTACTCGCAAACTATCCCAACATGAGTATGCACCAGTTTTATTTTAGTTGACAACTTTTCTTATTTAAAACATCTCTATATCTTTATTGAAAAAGGTAAGAAGAGTTTTATAACTATTTTAAAGAAGTCACCGTTTTCATCTGTTTTTCCAAAACTCCTCCTTTTCCCGACCATAGCCCGTCATGGTCCACTTTATCCAACCACCTCATACCGATCCGTTGGTATAGGTGTAGGAAACAATCTCCACTTCATTTTTCTTTTAAAAACTCAAACCTTTTTAAAACTTGCACAAGGTCTTAGGACAGTCTCCCAATTGTCCATATCCGAGGACTCGGCTATTCGAATAGTTTTAAACACTCTGCAGAGGTAGCACGCTTTTAACCCACATCCATCCGGCAACTCATCGTGTCTGCCACGTCTCGCCATACCAGGTGTATGCGAAGTAAGCCGCCGGCCATAGCCTCTTATTTGCTCATGCTAGTATAGGATCCTTCCCATATGACACTTTCCATCGACACCCAGTCCGGTTTCCCGTCAGAAACCCTAAGTGTGAGGACTCATAGTTTTGTCCGGCGGTTTATGGTGGAACCTTCTATCCTCCCCACCAACTTGTGTGAGGACCCGGGTCAGGGGGTAGATCCTCGGACCATCCCCTCATGCATAACGGAGTCATCTCCGTCGATGAGGTATCCCATACTAATAAGAGCAAACTACATGACTACGCCTTTTCCCATATGTGGTAAATGTGGTCGCACAGGGTAGGATTGGTTTCCATAGTACTAGGACACTGTGCATTTTTCACAAACATCACCATTTTTCCACTTTCCAACACAGCACCGACATCTCGGCGTTCCATAAACTCACAAAACATTTCAAAGGAGTTTTGAATAAACAACATTGTTTTCCCATCCTAAAGTTTTATATAAACTACTACATAGGGTGGCAAAATAATATCCATATATTTTTGAAATGGGTTTTGTAAATCTTGCTTTGAGAGTAAACATATTATGAAAGTAGATGCATATGTTGGTAGTGCAAGCTCAGAGAATAGCTTGCCTTGCTTGGCAAAGTGATCTTGCTCTTGTTCTTCAAATTCAGCAAACTCTCCTTCCTCGATATATCCGACAACGTTCTCGTCTAATTAACAAACAAACAATACAAACAATCACTAAGCTATACAAGCAATCACCTCAACATAACCATCATTAACATCACAATTGGCTACTGCACACATCAAACCACACAATTTGGTTTTCAAATAAATTGAATTAAACATTATTTAATTAAGTCCAAATTATGGCAGAAACTAGTTATTCATGTTTAATTCCACAACTTGAGTTCTGTTGGTCACAAAAATACAAACTAAATTCTATAGAAAGCTACTGATGTGTAGAATACAACCCAATTTGAATTGGATCATTTGGAGTTACCAAACTCCCTACACATTGGATTGAATCCAGTAGCTTAAAAATCAAGTTTTAGCTACCATTTAAATTATATTGTTCCAAAAATTAAACCCTTTTAGGGGTAACTAAACATGGATATATGTGAGCTAACAAAATTGGTCCTAACTCATTTGGATCAACCAATAAACATATTTGTCTGTTTAGTCCAGAAGGGTTTATTTTAAAGTCAGCAATTAATACTGCTTAATTAATTCTACCAAAATTAGGGGAGCTAACACAAGGCAGTACTAAGCTAGCAAAATTGGTTTGGAATTATTTGGACTAACAGAGTATCAGAAACAAACAAGTTTAGATTTTAAACATTCTGTGGAATTTTCAATAATACTTTTTAATTATTTAATTAAATGACATGAGACCAATTGTGTTGGTTAAACAATTTCATAAGCTTTCCAGAACATTTGAGTTTGATTTATTTGGATTCCTAAATCTCGAGATATTTAATTTTAAAGTTGACATCAGTACTGAGAATTTCAGAGAATTTAAATTAGAAAAATCCACTGTTGTGGATAATGTTGAAATCCCTGACGGGTGGGTCCTACCCGTCAGTGACTCAGCGAAACGGTACGCGCGCGAGGGAAAAGATTAAAATTATGACAGTGGGACCCACATGGCAGTCTAACTTAACACGAAGCGGTACGTGGCCGTAGATCTTCGATCCAACGGCTCACGGAGGTCGCCATCGGCGACGACCTAAAACGAGCGGCGCTGCCGCGCCGGCGACGGCGAGGTGGATGAATCTCTCACCTAGAGGGCTCGGAAGGTCGCGGAGATGATGCAGATCGACGGCGGTGGTGAGGTGGAAGCTTCTGGCCGAGTTACACTTGCTGGGGTGGAGTGGTTCGTCGGCGGCGAGGTCTCCGTCTTCCTCGGCCACGGACAGCAGCTCCGGCGAGGTTCCACGGCCGCGTCTGGGCACTGATCAAAGGGAAAAAGGGTGCGGTGAGTGCGGTGAAGCAGAGGGAAGCAAGTGCAGGCCAAAGAGGGAAGAATGGGGCAGTGTGGCGTCGTGGCCACGACGGACCTCGACGGCGGCAGTGGCTACGGCACAGCACGCCCTCCTGGCGGTGCACGGCGAATTGAGAGGGGTCAGTGAGGGAGTGGGGTGGTGTGGTGTTCGCAGAGGGTGCGGGGGTGGTTTTATAGCGCGGGATGCGGCGTACGGTGGACGGAGTGCACGGCGACGTCCATGGCGACACGGCGGAGATATTTCTCCCCAATCCGACGCGGCGGTGCGAGGGACGTGGAGACAAGGCGTTCACCGGGGTCCGGACGTGTTCTAGAAGATCTCGGCCAAGCGCGGCGTGTCGGGGAGCAGCGAGCAGGGCCAATTTGGTCGACGACGGCGAGCTTGCCACGGCGACGGTGGAGGGAAATCGAGGCGAAGGGCGGCGTAACTGCTCTCCTCTGCGGCGCCGCGGCTGCAGAGGCACGGGGGCGGGGGGTGCGCGGCCAGGGGGGGCCTGGGGAGCGCGGAAACGGCGAGCACGGTCGCGGCGACACGGCGATGGTCGTCGGGGCTGGAGTCGACGACGGTTTTGCAGAAAACCCCCTGCTCCTTCTTTTCTTTTATCACAACTAGGTCCTTCTCTGTTTCTTTTTTAAAAACCAGAAGGTTTTCTAGGATTTAATTAGGGCACTTAAACATTTTAGAAAAATTTGCAAAAATTTGTGGGGCCTTCCCCTAACATGTAGAGGCTCCACAAAAATTGGCATAAAATAATAAAATGTTTTGAAACATTTTCTTTTAAAGTACTTTGTTTATGTTATTTTAATTTATTTCATTTGTTTTTATTTTTGAATTTTTAAAACTAGTTCAAAAATAATATTTGAGAGGGGAAAGTGGTAGGAACAAAATGGGGAGTGTTTACATTACAACTCCACTGACTTTGGTTTGAAATTAATTGAGTTTGTCACTTGAAGATTTTTATGTGACAACTTGTCACTTTTATTTTTCTTGCTTTGATTTTATATTTTGCTTTCTTTCTTTCTTACTAGTGTTCACTAGAGCAAACACTCACACAAACAGCAAGAACAACATCTCAAGTAACAAAAGGCAATTAACATACAATAAACAACAAAAGTTTTTGTTGGCTCTCATTTTTGGAATATAAACCTGATAAGAATTTTGGGATGTTACATGGAGACTTGCAACACCAAGTAAACGTGGTCATATCAACAGAAGAGAACAAAAAAATTGAAATCAAAATATGCATATCATAAGCAGAACCAAGGACATGAAAGAATCTACGCATAGATGTGCAAAAATGTGTACGTTGTATGTGGTATGTGTTGAATATATGTGGTGGAAAAATTGCAAAAAAAAAAGATGTGCAAAAATGTTTTGGGAATCAAAAGATACACGAAAGGCAAGGCAATGGCGGAAATGCATAACCGGTAACACATAATAGGTAGCAGGTGCAGATGCACCCACTGTCAAAAAAATAAATTTTAAAATGTCAAAAAATTCAAAATAAAAAAATTCAGACATACTTTAAGATATTTATGTTAGCACAAAAAGTTATGTGAAGAAAAAAACATTTTTTGTAACCTGTGCAAAAAAGACAAATCCGGACGCTCCAAAATGATTTTATACGAGACATTTTTTGTCTTTTTTGCACAGTTCACAAAATTTGTTTTTTCTCCACGACAATTTTTGTGCTAACACAAAATGTTCTAATGTATATCCGATTTTTTCTGTAATTTTTTGACATTTGAAAAAAAAAATACATAGTAGGTGCATCTGCACGTACTACTCAGAACGTCACCTCCAATGCAGGCAATGGCTGCTTTCATATTATTATGCTAAACTACAACGCAAAAAAAATAGAGGGCTAAATTTTTTTTTTGAGAATTAATAGAGGGCTAATCTAACACCCACTGAGGAAGGTCTGTGTGAAAGCCTAATAAGAGAAGGCCCAATCCGTTTCTTCAACGTTTTACTTTGGGTCGTTGGGGCCTCTTCCATTTTCATAGCTCTATCCATCTCGACCTTTAGTATTCTTAATTCTTATCCCAAACTAGCCCGGCATATGAGCTGCCACGATCAGCTTTTCTGTACTGCTGCCGCAATTTGTTTTTGTATTTTTACGAAACCTAAAGTGAATCTGCCTGTGAAAGGGTGAATGGGTCAAGGGAGCGACTGGCAAAATTCAGTGTCATATACTCCCTCCGTTCCAAATTACTTGACTTGGGTTTGTCTAAATACGGATGTATCTATACTTGTTTAGTGTCTAGATACATCCGTATTTGGACAAACCCAAGACAACTAATTTGGAACGGAGTGAGTAGTAGCAAATGACATTCAATCATGATTCTGATTTCTGTTTGACAATGAATTTGTAACGTGGAATTCAATCAAAATCAAGTCTAAATTGTCTCCACCTTCGTTCAAGAGAGCTCTGTCAGAAGGGTGTTTCTGATGTTTATGCGCGTATATTTGTCTCTTGGTTTTGAAATCAAATATCGTTCGTTTACTATGCACAGTCTTTATAGTGCAAGTTCAACCATCAATTTTGTATGTATGTGTAAGTCAAAATTTATAAATTTGTCGTGGAACTGTTATCCACCAAATTCATCTTGTAAGTCCTGTTAAAGATTATTATTTTAGTTTGGTATCTAACCATTGAGCAGGTCATTTTAACAAGGAATAATCTTGTGAAGTGCAATTAGCATGTCAATGTTGTACGAGTACTTAATATATCAGAATTTTGAAAAATCATGAATCAAGTGAGCCCCGTCTTTAGCCAGAACATTAACAGACTTATTTTGTTCTATCTCTAACCATTGAGCAAGTATGAGAGTGTTTTGGTTCTCCGCCCATGCCTACTTTTTGTCATCTCACGGATAACACGAAACTAGCTTTTTCTTACTTGGGCGAAAGACTTTGGAACCATCATGATTCTTAATTTAATGCATGCTCAAATTCTGTTTCGATTTCCTTAAAAAAAGAATAATGCTTTGATGGCTTCGGTCGTGGTGATTGCCAATGAATAAAGTTGTTGGGTGTTTTATCTTCATGTTAAAAGCCCACTAGTAGGGAAAAGCTTATAGATGCAAGCCGGTCACTGACGGGCACAACATGCGTGCGTCAGTGCTATATAGCACCGATGTGCAAAATACACGCGCGTCAGCAGTGTCCAGATAGCACTGACGCACGGCCTATGTGGCCCGTCAATGGTAAGTGGGGCCCGCAGTGGTAGCCGGGGGAGGCGTACCACTGACGCGAGGAATTACCATGCGTCAGTGGTGTAAAGGGTACCACTGACGCACTTCATATTCACCACGTCAGCGGTACGCCTCCCTGGCTACCCGGCAGCGGCCCCACTTAGCACTGACGTGCGACCACATCGTGCGTCAGTGCTGTGATTCGTACCACTGATCCACATCGGTCCCGCACGTCAGTGGTAAGTGGGTCCCGACGACTAGCCATGCATGTTTATATATGGTTTAATTAGGGTTTAGGGTTTTTAGAGATTTAATTAGGGGTTTTAGGGGTTTAATTAATTAGGGTAATTAAGTGCGGGTCCCGATCACGACGACCACCGTATACCTCGCGATTATGTATGGGCCCGGGAGCTTTAATTAGGGGTAATGAAAACTCATGGGGTACACCGGCGGTGACGTGAAGTTAAGATACTACGGAAGGATCGAGGAGATTATATCGGGCCAGCCAACTTTAATTATATGTTAGAGGGTGTGTACGTACTGCCGATGTCGATGTTCCGTTCAGATGGGATAAGATCGAGCATCATCGAAGAAGATCGATACTTCACCACCATGGTTAATTATACCCCGAAGCCGGCACTTCAACAAGCGTGAAACAACGTCACTGCACAAAAATGAGCATGGGTATTGGCTAAGCACGTGTTCCAATATATATGCTTTATTCTCTTCATAATTAACCGACCCGTCACGGCCTAGCAGGACCACACTACCGAGGTGAGGTCGTCCGTTCAAAACGGACAAGTCATGATGTGGGGCTAAATTATTCAACGGCGACAAAAAAAAGCAAGAAGATTGTTAAACGCTGAGAAACTATATATGCATGCATCTATCTTTTGTAATTATGGACTTGTATCGATCAACACATATTTTTATATAATTATGTGCTTGTTTGTATCTATCAACTAATATTCGATGTGTGCGGCAAAACTATGCATGTATCGTCTCTCTTTTGTTCAATTACGTGCAACTTGTATAGATCGATCAACTAATTTTCAATGTGCATGCGGCGTTAACTATGCATGTATAGGCCCTCTTTTGTACATATACGGATTTGAATCGATCAAATAATACTCGCGATAACACACTTATTATATGTATGTTTCAATTTAATAATAGATGACACACTTATTATTGGAAAAAACGAAAGAATTGGCAAAAGCAAATTAAAACAGGAAAAAGAAAAAAAAGTACCACTGACGCGCGACTCTGGCTGCCGTCAGTGGTAAACGTAGTACTGACGCGCCGATAAGAGCCGTCAGTTCTACTATGTACCACTGACGTGCCCGGTCAGAGGGCCGTCAGTGGTGCAAAACGTACCACTGTCGCGCGTCCTGGGTCGTACGTCAGTGGGAAGTGGGGTAGCTAGTTAGGCCTCGCGCGCGGTGTCGAGTCTAAATTTCCCCAAATCTCTTCAACCGCTCTCTCTCTCTCTCTCTCCCGAGCACACCGCCGCCGCACTCTCTTCCCCCTTGCCACCGGCCGCCGCGTCTGGCTCCCTCCCAGAAGCCTCCGCCGTCCACGACCCCTCTCTCCCCTCTCTCCCTCCTCTCGCGCGCGCCCCCTCTCTGCTCCAAGCCTCTGCCGTCCACGTCCCCGATGCCTCCGCCGTCCACGGGGCCCTGAGCGCCGACGCCGTCCACGGCCCCGAGCACCTCCACCGTCTAGGACGCGAGCGACATCGCCACCGTGCCCTCCTCTTCCTCGGCGCCTCTCCCTTCTGGAGGTTCACTCGGTTCTCCACCTCCTCTCCCTTGTGCAGCCAAGGTGTTTGTGAAAATGCCACTAAATGTGTTCTTACTCCAGTAGTGTGTTCTTATTGTGGTAGTGTGTTGGGTTGCACTAGTGTGTTCTTTAGCATGAACTGAACTTGCTGTACTGAATTTCACTTGGAGTAGCAAATGCTTGCACTAGTATTCCACACTGAAAATCCTCTTTCATTGTGTGTTCTTGCCGTGAATTAGTGTAGTGCAAGACATGCATTTGATTCAATTTTACTGAACATGATAGCTACTCAAAGAATTTTTGTTTGCTTGCAAGCTCTAAATGAAAAAAATTCAGTAGCATTGCGTAAAAAATTCACTACTGCTTGTGCAGTGCTTGCTAGCAGCAGTAGCAAGTGAACTGCTTCCTCTACAGCCCCAAATAACAGTACCTAATTTGCAAACTGAAGATGAACTGACTCAAATTTCTATTCCAAACTTTGGGAAAGTTCTAGATACCAATATTGCAATTTTTAATGCATTTTGTACCGACAAAATAATACTCCAGCAATTTATGTTAATTTAGGTTAGGTTCAATTCTAGCAAAAAAATAACTAAGGAAAATTTGTGAAAATTGCAACAAAAATTGGATATTTGTTCTGCCATTTTAGATTCTAGTTTTGTGATCATTTTGATATTTTATTTGTAAATTTCCGAGCAATAATCAAATGTTTATGATCCAGTTTCAGGTGAGATTTGTCGATGATGTTGTGGTGGTGGTGGTGATGATGCTCTTGTGATTTGTGTATGCTGCCGGTCGGAGCTGCCGGTCGGGGTTTGATTTTTAAAAATGATTTGTGGTTGGTGTCGATGATGTGGTGGTGGTGGAATGAGTCCCAAGATTTGTGGTGGTGAGATGATGATGTTGTGGCGATTTGTTTATGTTTGCAGGTACCCATGAGGCCCTTGAGATTGCCGAAATGCCGATTAACTTCCGTTCCGGCAAATTTCGGGTACTCCATATATCATATTTTAAGCAAAGGTGTCGTGGTGGGAATCACGCAGATGCCAGGGTGGCTTATTCTGGGGCCGAATGGACGCTTGAGGATTCGGGAGAGGGTTGGTGCGGTGGAACCGCACACGAAGAACACGAAGAACAAGAGCAAGAACCGCAAGAACACAAGCAACCACAAAGACACAACGATGTACCCAGGTTCGGGGCCTTCGTGAGGAAGTAAAACCCCTACTCCTGCCTTTCCTCTCTCAATATATCAGTGTTGTTCTCAAGTACAAGGTGCTCCTCGAGTTGTATGATGCTGCTCAAGTGAGAGTTCTAGGTAGAAGATGAAACTAAGAAGGGGGGAATGAGCTAGGGTTTTCGCCGTCCTCCTCCCTGGAGGTAGAGATGTCGCATATATACATAGGCCGAAGTACATTTTTACCCCTGCCTACAACTGACAATGGCATGGCCAAAAGGTAGAAGACAAGCCTCTGCCTCCTGCCAGCTCAACGGCCGGACTGTCAGGCCAGACAGGCCTAGCTTTCCTCTTCCGGTCATACTTCAGTAGCCTGCCGAGGTCTAGCCTGTAGACGTTTCCCGAAATAGCCGAGTCAGCTTCTAGGCCCCCGAGCTTCCGGGAAACCCGTGGATGGACCTCGCCGTCCTCTGAAGCCTCGGGCTACGAGCTCTGCGGCGCCCGTGACCTCTCTGACATGCCTCGATCCTTGCTGCCAACCTCGGATAACACTCCTGATCCTATACCTCGGTGGAGAATACCTTATTCCTGTGGTAGCTAGCTGACTGCCCCGAGGTTGATACCTCGGAGGATATACCTCGGAGAATATACCTCGGACGTACACCTTACGTCGGATGACGCCTCCTGCGTCCTTGCTCAATCGTTACCTCGGACAGCTTACTACCTTAACCTTACATGTCATGACCTCATCATTACCCTACCCGGGGGTAACCCCCCGACAGTAGTCCCCGAGGCTGTGGGGGACTCGCAGAGTCGCGCACAGACTTACAAAAATAAATAAGCATACCAAAACATCTCCATATGCATAGCCTCCTGCCTGCATGGGCGCCTTTGTAATTTGGTCATCTTCGCCATGCCCTCCAGGCCAAATGCGACATCCGGTTGATCGAGCTCACCCGAATCAACAACGAGATGGACAATTTGCACCGGAAATATGTTACCTGCATGGGCACCATTTTATGTCGGTTCTCAGCCCTCCTGGCCTTTACCAGACTCGGATGTCACCAGCATCGGTTAGCCCTCCTGGCTTTTACCGAACTCGGATGCCGCCAGCGTCGGTTAGCCCTCCTGGCTTTTACCGAACTCGGATGCCACCAGCGTCGGTTAGCCCTCCTGGCTTTTACCGAACTCGGATGCCGCCAGCGTCGGTTAGCCCTCCTGGCCTTTACCGAACTCGGATGCCGCCAGCGTCGGTTAGCCCTCCTGGCTTTTACCGAACTCGGATGCCGCCAGCGTCGGTTAGCCCTCCTGGCTTTTACCGAACTCGGATGCCGCCAGCGTCGGTTTGCCCTCCTGGCCTTTACCGAACTCGGATGCCGCCAGCGTCGATTAGCCCTCCTAGCTTTTACCGAACTCAGATGCCGCCAGCGTCGGTTAGCCCTCCTGGCCTTTACCGAACTCGGATGCCGCCGGCGTCGATTAGCCCTCCTGGCTTTTACCGAACTCAGATGCCGCCAGCGTCGGTTAGCCCTCCTGGCTTTTACCGAACTTGGATGCCACCAGTGTCGGTTAGCCCTCCTGGCTTTTACCGAACTTGGATGCCACCAGCGTCGGTTAGCCATCCTGGCTTGTACCGAACTTGGATGCCGCCAGCGTCGGTTAGCCCTCCTGGCTTTTACCGAACTTGGATGCCACCAGCGTCGGTTAGCCCTCCTGGCTTGTACCGAACTTGGATGCCGCCAGCGTGAACTGGACCGACATAAACCTGCAAGTATGTATCTCATATGTCTCGATATCTTAGCCTCATTGGCATTTCACACATGTCTCTATACCTCGGCCTCATTGGCATATCACACATGTCTCGGTACCTCGGCCATTCTGGGCATATCATACATGTCTTGGTACCTCGACCTCATTGGCATATCACACATGTCTCGGTACCTCGGCCACTCTGGGCATATCACACATGTCTCGGTACCTTGGCCACTCTGGGCATATCACACATGTCTCGGTACCTCGGCCACTCTGGGCATATCACACATGTCGGTTTTAGCCACTCCGGGCATATACCGACATAAGTGTCTCCAGCTACTGCTGGACTGACATATAACCTGAGAAAATATATCTCAAAGGTTGCCTCCGACTAACAAACATAAACAAAGATCTGGTATGCAAATGATGCCATGATACGTTGGCAAACGGAATAAACAGCGATGTGAGATATGGAAAGATATCATGATATTGTGACAAACCGAAATAAACGGTGATCCGGGATGGGGAATGATACTGTGATACTGTGGTAAACCGAAGTAAACGGCGATCCCGGAGGTGGAGTGATGCCGTGATATTGTGGCAAACCGAAATAATCGGCGATCTAGAGAATACTGATAATGCTAGGGTACCTTGGATAATTTGAGATAACCAATATAACCATGATACCTTAGATTTCCACTATAACCCAGATTTCCAATATGATCCGGATTTCCATTATGATCCGGATTTCCAATATACCTCGGATTACAATACACCTCGGATTTCTGGAATACCCCAGTGACGAACATTCTCAATAAAACCGACGTCACCTTTCAACATTAGTCCAACATAGATATTATGAAGAATATTTAACGGGAACAACAATTATACTAACCGAGGCAAACTAGCTATAGTACTTGATAGAAAACGAATTTAACAGCAGATACTAAGCACAAAAAACTAGACTCGGTTTCAACCGAGTCCCCGAATTACTTTTCTTATCTAGGAGAAGGTGTACAACAGACTGGTTGTCCAGTCCCCGGGTCAAGACATCTTGTCCCGGGTAGAACACAGACAAAAAGCGAGGGGGGAGTCCCCGAGTAACTTTTGGGACAAAACAGAACTGGACTGGCGATCCAGTCCCCGGGTCAAAACACTCTACCCCGGGGAAAACAACTAATCATAGCAAGGTAGGAACGAGGGGCAGTCCCCGAGTACTATTTGAGACTATCTAGAAGCATGTGAAGACACATAAATGATACTTACAAGGCTAGGTTGTTGGAGAAGTCTTAATTCGGATTTCCAAGTCTTAACTCGGATTCTCCCAGGATACCTCGGACTTCAGAACACCTCAGACTTCAGAACACCTCGGATTCCAAAACATTTCGGATTCCAGAACACCCCGGATTCCAGAACAGCTCGGACAGAACACCTCGGATTACAGAACAGCTCGGGCAGAACACCTCGGACAGAACACCTCGGATTACAGAACAGCCCGGACAAAACACCTCGCACAGAACACCTCGGATCACAGAACACCTCGGACAAAACACCTCGGACAGAACACCTCGGATCACAGAACAGCTCAGATTCCAGAACAGCTCGGATTCGCACTGCAGCCAACTCGAAAATGAGTCAACTAACGGGGACGAGGCCGAAGTCGAGTCCCCGCGTTGATGACGAAGGTCCCATCCGAATTGATCCAGCAAACGCCACTATCAGCCCCACGGTGGGCGCCAACTGTCGTGGTGGGAATCACGCAGATGCCACGGGTGGCTTATTCTGGGGCCGAATGGACGCTTGAGGATTCGGGAGAGGGTTGGTGCGGTGGAACCGCACACGAAGAACACGAAGAACAAGAGCAAGAACCGCAAGAACACAAGCAACCACAAAGACACAACGATGTACCCAGGTTCGGGGCCTTCGTGAGGAAGTAAACCCTACTCCTGCCTTTCCTCTCTCAATATATCAGTGTTGTTCTCAAGTACAAGGTGCTCCTCGAGCTGTATGATGCTGCTCAAGTGAGAGTTCTAGGTAGAAGATGAAACTAAGAAGGGGGGAATGAGCTAGGGTTTTCGCCGTCCTCCTCCCTGGAGGTAGAGATGTCGCATATATACACAGGCCGAAGTACATTTTTACCCCTGCCTACAACTGACAATGGCATGGCCAAAAGGTAGAAGACAAGCCACTGCCTCCTGCCAGCTCAACGGCCGGACTGTCAGGCCAGCCAGGCCTAGCTTTCCTCTTCCGGTCATACTTCAGTAGCCTGCCGAGGTCTAGCCTGTAGACCTTTCCCGAAATAGCCGAGTCAGCTCCTAGGCCCCCGAGCTTCCGGGAAACCCGTGGACGGACCTCGCCGTCCTCTGAAGCCTCGGGCTACGAGCTCTGCGGCACCCGTGACCTCTCTGACATGCCTCGATCCTTGCTGCCAACCTCGGATAACACTCCTGATCCTATATCTCGGTAGAGAATACCTTATTCCTGTGGTAGCTAGCTGACTGCCCCGAGGTTGATACCTCGGAGGATATACCTCGGAGAATATACCTCGGACGTACACCTTACGTCGGATGATGCCTCCTGCGTCCTTGCTCAATCGTTACCTCGGACAGCTTACTACCTTAACCTTACATGTCATGACCTCATCATTACCCTACCCGGGGGTAACCCCCCGACAAAAGGTCATGCCAAATTTTTTGTGAATTTTGGCATGACTTTTGCAAAGAAAAATAATTGGAGTACCCAAGATTTGCCGTAATGAAAGTTAAATAACATTCTGGCAATCTCAAGGACCTCAGATGCTCAGCACAGGATATTGTGGTGGTGGTGATGGTGCATGTTGTTGCATGTGATTTGTGTGTATGCTGCCGGCCGGAGATGCCGGCCGGGGTTTGAATTTTTGTGGTGTCCATGATGTTGTGGTGGTGGAATGATTTGCGTATATTTGCAGGTACCCATGAGGCCCTTGAGATTGCCGGAATGTCGATTAACTTCCGTTCCGGCAAATTTTGGGTACTCCATATATCATATTTTTAGCAAAGGTCATGCCGAAATTTTTCGTGAATTTCGGCATGACCTTTGCAAAAAATATGATATATGGAGTACTCGAGATTTGCCGGAACGGAAGTTAAATAACATTCCGGCAATCTCAAGGGCCTCGTGGATTTTAAATGCTTTAGTGAATTTTAAATGCGTTTGTGATTTTTAAAATGCTTAAGTGGTTTTTAAAATGTTTAAGTGGTTTTAAATGGTTAAGTGGTTTTAAAATGATTTAGTGAATATTTAATACTTTGGTGAAATTTACTTACATTTGTTTTACTAACTACGAGGTTTTATTGTTAGCGCGGATATGGCTCACAACGATGAAGCCGGGGATTCATGGGTAGAACGAGAAGCCGGGGGTTCAGATCAAGGAGGCGACGCCGAGTGTGATCCTTTAACGGAGCACTACAAGTCGATGCAAGGAAACTGCAGTGAGGACGACATGGCAATGCCAAGGAAGCGTACCGCTGACGAGCGGGAGGATGCCGAGGGCAATAAGGGGACCGTCGACGATGCCACTTACTATAGCACTGACGACCCCATGGATGGCAATGAGACCACTACGAGTGGCACCGCGGATGGTCACGAGACCACTGATGCAGGTAGCAGTGCCAAGCGTCACCGGAAGGAGAGAAAACCAAACAGGCTCCCCACCACTAGATCCACCTTTGCGGAAGTGGACCCAACTGGTGTGCCTCTGCTGCCATGTAAACTTGCGGCTGGGTTCGGCAACAATTGTGGATGCATCCTTCGAGACACCACCAAGATCTACGATGAGAACATAAGGGACAAAGACCATGAAGAACTGGCGGGGCTTCTTATTCAGAAGCTGCACGCACGATACAAGTTCCCCCGGACTACCGCAGCTTGGATCTCTACACAAATCCGGTAAACTCATACGCCCTCGGCAAGATGAGCAGAGCTCTGAGCACTTGGAAAAATAGGATGAGGGCCAAGATTGATGAAGGTTGCAGTTTCGAAGACATCCACCGCGTTTTTCCCTCCATTAAGCATGAGGATTTAAATCTCTTTATTGCGTTGGAAAAACATCCTTCGAAGCTGCTGTGGAGGCAGTGGGGGAAGAATTTGCGGGAGAAGAACTTAGGTGACCACAATCTCGGAAGTGGTGGTTACCTCGGCAAGCAACCAATTTGGGACAACCAGGACAAAGTTTACATAGAACAGAAGAAAGAAAACCCGTACGAGAAGTTCAAAGACCCACGTGCAAGACGATATATCGGGTCCCGATACAACGAAGATCCCAAGAACGGGAAACTTCTTTTGAACAAGAAGGTCAAGGATCTCCAGGACCGTTATCTGGTAAGGAAGTTTACCATCTAAATTATTAGCTTCTATTCAAGTCAATGAAATGCTAGTAGCAACATTTCTAAATGGTTCACACGTTCCTTTTGCATGAGGAACAAGAACTTGCGCGGACCCAGGCTTCATCCCAGGAGTCGTCGGCGGTGAAGGCCCCTTGGGATGACCCTTTTAACAGGGCGGTGAACAGGGTTAAGGAGTTGCCGGTGACAAAAAAGCCTCATCATGGGCGTGTGCTCGACGTCGGCTCCGGTAGAAAGTTTTCTGACTATTTCTCTAGGGACAAGGAGGTGCGAAAGGAGAGGAGGAGGCTCGAGAGGGATAACACCCAAAGGGAATTCGTCCAAGAAGAAGTGATCAAGCAGATCCAAACCCTCCTTCCTTCCATCATGCAGTCGGTCATAAATTGGATTGACGGTGGCCGAGAAGGGAGTGGCCCGACTCTTGCCAGCTTAGGCGCCAGCAACTCGAACAACCAGGCACCGTTGCAAGTCCCGCATAACCCTAATCCTGATGCGTCGGCGGCTGCCGCAAACAGTGCGCAACATACGCCGGCCGACAACATTGCACGTGTTAGGGAGGATTCGCCGGCATTCACCGCGCCTCGTAGCAGCCCTTCCGTCGTCTCTTGCACGCCGACGGCTGCCCGCGGTCCGTCGACGTTAGACGAGATCAACGCCCTCACGGTAAATAAGCGCCGCAAAAGGCTCAACTAGTTATTACTTTATCCTTCGCGGCCCTCTCTAACGCCTTGCGTATGTGTTTTCGCAGGCCGATGAGGCAGAATGCACAATGCTGCTTCATTTGAACAACGAGTTCAAAGACGTGGCTAAAGGAGTCATCGTGGCACCACTCAACCACGTCTTCAACTTTGGGGCTATTCCCGAGAACATGGTTCGGGTTACCTTTCATCGGGTGTTACAGGGTTGCGCTAACTTGGATCCTCCGACTCAACCCCCCGAAACCGATAAAGAGTTGAACCTCGGGGAATGCATTAGTATGCCCATGCTATGGCCAAAAGCATTGATTCGTTTGGACCCCGCTATCAACACCCCACAGCCAACAGTGGCCGGGTCGGCGCCAGAACAAGACAGGACCACTCCTTTGGACCCCGCTATCAACAACCCACAGCCAACAGCGGCCGGGTCGGCACCAGAACAAGAAAGGACCACTCCATCTGCCGAGCCCCCGGAAGAGCCACGTATTTTTTTGGATGACGACAACAACTTCCTCAATGACTTCTGCTATGATGACCTGAGTCCTCTTGATCTGCTCAACCGTGATCCTGATGCTCCCGCGGCCGATATCCCTCAATGCTTGAAGCGTCTATTCGGTTCTCAGGAAACGCCTGAAGCGGCCCTCTTCTTCACCGAGAACCAAACAGCCACAGAAGGTGTTCTCAGCTAGGGCAAACTCCACGAGGGTATAAAACATGCGCTAGCATCTCCCGTGGTCGAGCAAAAGAAGCAGCCGAAGCAGCCGAAAAGATCTAACAAGAAACGTGCCAATGCCTCCAGCAGCCAACCGGCGCCTACGAATCAGTCGACTCCTACGAAGCCATCAGCGCTTATGAAGCCACCGACCCACTGTAATGAGGTAAAAGTCCGTAACTGGCATAAAACACATCAATTGGGTGAACCGATGCTGCTGTCGGAAGCCCGGGATCTCCTAGTTGGGGATATGAGGAGCGTACATGAGGGTGTTATGTATTTGGAGAAAAGTTACCTCCGAATGCCAAATCCATCATACCCACTTTACCTGGCAAGGGTGCCAAACGGCATGGGCTTTGTCGACACTTACCCCGGGGACGTGTTCTTCATCAGATTTGATGAGATCGTCGACCTCTACCACCTGAAACGGCTCCCGACAGTTATGGTCCGCCTGGTTGCTCTCACATTTGCGCACCAAGTCAAGACGGAGGAATCCCGGAACTTTGCGATAATGAACCCCTACTACATGCGTGAGAGCAACCTTAAGACCCCTGTGGCTCGGCTAACCGTGACGCAGTTCGTTGAACGTTTCTTCCTAGAGAATAAGGGCAAGGGGACCCTTCTCGTGCCTTACTTTCCCGAGTAAGTAGTCATTCAATTTGATCCCTAGCCACCATAATATAATTTCTTACATTTTGTAGAATACCGATAGTCTCTTTTTGACAGGGACGAGCACTGCATCCTCATCGTGTTGAACCTGGAAGATTCGTCAGCCACATACTTGGACTCGGGGAGGCATAAGAAGAAATACTACACACATATCAAGAGTGTTCTGAATGATGCTCTAACCGGCTACGCCTTCAATGGGGGGATAGTTAAAAAGAAAATTCTCAAGCAAGGCAACCTGGTATTCGGCATCAAGACAGACTTCCTATGCGCCCCAAAGGCGGAGAACAGTATGAGGGAGGCCTACTACGCCATAATGCACATGAGGGAGTGGTTCGTAAGGGACGAGGACACTCTTGGTCACATCCAGCGCATATTTGAGTACACTGATCAGGAACTCATGCAGGAGTTTGGTCGCATCCAGCGCATGATCACGCGAATCATCCACAGGGATATCTCCAGTAGCGATGGGCTATTCTACCACGGCTTACCAATACCACCTAACCGCGAGATAGAAAGCCGCTTGGAAGCGCAAGGTGAAGCCAGGCCTTTCAACTCGTTAGAGGGCTTCCGCCCCTTCCTGCCGAAGCCGAAGCCGAAACCGAGCAAGAAGCAGTGATCGACGGTTGATCCCTTAGCAAATTTCGTAAACTTGGTGCTGTTGTTTTTACTTTCTGCGAAAATGCTATCTAGGCACAAATCCAACCATTTCTTGTTTTGTTTTGTCTTTTTCGTTAATCAGAACTCTTGCTTTCTTTTTGCCTAATATTTCTATCCATGTGTCTTGTGTGCAGAGAGATCAAAAAGATAGGGCTACAGGACTAGACCGGAGGCGAACCACCGGCTAGAGAGGAAGAAAGGAAGAAACGGATGAAGTCCAACTTCATCGTCATCCCCTCCTTGCTCATCGTCATTGACTCTTTTGTACTGTAGTTTAGATGACAGTAGACTTGCTTTCGAAACCTTTGCGACGAGCTTAAACTATCGACTCTCGAAATGTATTTGTGTATGATACAATATTTGATCACTCTTTGTGGTATATATATATTTGTCGATTTGTAATGCATGCGTGATTTATACTTGTCTATTTGTACTACTTAATTATTCATACTATGAATTTATACTGTATTTGCCAACTGTATACGCGTATATATATACGCGGGGGCAGAAAAAAATTCAGAAAATTATAGCACTGACGCATGGCACGGGGTACTGCTGACGGACGCTGTATATTCAGGCGGACAACCGCTGGCGTGCGTCGCGGAGCTATCACTGACGGGCGACTTGTGCGTCAGTGGTGGTGTCAATACCACTGACGTGCCCAATAGCCGCACGTCAGTGGTAACATCCCTACCACTGACGCGCGGGCCGCCCGTCAGTGGTACGGGTTACCACTGACGAAATAGCGCTGACGGGCGTCACTGGTAGGCTTTTCTGTACTAGTGGCCCTCTAAGAGCATCTCCAACCAGAATGGTCTAATTAGGCGCTTATTTGTGCGTTGACACTTTTGAATACCCATTCAATTGTATGTGTTTGGTTAGGACGGAGAGACAATGAAAGAGAAAAGAAAAATATAAATTTATCCAGAGTCCCACTCATCCCATGTGGCGGGCTGTCCGGACCCACCCAAACACCCTTATTTCCACCCTATATAAGGGCTAGAACTGGTGGGTGCCGGACAGTCCTGACATATGAGCTACCAGAGAGGTACGGTTGGTTAGTTGTTTTTTCTCTCATGTTCGGGTTGTCCTTTGAACATATAGGAACAAAGTGGGGATCCAATTGGAGATGTTCTAAGCACGTTGAGACATACTTTCGCTATATGGAGTGAATATTGTGTGACTTTGAGTTGGAAAGATGTGTTGGACAATTATTTTGCCTAGTGAACATGCACACATTTGTCGGTAGAAGCACCGATGCAGTGGAAAAAAAGACCTCACTCAGCATTGTACAATGTCGGAGCATATCGAGGCCAGAATCAACCGCATCACGGATTTTTCCCTAAGAGCATCTCCAATCAGTTCGAGCTAATTCGGCCCCTCATTTGTCGGGGAACACGTTTAAACACTGTCCGGACGTGTCTATTTTTTAACCCTCATCTATACGCGCAGCCATGTCGAAAATATCCGATCACTTGCATGTGATTGGTGTAGATAAAGGGAAAAAGAGAAAAGAAAGATAAAAAGGTGGTCCAGAATGGACCACGTCCGATCATGTCCGACATCATCATACACCATGTATGAGCTGAAAGTGGGGCCGGACAGTCCAGATATAGAGAAACGAAGTGGCAGGTTTGGTTGGGTTGTCTTATGAGGGAATATCTAGTGCTACCATGTATTTAGGTGCTACCATGCTCCCATTTATATAAGTCAATTTTAAATGTTTCAAATTGTTTAGAAATGTGTGAATGTTCACATGAAACGTTTCTGCAACCACCAAAAATTTCAGATTTAAATCCAAAAGTAAAATTGAGTAAAAACACAAATCCATATGTGAATAGTGTCAATTTTGCATTTCTCCTTTTGTGACACTATTCATAATAGATTTTTCTTTTTTGTTTCTCAGTATGCCTTTTGAATTTGGATCTAATTTTTTTGTAGGTCGTATTTACATTTGTTGTGAATATCCACACTTTTTTCTATTTTTCAAACATTTAAAAATCTTCTTCGAAAAATGGGAGCATGGTATCATGGAGAATTGGTAGCACTAGTTATGTATACTCTCTTTAGGCCCATTTGGTTTAAATGATTCTCAAAAGCATTGTATATGATTTTATCCCATTATTTTTTCTATGGAGTGCATTTGATTGAAGGGATTGAATCCTTCAGAATTTGTATGGATTGGTTTGATTTCTAGTAAGAGGCGAGACCATGGAAAAAAAATTATGTGTCAATGACAACTATGGCATCTCAATCCATATAGAATTTTCCTGCCTGCGGTGCAACAAATAAAACCTGCTATTCATTTCTTGTTTTTGATTCCTATATGATTCCAGGTGTCTTGATATTCTATTTCTGCGATATTCTTATTGTTGTGTTTTTCAAATCCTACGAATCAAAGAGGCTCTTACTCTCCTATACAACTGAAAAGGACAAGTATGTCGCCTAGAGGGGGTAAATAGGCGATTAAAACTTTTCTGATTTAGGTTTGATAAATGCGGAATAAAACTAGGTGTTTTAATTTAACAAGCATACAACCTAAATATACTAGGCTCACTTATGTGCAGCAATAACTTATGCTAAGCAAGACAAACAACAAGGTGATAACAAGATATAAGACTTCAAGCACGAAGGGTATAATGTAAAGTGCATAAGTAAAGAGCTCGGGTATAGAGATAACCGAGGCACGCGGAGACGATGATGTATTCCCGAGTTCCTCCTTTTTAGGAGAGTACGTCTTGTTGGAGGGGTGTGAGTTTCAATACTCAACGCCACAAATGGCATCACCCTATTCTCCGATGAACCTCGCCCAAAAGCTCGGTTCACCTTCCACTATCGGTAACCTTCAAGGCAAAAACTGGCACCTTTACAGCAATCCCGAGGCACGCATCCATGATGACGTAAGAGCACACGCTCGTTGGGCGACCCTAAGAGGAAGGTATGAAGTAGTGCAGCAGCAAATTTTCCCTTGAAATCTATCAAGGTTATCGAACCAGTAGGAGGTGGAAGAGTTTCAGCATGGTGTCAATCTACTCTGGCGCTTGTAGATTAACGCGGACCTACACACAAACAATCAAAGTACTTTGCCCCAACGAAACAGGAAGGTTGTCAATCTCCCCGGCTTACTGAATACAAAGGATTAAACGTATGGTGTGGAGAATAATTATAAATGCAAAAAGGAATAGCGAACAAGTGATTGTAGAGTGTGGTGAAAACGGTGGTTTTTTAGTGTAAAAGAATGGACCGGAGTCCACAGTTCACTAGTGGTGTCTCTCCATAAAAGATAGCATGCATGTTGGGTAAACAAATTACAGCTGGGCAATTGACAAATGGCAAGAGCATGACAATGCATATTATGACAAGATGTTCAATGTAGTATTTATTGGGCATTACAACATTTTACATAGACCACTTACCAGCTGCATCTATGACTAATAATCCACTCCCGAGATAACATCCGTGTCTCTCGCGAGTATTAAGTTGCAAGCAACGGATAATTGCATTAATTATGGTGTGTAATGTAAACAATGCATGAGACATATAAGCAACGCATATAAGCAAAGCAAAGTTATTTTATCCCTAGTGGTAACAGCACATCCACAACCTTAATCGTTTCTGTCGCTCGAGCCCAGATTACTGCAGGGCATGAACCCACTATCTAGCATAAATACTCCCTCTTGGAGACATTAACATCTACTTGGGTAAAGCATCTACTAGCATCGGAGAGCATGCAAGAACATAAATAAAACAATAGATAAATAGATAAACAACTTGATCATAACTTCACAATTCATCGGATCCCAGCAAACACAACATGTAGCATTACAATAAGATGATCTTGATCATTTTAGGCAGCTCACAAGATCTAAACATGACAGCACAAAGTGAAGAGACAACCAGCTAGCTACTACTATGGACCCGTAGTCCAAGGATGAACTACTCACGCATCTGTCCGGAGGCGGGCATGGTGGTTTAGAGCCCTCCGGCGATGATCTTCTCCTCCGGCAGGGTGCCGGGAAGAGCTTCAGAACCCTCCCGAACTAGAGTTGACGAAGGCGGCAGCGACGGAACTTTTCGTGGAATAATGCTCGAGTGTTTAGGGTTTTTGGGAGGAGGAGAATATATAGGCGAAAGGGCGGCGCGAGGAGACACCCGAGGGCGCCAGACGACCCCCCGGCGCGCCACTAGGTGTGGCCGCAGCCAGGCGGCGTCTGGGCCCCCCGCGCCTCTTCGATCGCCCTTCGGACTTCGTCATCGTGTCCGTGTAAAACTCCACCTCGTTGATTTTCCTCCAATTTCGAGAATATTTCCTGACTAGCTTTTCTGGAAAAAAAAGACAGCAGAAAACAGGAACTGTCACTGTGGCATCTTGTTAATAGGTTAGTCACAGAAAATGCATAAAAATGATATGAAGTGTATATAAAACATGTAGCAATTGGTATAAAACATGCATGGAACATCGAAAATTATAGATACGTTTGAGGCGTATCAGCATTCCCAAGCTTAGTTCCTACTTGTCCTGAGTTGGTAAACAATAACAAATATAATTTTTGGAGTTACATGCTACCAACATAATCTTGATCAAATAGTAATGTACATCATGTGAACTGGGATTAAATCATTCAAAGCAAATGTCTATAATTGATATTAAACAAAATATAATAAAGCAATACAGTTAAACAAGCTAAAACTTTTCATGAATGATGCTTTAGAGACATGAAACCGTACAAGGTTCATTATAGATGTTCTAAGTATTCAGTGTAGAAGTTCTATCCTTCAATCCAAGCATGAAGCATTTTTTCACAACATAGAAGGATCCAGTCAAGTAAAAATAAACATGAACGTCATGAATCAATTGTTTCGAAGTTTTACTCAACCGGTGAGCGTAAGCATTTGGTTTTGGCACCAGGATGTTATGGCAAAGAGAATAATAATGGGGATTTGGAAGGCCAACGGAAGAAAGGCTCACAAAGCAATAAGTGATCATTAGACAAGAGGAAGTCTTATAATCGAAGCTATGTGAGGAGTAGTGATTGCCATGCAACGGATGCACAAAGAGCTATATGTGTATGAAAACTCTCCAATGGAACTATTGGGGGTGTATCCAACGTGGTTGCTCACAAAGACCTAGAGCACTTTTGAGGAGGCTCATCATTGGAATATACAACCCAAATTCTATAGTGTAAATTCCCCATATAGTTATACTAATGAAACATGAAAACTCACTCAAATGAAACATAGGTGCTAAACATGAGCACAAGTGTGCAAAAAGGATAGTGATGTTGCCCCCTCTCTCTTTATTTCTTTTTTTCTCTTTTTTTCACTTTTCGATTGCCTCCACGACTCTTTTCACTTTTCTCTCCCTCGCTGGTAGGGCAACATCCTAATATGGCAACACACTTTTTGTAAAAATAACTCATAATGAACAGAACATGATGTATGAAACTGAATGCCTCTGCCAGTGTAGCAGGATATGCAATGATCTAGCATAACATGGGTAAACCGCACGTCAGCTGTATAGAATCTTTTTTTTACGCGGTAGGACAGTGGGGAAGGCCCCCACTGCGTCATTTTCTCATATACAAACAGAAATACAAGGAGTGTTCAAAGGTAAATTACAACAAGTCGAGCCAGTCTTGCATGCCCTCCTTGAGGCTAGGCTTAATTCTATGCCTAATCATTATTACAGAATCTTTAAAGAATGCAAAGCAAGCATCTAGGCTTTTTAAAGCACCATCAAAGATGATTTTATTCCTGTGATTCCAAATGCTCCAACATCCTGCCATCATGGCAATTTTGAAGAATTTATTGTGTGATCTGTCCTTGGCATCAATTAGCATCTCCATCAACTGCTTGTCAGTATTCCAGACCATGTTAAGTTTGCTCCAGAAATCCTGACTGAATGCACATGTAAAGAACACATGCAATAGGGTTTCTTTCTCATCATTACTACATAACACACATGTGTTTGATTCAACATAGAAATGCTTCCTTTCCATGAGATCTCTTGTGTTTAATCTATCCTGGATCATCAACCAGAAGAAGAACTTGTGATTCGGCAAACATGGAGATTTCCAAATCCATTTGAATGGAGGGGGAGCATCATCTATTTTTATAAGAACCTGATAGACCTTTTGAGTGGAATATTTGCTGCCGTTCCAAGGAAAGCTACAGGTGTCTTGTATGGTGGTATCTGTGACTGCAGATAATAAGTTGCTTAGTGTCTCAAGTTGTTCTGAAGCAATTATTGATAATGGCAATTGGAACATGGAATGCAGATCATCAGGTACCAACTGCAATGCCTTCTGCAAGTTTATTGTCTGATTCAGAGCAAATGAGTGGAGTTGTGGCATTTGCGGCTTTAAAGTATTTTCCTGCCACTTGTCATTCCATAACATAATACTGCTCCCTATGCCTGGTTTGCATCTTATGAGATTTTTAAAATCATCTAGAAAAGGTAAACCACTTCTCCACCAAAAAGATCCTTTCTGCTGGTGCACTGATGGAACAGATCCATCTTTATAATAGGCCTCCCAAAGAAGAATGACAACAAATCATGTAATGTATGATGGAAGTTGCATGAAAATATATCTCGGAACAGCTATGAAAGTGATGTGATAGGTAGGTATGGTGGCTGTTTTGAGGAAGATGTATGGGCTTATGTGTAGGAGAACAAGAGGAAGTCCTCCCACGAGATTTGGATGTACTGGCGAAGTATGCGCCAACTCTCAAGGTGAGAAAAGGGCAATGCACAACACCGAAGAGGCTAGCAAAATTTGGAAGGTGGAAGCGTCAAAACCGTAGCTTAACATTAGTCAAAAAGAACTCACAAATTTATTGCAAACGACTAGCAGGTTCAACATTAAGAGCATGATTAAATTTTACTCCAAGGAGGGCCGTTCACGGTGGTACAAGTACCCCGTTAGATCCCTCGACCTTAGCACGCAACTATGTTAATTACGAATTACTTTTAGACATGAAAATCTATCAAGACCGACTACACCTTCAACAATTTTAGCAGAGTTTGTAGTACAGTACAAGCTTAAAGACAACAATCCACTAACGATTTTAACTTAAATAACCAGCAATTATTTACATCTATTAATTAATACCTCAAAACATTTGCAAGGAATCAAGTTATCAAAGTTCAATGATCTACAAGACTATGCAATTTTTATCATACCATTACCACATGCATAACATTTTCTGTTCCAACCAAACGCCAATCAACTTATTTAATAAACTCTCCAAACAAGTATAAGTGAATCAAGAGAGTACTTTCTTCAAAAGAACTAATAGTTCTGAACAAGAGATACATGCAAAATAAGAGCTAGAAGCATAGCAGTGGTAGAACAGAATACTCAACAAGTGAAGAACAGGAGTATTCCATGAAAAAGCGGAGCGTGTCTCTCTCCCAAACAAGAATGCTAGGGTCCAACTTAGTTATGACCAGAGAACAAAACATAAACAAACTGAAAATAAAACACACAGACGCTCCAAGAACAACACTTAAAATGTGAAGAAATAAAAATATAGTCTCACTAGAAATGACATGATAATTTGTTGATGAAGAAGGGGATGCCTTGGGCATCCCCAAGATTAGACGCTTGAGTCTTCTTGAAATATGCAGGGAAGGTCCATGGGAGCCTCCCAAGATTAAGTTTTTCTCCCTTCTTAATCTTCTTTTATCACTCTTCTCTCATAATACTTGAAAACTTCCTTCACATCAAACTCAACATAAACTTCATTAAAGGGTTAGTGCATCAAAACATAAGTTTACTTGGTTCTGTAGAGACACATTATAAACATTTATTTTAAACATTAGCTACTGTTTACTAGCCTTACCTAAAGCTCTTCCACCTTTGAAGAATTTCACTTAACACTCGTAAAAGAGAGAATGCAAAACAAAGACAGAATCTGTCAAAACCAGAACGGTTCGTAAAGATGAATTTCTTCGAGGCACTTACATTGCTCGAATCAGAAAATGGTGAACTAACAAAAGATAGCTATAAAGCTCAGATTTCTGAACAAAAAATCGCAGATCAAAAAGATACTATGTGAATTGTTCATGAATTTTACGGTGAAGCTCAGAAATCTGTTTCTGGAGAGCAAACCAAACTTTAACACTTTCTTACTATTAGAGGCTCTTCTTGGCAGAACAAACAAAAATAAAAAGATACAAAGAAATTGTTATAGCAGCAACAAGTTCCTTGACTCAAAATAACAGAAAATAAAATGGGTTGCCTCCCATAAGCGTTTTTCTTTAACGCCTTTTAGCTAGGCACAAAGCAAGAATCAAGTATTGTCAAGAGTAGAAACATCAAAACCATCAAAAGCTTCTTCCAAGGTGCAACTTGTCATAAGAGGGTTTTTCAAAAGTCTTTTATCATTGAAATCTTGAGAAGAAAATTTAAAGAATTATGTGTTATTAATGCATGACTCGCTAGCAAGTTCCCGAAAAACTTTCTCAGATTAAAAAACATCAAGTGGTGTAGATTTCGGTTTGGGGCCTTTTGGCATATACATAAATTTTTGTCCTCTACCCACTGGACCTTCTTGCTTTTTAGGTTTAATGGAAGAAAACGTAGCACTTAAAGTATCAATTGCTTCTTCTAGTTTACCAATTCTCAAGGTTTGATTATCCTTGATCGTATCAATTTCTAAAAACAACAATCCTCTCATTAATATTTTCCAAAGACTCATCAAATTTACTAGTATTGTCAAGTAACTTCTCTACTCCATTCATCTTATCCATGCTTGGCAAAAATTTCCCTATAAGTTCCAATTTTTCCATAATGTTTTCACTAGTACAGAACGACACTTCGGATACCCCTCTACGGAAACGACACGAGTTAGGCGACAGAGAATAGCACTTTCCGCGCGACCGGTGCGTACAAGCCTGACCGGGGCCGCGGCTGGCCCGCCAACATTGGCAACGGACCCTGTCCAATCTCCGTCACCTATTATATTGGCAATGGTTAATAAAATTGTCCGTTTCCAATATTTGCCTCTATGGTAACGGATAGAATTTTCCAACCGTTGAAAATGTTGACACGTGGAGGCCAGCGAAGGGGCAGATGGGGAGGTGGGCGAAGCAGACCCGTGAGTATAAATGTCGAGAGGTACCAGCAGCGGTCTCTTTGAAGCCCCAGTCCATCGCCTCCCATTTTTCAAACTTCGCCAGATCCCCTCCGTCCAAATCCATGGCGAGAGGTACCAGCAGCGGTCGCGGCCGTGGACGATGATACGTCTCAAACGTATCTATAATATTTGATGTTCCATACTTGTTTTATATCAAATGCCACATGTTTCTTCTAAAGTTTATATCATTTTATGACATTTATTGGACTAACATAGTACCCAGTGCCAGTTTCTGTCTGTTTATTGCAGAAAAGGCCCAAAAATGAAAGTGCTCGGAATTGGACGAAAATTTACGTGATTTATTTCCAGAATAAATAAGCCACGGAGCCCAAACATGAGCTGCAGATGGGGCCCATAGCCACCAAGTGACCTCATGGTGCGGGGTACCCCACCCCGTGGCGTGGGCCCGCTTGGCCCACCTGGTTACTGCCTCGCGTCGACTCTTCACCTATAAATTCCCTCCTGACCTAAAAACAACAGATTACAAAACACTTTTCCCAGATACGACTCCGAGCTCCGCCGCCATCCGAAACCCTAATTCGGGGAACAGAAGTCTCTGTTCCGGGACCTGCCGGGATGGGGAAGTGCCCCCGGAGCCATCTTCATCACCATTGCTGCTTCCCATGATGAGGAGGGAGTAGTTCTTCATCGAGGATGAGGGATCTACCGGTAGCTATGTGGTTTATCTATCTCTCCCATGGTGTGATCTTTATGTGATCATGAGCATTGTAATCTAGTTGAATTCATAGATGTTTCCCCTTCATTATGTTATGGATATGCTACTCAATTGGTTTTATCATGATAATTTCCGGAGTCACCTTTGTCCCACGCTGTGAACAGGACAGTGTGCGTACCGTCTGTGACTACTGGATAATAGATTAGAGGGATATTTACCATGAGTTGTTCTTTGTGTTGAATGTCATTGTGAAATTATGGTGTTTGTTTACTCGGACTTTAAGGTGTGCTTTTGTAGCCCTACGTAGTAGTAATGATGTTCGTTATCCAACAGAAGAATAGTTATGAGTAGCACCTAAGTTGCATATTAAAGAGGAAGATTTATTCTAGTGTTCAACTATGTTACAATTGTTGGGAGTGACCACTAGTGAAACTATGATCCCTAGGCCTTGTTTCCAAGCACTGAAACACCGTTTATCTCCAGTTTTGCTGCATGTTAGCTCGTTGCCATTTTTACTACAGATTGCAATTGCCACTTGTAATCATCCATATCACTTGCATTTTACTATCTCTTCACCGAACTAGTGCACCTATACATCTGACAAGTGTATTGGGTGTGTTGGGAACACAAGAGATTTCTTGTATCTTAATTGCAGGGTTGCTTGAGAGGGATATCTTTGACCTCTACCTCCCTGAGTTCGATATACCTTGGGTTACTCACTTAAGGGAAATTTACTGTTGTTCTACAAATCTCAGCACTTGGAGCCCCAACATTGTCTACAAGAATAGAAGTTGTAGTAGACATCAGACGAGGGAACGACCATGATAGGGGGCGCAGCGGCAATGGCATGCCGTCGGTGTCGCCCTCACCGTCCTCTGAAGACATGTCCCCAGCGAGAGGTACCAGCAGCGGTCGCGGCCGTGGACGAGGGCGCAGCCATGGACGAGGGCGCGCCGTGGTAGGGGGCGCAGCGGCAATGCCACGCCGTCGGTGTTGCCCTCACCGTCTGCTGAACACATGTCCCCAGAGCTGCATGGCTTCGAGTTCTTGGTTATCCTGTACAAGGGCATCGAGAGGCGCTTGAGGCTCCCTAGGGCGTTCGCGGAGAAGCTCCAAGGCATGGAGTACCATGCATCTGAAGATGGAGTACTGCGAGAACGACAGCTGGGCGGTGAAGACGGCCGTGAGTGCGGGGGGAATTTATACCTCGGCCAGGGATGGAAGTCATTCGCCCAAGCGTACAAGCTTGAGCAGGGGCACTTTTTGTGCTTCAAGTTCGACGGCGACAACGATTTCTTCATCAAGATCTTTGACGGTACCTTATGACGGAGGGAGGCCCTCGGGTACACCGACGACGAGCCTGAGTCTTCATCAGCAGCAACTATTAGTAGCATTAGCTAGTAGTAGCATATATGTAATCGTTAACTTCATTATTAATATCAAGTCTGTATGTAGTTAAGTCATCTTTATTATTAATATATGTATCCTATGTGGTTCATTACCATGTCCTAAGTGGTCTCTGCGTTCATATATAATTTAGAGTACCTGTTAGTAAGTCTACTCTCTCGCTGGTATAAAAGCAATGGAAACAGTTATATAAAATGTCCGTTGCCAATATGGTGCTTATAAATGTACTGCTGGCCCTAGCAAGTCATCAGTCTCATTATCACTCTATCACTGTCTCTCTTCCAACCCTAGCCGCCGCACACTATGGCTTTTAACTCTCCTCACTCTCTCTAATGGCTTCCTCTGCCGGCGCTTCTAGATCTGGCCATCGCGGCCGCGGCTCTAGCCGTCGCGGCAGCACCGTTCTAGCGGCATCCCTTCGTGAGGGGAAGGTCGATCTGGAGGCGGCCATGCGTCCGCTAGTGATGCGGTAGTGCCACCATCTGGCGCCCTCCTCCTCCAATGATGATCGGCGTCTTCTAAGCCAGGCCGATGTGGAGGAGGTCATTCATGAGGTGGTGTTCAGCACCTCCGGCGGATCTACCAGCAGAAACCCATCTGGAGGAGGAAGTGGCCGATCTAGAGGAGGTGGTCGATCTATATGTGGTGTCTGATTTGGAGAAGGAGGCGGAGGTGGATGTCGATGAAGGAGAATGACGAGGAGGTGGTTGCGTCGTAGCGTGCTGGTAGCATCGCAGCGCATGTGGCAGAGACCTGCACCTCCTCTCCCGCCGGGTGAAACGTATAAATCTTTCTGTGACCGGCTGTGATGCCGATGAACTAGGTTCTACGTATGAGCATTTCATCACATAAACATAGACATCCAATGCCTAGTGCAAATTCACACACACATGTTCTGATATTTACAAACACTTATTGTTAAAGCACCAACTGTACAAACTAGTTAAACACCGACATCCAAGGCCTATTGCAATTCACCTAGGGCAGAGCATTTCCTGCCATATTGGACGTAGCCTGTCCTTCAAGGTTAGGATATTGCGATACAACTCGTAGGTCACGTACCTATCTATTGCTGCATAGTCGAGGTTTACTTTCTGCAGAGGCTTGCACTCCCAAAACTTGTGCTGCTTTGATGGGAACTCCTTCTTCATGTTGGAGTATGATATGTCGATGAGGTCCACCGATAGATCATCCATTCCGTCCCTCTCATCTCCACCCTTGATTTTGTATACTTGTTGGATGTCCACGTAGTACTCCGCTGGAATGTGGAAGCCGGCACGAGAAGGCATGTTGCGGTCGTTGGTTATGTCCACGCTTGCGAAGGTGATATTCTTGCGTTCAAAGAATTTTCCCAACGCTGGACAATGCTTCTTGGACCTGCACCAGTGGAACACGAGGACATGCTGGCGCAAGGTGAGTTGCAGGACAGCCATGTCCCGACGATTACGGGTGTACTCGATGTCAAGGTCGACGAACCGATGCTTCTCCTCTGCTAGCCATTCCTCATACATGTCGAGGATCCGCTCCACTGTATGCTCCTCATTCGTATACACCACCTCCAGAACGGTGGTGCCGCGGGCATGGATGGTAGTTGTCTTTGTTGTTCTGTCGCGGTCGTCCATGGCTTGTGGGGGATTGGGGTGGAACAAGGAAGAAGAGACAGAAGGAATGCGAACTGTCTGCCACAAAGTAGAGACAATGGCAACCAAACAGAGCAGTTCCTGGATATTTGCCGTCGATCTTAGCAGTTGCTTGAAAATGGCAACCGAACAGAGCAGTTGCTGGAAAATAGCCACCGATGTTCTTTTATATCCAGATGTATTTTGTATATTTCGGTTATCTTTTTTTCGTTCACGCAGGAGTTTATTTTGACAACATTGCATAAAATTACCCACGTACCATTCAGAGAACCAGAAACCTTGAGGCACAGAAACTTCAGGGATGCTGGTCTTGGAGTGGGTACATCGACGACCGAGAGCTCATTGTAGGTGAGCTCCAAGTCAAAGATGGAAGGTTGGCTTAATTAAGCCAGCCTTCCTTGTTAGGTTAGTTGCTTATAGGTTTAGAGTTCATGATTGTAGTCAAAGTGTAATAGGTGATATTACATTATGCCAATGTGTGATAGATATGATTGTAGTCAAATTGTAAATGATGATATTATTGTTGTTAGAGTATGCTCTAGAGGCAATTAATAAAGATATTTTATTTGTCATATCTCAATTGTTCATAATAAGTTTTGTACCATGCTATAACTGTATTAAGCGGAAACATTAATGCACGTGTGGTATGTAAACAACCAGGTCCCTAGTAGCCTCTTAACTAGTCCATTGGGCAACCAATGATCAAGGTTTCCTGATCATGGGCATTTATATCAATTGACAATGAAGTCATGTCATTAGGTGAATGATGTGATAGACTCACACCCAAGATATATAGAAATGTAGTGTTCATACCTTTGACCGTGAGATCGTATTTAATCGCTGCTTCTGGAAGGTGCTTTGATTGCATCAAACGTCATGTCTTATCTAGCGTGACAATAAATGTGTCCCTTTCGTGTATCCGAAGGAAGTAGTCGAGGCGAATGATCAAGAGCAAGATTTGCCAATCCACATAGCAGGATAGATACTCTGGGCCCACTCGGTGAGATTACATCAATAAGCTTGCAAGCATGTGACTAGGTCACGTGGATGTAATATCACGGACGAGTAAAGATAGAATTATCGAGTGACGAGATCAAGCTTGGTAATCGTGGTACCGGAGAACGAGTCTCAGACAATCTAAGTATCGCCAGGCAAAAGGTTGAAACTGGACGTCTAAGGTTCAAACGATAAAAAGACATTCGTGGACGCACATGGGCTATCACGGTAATCCAGCCATCGTTGGTCATTGATCGGAGAACGTGTCTCGATCATGTCTGGAGTGATCCCGACCTGTAGGGTGGCACACTTAAGGGTAGGCGATAGTTTTATAAAGATTGGATATTAGGATAAACTTCAGGATAACACCGGAAGTGTTCCGGGACATGTCCGATGATGATCGGAGGGCAACGGAATAAGTTTCGAAGCTCGAATAAATTAAATAATGTGTATTTAATATTAATTAGTGTAATTAATGATTAAATAAATATATTTATTTATTTAATTTTGAATTTAAAAGGCATTTTTACCTACATGGGCCTTAGAGGTCCATTAGGGGAAAAACCCCAAGGAAAAAAGGGGGGAAGGGCTGGCCGGCCTGGCTGGGCCGAATGGGGACCACCAGGGCCGGCGCCCCCCCATGGCTGGCGCAGCCATGTGGGAATAGTCCCACATGGCTTAGCCAGTGGGGTGGGCAGCCCTCCTCCTCCTTTATATAGGGGTGCACCCTTGCCTGGAAATTCATCCCTTCTCCTTCTTTTCTCCCTACATTGAGCGTGGTTCCGTTTCTGGAGCTGCGTACGAGGAGAGAAGTCTCTCCACCATACGCACACCGCCGTGCTGCTGGTTCCAAGTCTTCGCTTCCGCTGCTTCACTGGATCTGGAGCACGGGGGTCGTCCTCTACAGTACGTGTGTAGAGCTACGAGGTGCTACACATGTGGCACTAGAAGTACGCCTTTCCTCTACACGACCTTGAGGTCGGTCGTCGTCGGCTTCATCAACAACGCTTGTGCGGGAACGTAATCCCCGCTTTCGCTCTATAAGGGTATGTATATCGTTCACCGCTGTTACTTATATCTGCATAGTATAGATCCTGGCTAGTATAGGTTATCGTTGTTAGGAATTTTTTTGTTTTCTACCTACGATCCCCTTCAGTGGTATCAGAGCCGATCTATACGTAGATATAGCTATACGGTTTTAGAACTCATGTTATGAGGGCATCGTTCTTTTAGAAGCTACCTCTAGCGTGCACTTGTTTTGCCAGCGGATTGTGTTGATGAAGCGGCCCGGACCGACTTTACGCGTACGCTTACGCGAGACTGGTTCCACAACTAACATACGGCTTGTACCGTATATGTGGATGGCGGGTGTCTATCTCTCTCGCAATAGTTGGCATTGCATTTTCAATGGAGGGCCCGCAAGGGATATGAAAGAGCGACTATTTGATCGCTGTTGTGGTTATAGGTTCGTAGGTAAGAAATGGTTCTATTTACGAAAGCCCCAAGCCACGTAAAATATGCAAAAGATAAAGTAGAAAGCGTCTAACTTTATTTTGCATGGGCAATGTGATATGGTCGAGGTAAGTTTAGTAAATTCTTTATAAACTGTGGGCGCGAAGGTGACCATCG
Organism: Poa pratensis; assembly: GCA_947311845.1. Lineage (NCBI taxonomy): Eukaryota > Viridiplantae > Streptophyta > Magnoliopsida > Poales > Poaceae > Poa > Poa pratensis. Next base: position 30,224,717 of record CAMZMU010000078.1, on the reverse strand, counting down.
GCGCAAGACCATATCATGTCGCATTATATTTAATGTTTTGAGTGCATCTTATATTATGTATATATATGTGTGGTTATATATTAGTTACACGGCGGTATTAATATAAGATGATCCCTCCAAAAATACCATTAGTGTTCTTCCTTTGGCGTGCACCACCAAGAAAGTTCTACGTTATGAGGCAGGCCGTGACGATCGGGTGTTAGACATATCGTCATTCGCATACAGTGGGTGTAAGACATGTTTGCACAAGCGTATACGCTTAAGGTTATTATGGCGAGCCTAGCATGTACAGACATGGCCTCAAAACACGGTGACCGAAAGGTTAAGAATGAGTCACAGAGTTGTTGTGATTGACATATCGATGTCTACCTTTGAAGTTGTGCTATCGACTTTGATGATGGGGTAGTATAATGGATGAGGATCGTGTAATCACTAAAATGATGCGAGGGATATTCGTTTTGAGTGGGAGTTCTGGTAGTTTTATTTTTACTAAAACTTGAACCCATATTTATTATGAACAAAGTCTTATGTTTTTGCAAGTTCCATTGTAGATGTCTCGCCCCACCTTTAACCTAGGCTTGTTCCTTGAGAAAGAAAAGCTTAAGACTAATGGATCGAACTTCATGTCCTGGTTTCGCAACCTGAGGATCCTCCTCACTCCCCACAAGGTGGCCTATGTCCTGGAGGCCGCCCTAGGTGACGCACCCGCAGACACCGCCTCTGAGGATGATAAGAAAGTCTATCAGTCCAACACGGATGATTCCTCCTTTGTCCAGAGTGGCATGCTCTATGCCATGGAAGCTGACCTGCAGAAGCGCTTTGAGAAGATGAGTGCCTTTGAGATAATTACTGATCTCAAGGCTGTCTTTGCGCCACAGGCCAAGGCTGAGAGGTATGAAGCTTCTGAGCTCTTCTTCTCAGCCAAGATGGAGAGCACAGCAGTGTGAGCGAGCACATGGACAAGATGTCTGGCTACGTTCAACGCCTGAACGCTCTGGAATGCAAGATTCCTGATGAGCTGGTGATTGATAGGGTGCTGCAATCGTTGCCCCCTAGCTACAAAGGCTTCGTCATGAACTACAACATGCAGGGCATGGCCAAGAGCCTGTCCGAGGTGTTCAAGATGTTAAAGATTGCTGAGGTGGAGATCAAGAAGGAGCACACGCTGTTGATGGTCAACAAGACCATCGATTTTAAGAAATATGGCGGCAAGGGAAAGAAGAACTGGAAGCCGAGAAGGATGGCAAGCCTGTTGCCCGATCCAGGGCTAAAAAACCTGATCCCAAACCTGATGTGGAATGCTTCTACTGCAAGGGAGATGGTCACTGGAAGCGCAACTGTCCCAAGTACCTGGAAGACAAGAAGGCCGGTAAGATTGTCGCAAGAGAGAAAGGTATATGTGATATACATGTTATTTATGTTTACCTACATGCGCCCGGAGTAATACCTGGGTATTTGATACCGGTTCTGTTGCTCACATTTGTAACTCTCAGGAGGAGTTGCGGAATAAACGCGCCTGGCGAAGGACGAGGTGACGATGCGCGTCAGCAACGGTCAGAGTTGACGTGGTGGCTGTCGGCACTCTCCCTCTACATCTACCATCGGGATTAGTTTTGGTTTTGAATAAATGTTATTTTGTGCCATCGTTGAGTGTAAACATTATCAGTGGGTCTTGCCTGTTACAAGACAATTATTCGTTTAAATCAGTATCAAATGGTCGATGAATGATATCTTTTATGTTAATGCCCTGAGAGTAATGGTTTATTCTTGTTGAATCTCGATAGTAGTACTCACATCCATAACGTAGATGCCAAAAGGATTAGACTTAGTGATGATACCGCTATGTATATGTGGCATTACCATTGGTCATATTGGTATAAAGCGCATGAAGAAACTCCATTCTGATGGACTTTTGGATTCATTGGATTTTGGATCCTTGATACTTGCGAACCGTGCCTCATGGGCAAAATGACCAAAACACCGTTCACTGGATTTATGGAACGGGCGTCGGACTTATTGGGAGTCATACATACAGATGTGTGTGGTCCAATGAGCGTGTCGACACGCAATGGTTATCATTACTTCATAACCTTCACTGATGATTTGAGTAGATACGGGTATATCTACTTAATGAAACACAAGTCTGAAACGTTTGAAAAGTTCAAAGAATTTCAGAGTGAGGTTGAAAATCAACTCAACAAGAAAATCAAGCACCTTCGATCCGATCGTGGTGGCGAGTATTTGAGTTTTGAGTTTGGCACACATCTGAAGGCCTGTGGAATTGTGCCACAGCTTACGCCTGCTGGAACACCGCAACACAACGGTGTATCCGAGTGACGTAATTGTACATTATTGGATAGCGTGTGGTCTATGATGTCTCTCGCCGACTTGCCCGTATCATTTTGGGGATATGCGTTAGAAACAGCCGCATTCATTTTAAATAGGACTCCATTCAAATCCGTAGAAATGACACCATATGAGATATGCCATGGCAAGAAACCTAAGTTGTCGTTCCTGAAGGTCTGGGGTTGTGAGGCGTACGTTACGAAACTATAGCCCGACAAACTCAAACCGAAATCGGAGAAGGTCATCTTTGTAGGGTATCCGCGGAAACCATAGGGTACACCTTCTACAACCAAGCCGAGGGCAAAACGTTTGTTGCTAAGAACGACACCTTTCTCGAGAAAAGTTTCTTGCTAAAGGAGTAAGTGGGAGGAAAATAGACCTCGACGAGATAGTTGATCCTGAACTCAAAATTCTGAGTGGCGCAACGGAAACTGTTCCTGAACCGTCCTCCATAACAGATGGAGTGGGAGAAAATGTCGAGGAAGCTATTATACATCATAGGTCTGGAAGAACCCGTACCTCTCCTGAGTGGTACGACAATCTTGTTTGCACCGTCATGTTAATTGAACAAGACGAACCTACGAGTTACAAAGAGGCGATGGAAGGACCCGAGTCCGAGAAATGGCTTAAGGCCATGAAATCCGAAATAGAATCCATGTATGACAACAAAGTATGGAATTTGATGGAGATTCCCGAAGCACGCAAGGCTGTCGAGAATAAATTGATCTTTAAGAAAAAGACTTATGCTGACGGTAACGTGACCGTCTATAAAGCTCGACTTGTCGCAAAAGGTTTCCGAAAAATTCATGGAATTGACTACGATGAAACGTTTTCATCGGTAGCGATGCTAAAGTCTATTCGGGTTTTGCTAGCAGTAGCTGCATATCACGATTATGAGATATGGCAGATGGATGTCAAAACTGCGTTACTAAATGGCAACATTGAGAAAGAGTTGTATATGGTACAACCTGAAGGTTTTGTCGATCCAGTAAATGCTGGCAAGGTATGCAACCTTCATTCCATTTATGGACTGAAGCAAGCATCTCGGAGCTAGAATCTTCGCTTTGATGAGGTGATCAAAGGTTTTGGACTTGTCCAAAATGCGGAAGAGACCTGCATTTATAAGAAAATGAGTGGGATTTCAGTTGCATTCCTAGTTCTATATGTGGATGATATATTACTAATTGGGGATAGTGTGGAACTTCTGAATAGCTTGAAGGAATATTTAAACGGTAAATTTTGATGGACTTAGGAGAAGTTGCATACGTATTAGGCATTAAAATCTATCGTGATAGATCAAGGCGCCTATTAGTGTTAAGTCAAAGTACTTACCTTGATAAAATATTGAAAAAGTTCAATTTACATAAGGCAAAGAAAGGTTTTCTGCTGGTTGTCAAGGGTAAAACATTGAGCCAGGCTCAGTGTCCAGTGACGGCACATGATAAAGCTGCCGTGGATGGCACTCGCTATGCTTCAGCCATAGGATAGATCATGTATGCCATGTTAAGTACTCGACTTGATGTAGCATTGGCTCTTAGCTTGATGAGCCGATTCCAAAGTAATCCTGGTAAGGATCATTGGACAACTGTTAAGAACATTCTGAAATATCTTAAGCGAACCAAGGAAATGTTTCTGGTTTATGGAGGTTGTGAAGAGGAACTTGGCGTAACATGTTACGTTGATGCAAGTTTTAGCACAGATCCAGATGACTCGAAATCTCAAACAGGATATGTGTTTAACGTAAACGGAGGCACTATGAGCTGGAGAAGTGGGAAGCAACCCATAGTGGCCCAATCTATAATGGAATCGAGTACATCGCTGCTTCAGAAGCTGCGAATGAAGCTGTTTGGCTGAGGAAGTTCATCATCGAGCTCGGAGTGTTCCCAAGTGCGCAAGACCCTGTGAACCTCTACTGCGACAACACAGGTGCCATTGCTAACGCGAAGAAACCAAGGTCTCACTCAACCGCCAAACACATTCTCCGACGCTTCCATGTGATACGACAGTATGTCCAGGAAGACGATGTGAAGATTTGCAAAATACATACGGATCTGAATGTTGCAGATCCGCTAACAAAACCTCTTCCACGAGACAAGCATGACAAACACCAAGATGCTATAGGTGTTAGGATTCTACCAAATTATAAACTAGATTAAATTGTACTCTAGTGCAAGTGGGAGACTGTTGGAGATATGCCCTAGAGGCAATTAATAAAGATATTTTATTTGTCATATCTCAATTATTCATAATAATTTTTGTACCATGCTATAACTGTATTAAGCAGAAACATTAATGCACGTGTGGTATGTAAACAACCAGGTCCCCAGTAGCCTCTTAACTAGTCCATTGGGCAACCGATGATCAAGGTTTCCTGATCATGGACATTTATGTCAATTGACAATGGGGTCATATCATTAGGTGAATGATGTGATGGACTCACACCCAAGATATATAGAAACGTAGTGTTCATACCTTTGACCGTGTGATCGTATTTAATCGCTGCTTCTGGAAGGTGCTTTGATTGCATCAAATGTCATGTCTTATCTAGCGTGACAATAAAGGTGTCCCTTTCGGGTATCCGAAGGAAGTAGTCGAGGCGAATGATCAAGAGCGGGATTTGTCAAACCACATAGCAGGATAGATACTCTGGGCCACTCGGTGAGATTACATCAATAAGATTGCAAGCATGTGACTAGGTCACAGGGATGCAATATCACAGACGAGTAAAGATAGAATTATCGAGTGAAGAGATCAAGCTCGGTAATCGTGTTACCGGAGAACGAGTCTCGGACAATCTAAGTATCGCCAGACAAAAGGTTGAAACTGACGTCTAAGGTTCAAACGATAAAAAGACATTTGTGGACGCACAGGTGCTATCACGGTAATCCAGCCATCGTTGATAGTCATTGATCGGAGAACGTGTCTCGATCATGTCTAGAGTGATCCCGAACCATAGGGTGGCACACTTAAGGGTAGGCGACAGTTTTATAAAGATTGGATATTAGGAGAAACTTCAGGAGAACACCGGAAGTGTTCCGGGACATGTCCGATGATGATCGAAGGGCAACGGAATAAGTTTCAGAGCTCGGATAAATTAAATAATGTGTATTTAATATTAATTAGTGTAATTAATGATTAAATACATTTTTATTTATTTAATTTTGAATTAAAATGCATTTTTATCTACATGGGCCTTAGAGGCCCATTAGGGAAAAAACCCCAAAGGAAAAAAGGGGGGGGGCTGGGAGGAATGGGGCCCACCAGGGCCGGCGCACCCACCATGGCTGGCGCAGCCATGTGGGAATAGTCCCACATGGCTTAGCCAGCGGGTGGGCAGCCCTCCTCCTCCTTTATATAGGGGTGCACCCTTGCCTGGAAATTCATCCCTTCCTTCTTCTTCTCTCCTACCTTGAGCGTCGTTCCGTTTCTGGAGCTGCGTACGATGAGAGAAGTCTCTGCACCATACGCACACCGCACTGCTGTTGGGTCCAAGTCTTCGCTTCCGCTGCTTCGCTAGATCTGGGGCTCGAGGGTCGTCGTCTACACCGTACGTGTGTAGGGCTACGAGGTGCTACACGTGTGGCACTGGAAGTACGTCTTCTTCCTCTACACGACCTTGAGGTCGGTGTCGTCGGCTTCATCAACAACGCTTGTGCAGGAGCGTAATCCCCGCTTTCGGTCTACAAGGGTATGTATATCATTCACCGCCGTTACTTTATATCTTCATAGTATAGATCCTGGCTAGTATAAGGTTATCGTTGTTAGGAATTTTTTTGTTTTCTGCCTACGATCCCCTTCAATTGTATACCAATGTAATGATGACATGTGTTCTATGTTATAAATTGAATAACGTTTTAGTGCATTGTGCAATCAGCCTTTCATGTATTGTGGCATATAACCGAAATATGAGAAAGCTCAGTGCAAATGGGTGAATGGCAAACTCCGTATCTGATGAAGGAAAACTAAAGAAGCGGAGGTCTGCGCACAACCGTTGCCAAATGGAGACCTCATCGACAACGATTTTTAGGCTCCATTACCGATGAGGGCCTTCACATCAGCCAGGGGCAGGGACACAAACCCTTTTTCTGTTTTCGATGGTTTTTTTGGCACGTTTCCGATGTGTCATTTGTACTAGTGTTTCCAGCGTTATTTCAGTTTTAACGTTGTTAATAGGTGGGGTTCCAACCAGACTTTCGAGGATATTGTTTGCCTCCAACGCGGGAGTGCCTAGAAATTACCTCCTGTTAAAGTGTCTTAAACATACCTATACCAATTAGTGATACCAAAATATAAATTCCTAAGGAGGATCATGGTAGAATAATTTCTCGTACATCTATGATGTGCATCACTAATTCTATACCAAACATCTTTTAAACTTTCTCCATCCTTTTGCTTAAAGGAATGAACCTCAACTTCAGGAGTCAAAGCATAATGAGCAAAGCTAGACATGATGACTAAAACAAGAAATAAAACTAGACAACCGAAATAAACTAGGTGCAGAATTTTTTTTTGTGGTTTTTCATTTTTAGTGCAAACAAGATAAATTAAAAATAAAACAAGCAAGACAAAAACAGAGTAATGAGATTGGCGGCGTGTAACTCCCCTTGTTGTAGCTTCCAACTCCCCGGCAACGGCGCCAGAAAATATGCTTGATGACGTGAGAACACACACTCGTTGGGAGACCCCAAGAGGAAGGTATGAAGTAGTGCAGCAGCAAATTTTCCCTTGAAATCTACCAAGGTTATTGAACCAGTAGGAGGTGGAAGAGATTCAACACGGTGTCAATCTACTCTAACGCTTGTAGATTAATGCGGACATGCACACAAACAATCAAAGTACTTTGCCCCAACGAAACAGTAAGGTTGTCAATCTCCCCGACTTGATGAATACGAAGACACTAGTATAGAACGACACATCGGAAACGGATTAAAACCCTCATCGAAAACGAGAAACGGTCCGTTTCCCCGCTTTCGATGCTGATGTGAACGAGCTCATCGGAAACGGAGGTCAAAGAACCGTTTCTGATAGACACACAAATGCATACAGACATTTATGGATGCCCGTTTCCAATAAGAACAAGCAATGGAAACAGATAAAACAAGACAACCGTTTCTGATGTGAAAAATCATATTAAAAAAATAGCTTCTCGCCCGCTTCTGCCAGCAATATTATTTCTTTATTTCCAATGTTACAACCATCCATACATGATATAACTTTACATATTTTCTCTCCACAAAAATGTGTACAAACATTTACACAGCTAACAAATGCTACGTATACAAGTGTATTTTATCGTCTGCTCCAACCAACTACAAAGAAAAAGCATAAGCTCTAACCAACTACAAAGAATGCACCTGGGGCTTTCCATGACTTCATGGTACCCATTTTTTGTTGGAACAAGCACCAAGCTTCTTCATAAGACCAGTATTGAGGAACTGATATCTACAACAAAAAATGGACAAAGTTAAAAATCCAGCATATATTTACATTTTAGGAGAAGATTATCTGAACATTAGCAATGTTGTGAAGTTAAATGATTCCAGCCAAGTCAAAACATTTGGATTGATATATGTTTCCATTGTTTTAGAATTATCAAAAAAAGTGTTGTGTCCCATGTGATTCAAATGCTTTACATGCCATGTCAGAAGATTATGGGTGTATAAGACATTGCAACTATACTTGTCCTCCCAAGGCCAAGTCCCAAGCAAGAAAATAAGATGTTGGTTGATGGACGTATTTTTTTAACTATGATTGCACATGCTAGTACCAGCGACTAGAAAATAAAACTGCAAGCTACACCAAGCACCAAACAGGCTTAATAGCATGATCAACTAGCAAAGCTAATAACTGGGTGATCAAGGTGCAGCCACAATCATGCTTGAAGCTGTTGCGTCTCACAAGAATTAAACAAGTAATTTTAGAACAATTATGCTTCAACAAAAAAAAACGTGATAGACACTAGTACATGTACACAATAAGCATGCATCAATCGTTCACACAAGTCACACATACACATGCTAGGGAAGGCATCGATTAGCAAACCTGTTACACATCCTTGCATCCAACAAACATGTGGCTGAAGATGAGCGCTTGGCAGCAGGTTCAGCCAGGATGTGTGACGACTCGAGATGCAGGGCGATTTTTTTTTTTTTTGATGGTCTGGGCGAAATATTATGAAACTTTGTGTGACGACTGAGACCTAAATGCAACTAGAATCAACTCAAAATAGTATGAAATATTCAGCCAAAAGATGCTACATGTGTACTGTAAAGACAGTGCAAAGAGATTACTAACCTCATTATATGTTGTTCTCTCTTTACTTCTGAATTTCTCTCGGTCTGCAACAACAACAAAGAGAACACATTATGATAGCATTGATATTGGCAGTAAGTGTGCCTCTACTTGTAGTAATACAACCTTGTCGTAAGTGAGAAAATACATGTGAATGCATCGGTGGCCCAATCTACAGCAAGCACCAAACAGGCTAAGCCAAATAGCATGATCAACTAGCAGAGCTAGTAACTGGTTGATGCACACACGTTATAAAGCTAGCCTGGATGCACATGGATTTTTCACTATGGAGCTAAAATTTTCACCGTTGCCGATATATCAGAAACAGTTAAAAAATTGTCCGTTGTCGATGTGTCGCGAATCCATTGCGGGATAGATATGGATTTTTTGTAACCGTTGCCTTCATGAGCGCTAACTGTTGTTTTTTGCTGCCGTTTCCATATAGGGGTATCCGATGTGTCGTTCTATACTAGTGAGAATTAAACGTATGGTGTAGAGAATAATTATAAATGCAAAAAGGAACAGCGAACAAGTGATTGTAGACTGTGATGGCTCTTGACGTAGTTACCTGCGTCAAAAGAATATGGGTTAGGTTGAGACTCCAAGTGCAGAGTGTATAGTATAGGAAAGACGTTTTCCCCACGAGGGGTGACTCGAGGGTTTAATATCGAACTCTCGGGGAATCAGTAGTGAAAGATTTATCTTCTTATCCTTCTCTTGAAAACCTACAAAACAAAGTAAATTGTTTTGCCCTCAACCTCACCAAGTGGTTGTCAAGCACAAGGTGTGAGAATGATATCAAAATAAAATGAATGCAAAACAGTAAATAAATATGCAATGATGATAAATAAATATGCAAGGATGGTGGAAACAATGATGGATGATATTTTTGGGTTTTGTATTGTGAATGCAAGATGTAAAAGTGTTTTTGTATTTTCGGATTTTTAAATGGCAGAAAATGTAAAGTGGATAAAAGTTGTTGGAAAGGTGTTTCTTATGATTAAAAATGGACCGGGGTTCATGGTTTCACAAATGCACTCTCTCTTTAATAAAGTGGTAGACAATGGAACACTAGAATTGACATATGAGATTGCAACAAAAAGGTTTCATGACAAGTTACTAATTATATGGGCATCACGTCCTAACATAGAGATCTTTTGTTTATTAATCTCTCTTATACTCCACCAAGATGCGAACTAAATCATAACACCTTAGTAATTAAGATAAATCAGAGCATAGCATTAAGTATCATGACATGAAGTTAAAATAAGAACATGCTAGATCTAGTCATGGAGTAGTGGCAATGGTCACACCCACATCTCCGGTAGCAAGGTATTTTTCTTTATCCCTAGTGAGGCAACAAAGTAAGGTAAAAACCCAAGTGGATCGCGGAACTTTCTCTCACGTTCACCGCACTAGCCACCCCCCGTTACTCCAACTAATGCACACGTTCCCCCTCACACGCTCTCATACACATGCTTGATCATAACAAGTAAACAAGAACGGGGTACATAATATGCATCTACTTTCATAACTGAAACAAAACTATTGCAATCTCAAACATATATTAACTCATAAAAAGATCCACCACAAAGGTATTACATAGATGACCGTAATCATGTTCAGCAGCTCATACGGTACTAATTAGTGAAGCTCAAGAGAGGAGAGATACATAAGTTACTTCCACAAACCCATAGTCCAGGGGTGGACTACTCCCTCTTCATCATGGAGACGGTGGAGAAGTCGTTGGAGAAGATGGAGACCACGCCGGCAGCGCCCCGCCGGAGTTTTCCCCCTCCAATCTGCAACTCCAGGTCTCTGTTTCGTGGTTTCTGTGTTTCTGCGGCGCTCCTTTCCGAAGGCGTCGGGGACTATTTTTATAGTCGTTTTTAGGTCAAGACGGAGGCTCGGGAAAAAAGATCGACGGCAACGGAGCCACGAGGCCCAGATGGTGGGTCCCACGCGGCCAGGAATCTGGCCGCGTGGGCCACCCTCTTCTGGCCCTCGGGCCTCCGTTTGTTCGCTTCCTTCGCTCCCACGCTTTGTTCCTTCCAAAAACTGATGCTCGTAAATTTAGGTCATTTGGACGTCGTTTGGGTCCCTGAAACATCAAAATATAGAAAATAGGGTTTTCTGCCTGTGCAGGGTTAATTCCAGAAAAATAGGGAAACAATGAAATATTCCCAAAATCAATATAAAACAATGATATAACCCTTATATGATGCAAATATGATTGAAATATAAGTAATATAATGCAAAGTTCATGTATGCATTTTACATGCATCAACATCCCCAAGCTTAACCTATACTCGTCCTCGAGTATGAAGGTGATAAAACTAACATGGACTTTGCAATTTAATACTATCAAAGGATATCAAAGATGATTACTATTGCTACATAGAGTCAAATGATTCATTCTTCAAAGGAGTAGCAATATACAAGATAGATTATGAAGTGATATCAAATATTCAATGTAAGGATGTTCAATGATAATTCACAAAGTGTAACATAGAAGAAAGTACTATGGACCAAATGTATGCATAATGAAAAGTAAAAACATCCTATAATGGTCATAGAGTATTCTTATAAATCTGAATATAAAAGGTGGACACTTTGGAAAGATATATAAATGAGTAGAGGTAAAACATGAATAAGTTTCATCTAACTTCCAAATGCTTCTACTTAAGTTAATGTTTGCAATGTGGTCATTGGTGTCAAGCTCTCATTACCCCTATCATAGCATCTTGAATGGTTAAAGTTTAAAGTGAAAGCAAATATGAGTAGTATGCTTGACAAAGTATGGGTTGAATGTCTCATGCCCCGTGAATACGAGTACCTACACCACGGTGTTACTCAACTTGGGACACAAAAGCAAGTTCAAGTTAAGGTCATTGTAAGTAATATAATAGCGTCATCAAGAGCGTCAACTGGGGTACCTCTTGTCCCAGGACATGGAACAAGCCCATGTCAAAATGACAAGACAAACAAACAAAATGAACAATCTCCACACCCTTTTTATTTACTATTGGTATAGCTTTTTATTGTGGGGTGCATCACTGAAGGTTCACCATAGCATGTAAGTAAATTTCCACCATGAATGATGCATGGCTTAGATTAGCGGCCCAGGCGTCTCTCTAGCCATTTATACAAACTCATTAAACTCACTAAGTTTCCATTTATTTGGCACCATGATAAGCATCCATAAACAAAAGTACATGATATCAACAAAATATAAAGAGCACGTTGAAAGCTTGCCATGTGACAGCACATATGAGCTAACTCCCAACCAAGACTCTTGTCAAGCTCACAACTTCATAATTTTAATCACAATGGGTCATGTTTATTAAGTGCAATAAAAGTAAGGTGTGCATCAAGTTCGTGAGAGCTCTTTAACCAACTTTTCCCATAACAATCAATAACATAAGCATTTTAATTCAGAAGTATAGATAATACAAAATAACATGATAAACATACTCGGAATAGCATAAAGCTAATAGGTAGATATGGTGGACTCACTGGAAAAACTTTGGTTGAAGGTGTTGGAAAACAAGTTTTTACTTGTTGGAATTTTTGGGCTAGCAAGAGGGAGAAAGTTGACCGTCTAAATGCATGCATAAGTGTCCATAGAACTAACCAATCCATGTTAAACAAAGTAAAGTAACATTCAGCATCAAAACATGAATAAAAGATAGCTCTTGATAAAACACTTGCAAATTAATATTCATTAAAAGCATATGAATCATGCAACTATATGTATCTTTTTGAATCAACTCAAACATCCCTTTCCCAATCTTTTTAATAGCATCCAACTTAATTCAACCCAAATTTCCAGTAGCTCTCTCATATATAAATGATAGTGGTGGTCTCAAGACAAACAAAAATCAAACCGAAATAAAAAGCAAATAAAAGACGCTCCAAGTTTATGCGATAAAGTGCATTGATCGAAAAACAGAAGTTAGACGTGTGCAAACCGAGAGTGTGTTGGTCCAGTGGGGTTGTCTTCACATCCCCAAGCTTATGGTCTTCACCATCCTTGGATAGCTCTTGGTGCATCTCCTCTAATCCCTGTGAAAAAACTTCAAAACACCGTTTCTCCCATTTCTTTTCTGTGGGGTGACATTAGTAGTGATAGACAAACGAATTGCTTGCTGCATAAAATCCTTAAACAAAAATTCATATGAATGTCCAGAAAGTGTATAATGTTGTATGCCTACTTATAAACTCAATTGGATCAAAAAGATTCAAGTTAAAAGTTCAAAGAATGCATCAAACAAAATGGGACAGAATCTGTCCAGAAAAACAGCAGCAGCAAAACGTATTTTTCTACCCTACTTAAATATGTCGAAAAATTCTGAAAAATTCATGCTTACAGAGGATGAAAAGTTGCAACTACAGTTCAAATATCAGCTCATTCGGAGTTACAGAATAGGAATTAAAAATCATACCGTGCACAGATTCGTGCTGGAATAAAATCTCCGAATGCAAATAGCAACTTTTTCAAACCAAAATAGGTAAAACTTGGCACTTTATTAAAAATTCCAGAAACAAAACTAAAAACTAAGTCTCTTGTTACAGCAAGAGGACACAAAGAAAATCAAAAATAAAAACAACCGGGTTGCCTCCCGTAAAGCGCTTTCTTTATAGCCATGTAGCTAGGCTTCTTACTTGATATTTATTGTGGACGAAGCTCATGAGGGAGCTTGAACTTTGATGTGTCCCTCTTCCTTGGGAAGTGTTCCATGCACTTCTTGTGTGGAAACTGAAACTTCACATTCCCTTCTTTTGAATCAATGATAGCACCTGTGGTACGAAGAAAAGGTCTTCCAAGAATAATTGGACTAGAGGTTTTATTCCCCATATCCATGATTAGAAAATCAACAGGTACAAATGTCATATGCAACTCTACCATAACATCACTTACTTTTCCTAAAGCATGTTTAATGGAATCATCAGCAAGTGCAAGTTCAATAGAGCATTTTTCAAGATTTTTAATTCAAGTACTTCATATAATTCTTTAGATAAAACAGAGACACTAGATCCTAGATCTAATATAGCATGGTGTGTCTCTTTTCCAATGGTTACTAGTACTTTGGGAATCCATATATCCCCAAGCTTAGGTGGTATCATAGCTTCTTGGTTGTACCTAGCAATCTTTTCTTTTAAAACATGATTAGCAATATAAGAACCAAAACCTGCTTGGTTAACATTGATGGAAGGATCACTTGCAAATTTTTGTAAGATAGATATTAATTCATGCAAGCTACAATTCTCTAAGTCAAGCAATGGTTCCTTGACTTCACTAAGCATTTTAACTTCCTCAACTTTTTCTCTAACTCAATTAACAGAAGAGATTCATCATATTCAGTTTCGTTAACTTCTTCTTTTAATCCAACAAGTTGAGACATAAATGGCAACAAATATTCAGGATAGTTCAATAATTCATTAAGAGTTTCCTCCAAAGTAAGAGGAACATTTTCAGCAATATTAATAGAATTCATTCCAACCATAGGTGGTGCTTGTGGTTTCCCTGCAGACATACTCAATAAAGTGGCTTGGTTATCAGCTAGTTTTGACAAGGCTTTGTCTAGTCCTGCAGTTTGGAGTTGTAAGCCTTTAATATCAGAACTAATAGAAGCAACAGACTTATTCAACTCTTGTATCATGGTATTATGACTAGCAACTTGTTCCATAAGAATTTTATTAGCCTCAAAATTATCATTACGTGGTGGCATAGGCTTCCAATTATTATCACTAGCATTAGGATATGGAATAGAAGGACGGTTGTTGGGAACATATGGGGCTTTATTATAGGAATTATAATTGTTTTACCATACCCATTATTACCATAGTTCCTAATGAAGTTAACATCAACATTTTCAGGATTATTACCAACTAGTTCTTGCAAAGGCACATTTTCAATATTTTGTTTATTAATGAAAGCAAGAATAGTGTCCATTTTAGATGACAAATCATTTGTTTCTTCTATGGAGCTTACTTTCTTAGATGGATTAGGTGCTCTATCAGTATGCCATTGACTATAGTTTTGCAAAATACTTTCCAATATGTTCTTAGCTTCTACTATAGTTTTTCCCATAAAAGCCCCTCCAGCAGCGAATCAAGAATATTTCTAGACATGTAATTTAGACCATTGTAAAAAGAGTGTAATATGGTCCATTCGTTAACCCCATCACAAGCCATGACAACATGTTCATTTTCATTTTGCCTAAAAGAAAGAATATTGTTTCTATTTTGCAAAATTTTAACAAGAGGATAATATTTCTTAATGAAAGCTTCTTTTAGATCATCCCAAGAATTAATGCTACCAGTAGGTAATGAATGCAACCACTCTTTAGCTTTTCCTCTAAGTGAGAAAGGAAATAACTTCAGTTTTAGAATATCACTTTCCACATTTTTAAACTTTTGCATGTCACATATTTCAACAAAATCATGAAGATGCATAGAGGCATCCTCCATAGCACTACCGTCAAATTGTTCCCTAGTTATCAAGTTCAATAAACTAGGACTTACTTCATAACTATCAGCATTTATCTCAGGTGTGGCAATGGGCCTAGCAATAAATTGATCATTTGGAGTGTTTGTGTAATCACACAACTTAGTTCTTTCTCCCATTTTTGCAAGTTTTTATGTGTTTTTTAATTTTTTATGCAAAACTGAAAATAAATGACACTAAACAATGCAAACCGAAATAACAAATGCAACACAAAATGCAAAATGAAAATAAAAATGCAAACCGAAATATAAATATGATATGCAAGACAATAACAAAACAAAATAAAATGCTTTGAAGGTAAAGATGGATAAGATGATGCTCACGTAGGTGCAACCTCCCCAAGTTTAGGTGTTTGCACAAGTTGGTGATGAAGTTAACTTTGTTGTGAGATACCCTTGGATAAACCTTTACAGCAATGATTCCCCGGCAACGACACCAGAAAACTGTCTTGATGGCCCTTGACGTAGTTACCTGCGTCAAAAGAATATGGTTAGGTTGAGACTCCAAGCGCAGTGGTCCACCCTCTTCTGGCCCTCGGGGCTCCGCTTGTTCGCTCCCACGCTTTGTTCCTTCCAGAAACAGATGCTCGCAAATTTCCAGGTCATTTGGACGTCGTTTGAGTCCCTGAAACATAAAAATATAGAAAATAGGGTTTTCTGCCTGTGCAGGGTTAATTACAGAAAAATAGGGAAACAATGAAATATTCCCAAAATCAATATAAAACAATGATATAACCCTTATATGATGCAAATATGATTGAAATATAAGTAATATAATGCGAAGTTCATATATGCATTTTACATGCATCAGAGTGTGGTGAAAACGGTGGTTTTATCAGTGCAAAACAATGGACCGAGGTCCACAGTTCACTAGTGGTGTCTATCTATAAAACATAGCATGCATGTTGGGTAAACAAATTACAGCTGGGCAATTGACAAATGGCAAGAGCATGACAATGCATATTATGACATGATGTTCAATGTACTATGTATTGGGCATTATAACATTTTACGTAGACCGCTTACCAGCTGCATCTATGACTAATAATCCACTCCTGAGATAACATTCGTGTCTCTCGTGAGTATTAAGTTGCAAGACACGGATAATTGCATTAAGCATGGTGTGTAATGTAAACAATGCAAGAGACATATAAGCAAAGCAAAGTTATTTTATCCTAGTGGCAACAGCACATTCACAAACTTAGTCGTTTCTATCGCTCGAGCCTAGACTACTGGAGGCATGAACCCACTATCTAGCATAAATACTCCCTCTTGGAGATACTAGCATCTACTTTGCCAAAGCATCTACTAGCATCGGAGAGCATGCAAAAACATAAATAAAACAGTAGATAAATAGATAAACAACCTGATCATAACTTCACAATTCATCGGATCCCAGCAAACACAACATGTAGCATTACAATAAGATGATCTTGATCATGTTAGGCAGCTCACAAGATCTAAACATGATAGCACAAAGTGGAGAGACAACCATCTAGCTACTGCTATGCACCCGTAGTTCAAGGATGAACTACTCACACATCTGTCCGTAGGCGGGCATGGTGGTGTAGAGCCCTCCGGCGATGATCTTCTCCTCCGGCAGGGTGCCGATAAGAGCTTCAGAACCCTCCCGAACTAGGGTTGATGACGGCGGCGGTGACGGAACTTTTCGTGGAATAATGCTCGGGTGTTTAGGGTTTTCGGGAGGAGTAGAATATATAGGCGAAAATGCGGCGCGAGGAGGCACCCGAGGGTGCCAGACGACCCCCCGGTGCGCCACCAGATGGGGCCGTGCCCAGGTGGTGTCTGGGCCCCCCGGGGCGCCTCTTCGATCACCCTTCGGACTTCGTCATCGTGTCGGTGTAAAACTCCACCTCGTTGATTTTCGTCCAATTCCGAGAATATTTCCTGACAAGCTTTTCTGAAACAAAAAGATAGCAGAAACAGAAACTGACACTGTGGCATCTTGTTAATAGGTTAGTCACAGAAAATGTATAAAAATGATATGAAGTGTATATAAAACATGTAGCAATTGGAATAAAACATGCATGGAACATAAAAAATTATAGATACGTTTGAGACGTATCAATCCACAACTGGATTGGAGGCTCCCAAGATCACCACACACTATCTAGGGTCCAACGACCCAAGAGTAACAAGCTCACGAATTTTCACTTCCACGAATCCTCGTGGAGAGCATAAACAGATGCACAAAAGCAAAGGCAAGAACACAATAAGTGCTCAAATCCTTCACTCTCAAATCCCACCAAAAGCAACTAATGCTTGTGGGGGAGAAGAGAGAAAGAACAAAGAAGAGAACCACACAAGAACTCCAAGATCAAGATGTACTAGGTTCCCCTCACTTAGAGGAGGAATGGATTGGTGAAAATGTAGATCTAGATCTACTCTCACTGTTCTCTCAAAGAACTGCAAGAATCATGGGAGAGATTGAGAGGGGCAAGCTTTCCAAGGTCAACAATGGAGGAGAGAGAGAGAGAAGAAAATCGTGCTGCTAAAAAACTTTTTCTCTTTAGGGAAGAAGGGCCTTTTATAGGCCTCCCCAAAAAAAGAGCCGCTGCAGGAATTTAACTCCAGAGACTCTGTTTTCGGGAGGCCGGAGTCTCCAGCCCGAGCGGAGTCTCCGGTCCTCAGGAAGGGTGGAGACTCCGGCCAGACCGGAAACACACGATATCTCCGAGGCACTTCCGGCCCTATACCGAGAGCATCGTCCTCGGGACTTTGAGAACCAAAAGAACATGGTGGAGACTCCGCCCCCCTGAGTGCGGAGACTCTGGCGTGGGTACACCGGAGACTCCGGCCCTGGGGAACCGGAAACTGCGGACCAGAAATTCATGCAGCAACTCAACAAAACTGAAAACCCCATAACTTTTACATTCGAACTCCAAAACAGGTGAAACCAATTTTGTTGGAAAGATAGCGACAAGAGCTATCCTAACAAACAGGTGAAACCAATTTTGTTGGAATTATTACGAACCATAAATAGAGTTAACACACATGAGAAGGTGTGGAACTTTCCTCAAGGATAAACCGATAATATTTTCAACACGAAAACGCAACAAGTTTCCATCCAAAAACCGTTTCGAAGAACTTGGGCTTGTCATGAAGATCACGACAAGCACCAAAACCCAACAAGGAGAAAAGTCAAATAAGAACCAAGAAAGATGATATGCCGAGAATGCAAATGTTTGAGCTGTCCACAAAGATGCGATCAAGTTACTCACTTGAGAGCCCCTCTTGGTAGTACGGCGTCTATCCTATAACCCGGTGTCCCACTAACACCATGAGACCGGTAAAATAGAAACCCTATCAAGATCATACCTTAGCCTTGCGTATTCCACTTGAGCTAGATGGGGACGATCCTGATCTCTTCAAGTGAACCACCTTTCTTGATTGCGTTTTGCTTGGTAAAGACTCACATATCGCTCCCCCATACACCAAGATGGGAGAGCCTCTTAGGCACATCTTCACTTGACCATTATCTCCACATGGGTTGCAAGCTTCAAGCATATGATATCTTCTAGATGCCCATCTTGAACTTGCACAACTCAACCTTGATGGCGATCACCACTTGACGTCATCCTCCATGAGCTATAAAAAATCTTCCTTTTGATGCAAGCCCATGGAGAGATACCTAACCCAACAAAAGAATGCTACACACACACATAATGGGTTAGTTCACAAAGCTATATGGACAATTTCTTACCATACCATTGGATCACATGATCCCACATGGTACAATATTTAGCTTTGTATGTGATTGTGTGGATCACACGTTCGTTGGGAGACCCCAAGAGGATGGTATGATGCAGTGTAGCAGCAGTTTCCCTCAGTATGAAACCAAGATTTAATCGAACCAGTAGGAGCAAGAAATCACTTCTGAAGGTTGTTGGTCGCGGAATATGGCACGGCGCAATACCAGGGAATCCGGCGCCGACGTGGAATTTGCACACAACACAATCAAACTATTTTGCCCCAACGAAACAGTGAGGTTGTCAATCTCACCGGCTTGCTGAAAACAAAGGATTAAGCGTATGGTGTGGAAAACAGTAGTAAATTGCAGAGAATGAAAAGGAACAATGTTTGCAGTTGGTTGTATTATCAGTGTAAAAGAATGGACCGGGGTCCACAGTTCACTAGTGGTGTCTCTCCATAACAGATAACTAACATGCTGGGTGAACAAATTACAGCTGGGCAATTGACAAAATATTGAGCGCATGACAATGCATATATGACATGATGATTACTATGATATTCATGTGGGTATTACGACAAAATACATAGACCGTTATCCAACAGCGTCTATGACTAATAATCCACCGCCAGGTTGTCATACCGAGTTCCCCGTCGGTTATTTTATCCCTAGTGGCAACAGCACATCCACAATCTTAGAAGTTGCTGTCACTCTCCCAGATTACCGGAGGCATGAACCCAGTATCTAGCATAAATACTCACTCTTGGAGTTACAAGCATCTACTTGGCCAAATCATCTACTAGTAACGGAAAGCATGCAAGATCATAAATAACATATAAGATAGATTGATAATCAACTAGACATAGTATTCAATATTCATCGGATCCCAACAAACACAACATGTAGCATTACAATAAGAGGATCTTGATCATGATAGGCAGCTCACAAGATCTAAACATGACAGCATAAAGTGGAGAGACAACCATCTAGATACTGCCATGGACCCGTAGTCCAAGGATGAACTACTCACGCATCACTCCGGAGGCAGGCATGGTGATGTAGAGCCCTCCGGTGATGATTCCCCTCTCCGGCAGGGTGTCGGGAAGAGCTTCTAAACCCTCCTGAGTTAGGGTTGCCGGCGGCGGCGTCTTTGGAACTTTTCGTGGATAATGGCTCGGGTATTCGCGTCGGGAGGAATAAATAGGCGAAAGGGCGGCGGCTGGAGAGGCTCGTGGGCCCCACACCACCCCACCGGGGGGGGGGGCCGCGCGGCCCCATGGTGTGGCACTCTCTTCAGCAAAATGTGATCCAGTTGGAGATGCTCTACGAATCCCCCTCATCCAACGGCGGACGCAGCCCGCTCTGGAAAACCAGATTGGACGACCTCCACCCAGTGAGTCCGCTCCTTGACGGCTTGACCCCGTTCGCCAATGGTCGTCGCAAACTTGTTCTAGCCTTCCCTCCCTCCTCTCCCTCCCCAAACTCCAAACCCTAGACGCGCCGCACGCCGCTCCACCACGTCCAGCGAGATGCGGCCGCGAGGCAGAGGAGACGACATGGACGACGACGAGGACTACGAGCCCTCCCCGCAGCGGATCGCCCAGGTGCCGGAGGCCGAGCAGGACCCCGAGCCGGCGCCGGCGCCGGCGCCGCAGCCCACCCGCGCGCCCCTGAGCAGCCTCGTCGTCAGGCCTTCGCCGCCGCCGCCTTCGCCGCAGGACAACGGCGTCTCCTCCCCGTCCCTGTCCCCCGCCCGCTCGTCCCCCTCCCCGTCCCCTGACCGTGACGCCCAGGGTCGCCGCCGCGGGTCCTCGCTCCCGCGCCGCCGTCGCGACTTCTCGCCGCCGGACCTACGGATCAGGGAGAGACGCCGGTCCCCGCCGCCCCCTGCCAGGCGCCGACCTGGGAGCCCGCCCCCGCAGCGCCGCCGCTTCAGTCCGCCAGGGTTCCAGCCTCGGCCCCCACGCTTCTACGACGAGCCGCAAGGTCTGTTGGAAATCCTCGAATCTTCACGGTTTCTCTAGATCTATTACTCTTCAATCCCTTTGAAATCTTAAGTTGCTATATTGTCGTTTGATGTCGTATATGAACTGTAAAAATGCTGAATTTACGCCCTAGGGTTTAGTTCCGATTGGTTGTTAGACGATTCAAGATGCACTCCGTTTGTTGCGAATGATGAATCGCTGGTTCCTTGTCTTTCTTCGTTTGATGGATTGTAATTCTTCCATTATATGTATGGTGATATTATGTGAAATCTCTGACTTCTTCATCTGTTTAGGTGTCTGCCAGCGTTATCTAATGTTTGGGTTGCTCTGTTTGAAGGGTGGTTTATTAGATATGCTTTTGCCTTTTGTTTGTAGTCAAAGTTGCCGTGGGTTGTACTTTTTCATATGCATAGTCTGCATTTGCAAAGTAAAATAAGATGATTATTGTTGGGCTAAAAAAATAAGATATTTCATTTTTAATGTAAGTAAAATCTTTGATTCATCTGCAGTTTCAGACTTGTATGCTACTGCTGCGGTCCCTTTTCTACTCAGAATTGGTCTAGCAGAAGATCTCCAGCTAGAGAACATTTGTAGATGATGCATTTCTATTTACAAAAAGTCATTTGAGCGAAACAGCTAACATGGCAGCTAGGATTTCGTTCTCCAAAAAAATTCCCACATTGAGCTAGCTGCAAGCGTTGTTGCATGGTAGATTGTGTTCTTTTGAATCACTTATGATTCCTCTTTTGAGTGGGCTGGGTGCCATGGGTACCTTGAGAACACCTATAAACTGTTTGATCTGCCTGCCTCTCATTACTCGTAAACGTAGAATTGTGTTACTTGATTTCTCTGAGTCATGAATTCTTCGAGAACTCCAGTTACTGTTTGATCTGCCTATTTTGTTCAACATTTGATCACTGTAGAATTTCATTGTTAGGTTCGAGGCTTTGACCACTTGATCGTGGTTTCATAAAATGCTCATCTTGCTAAGAGAGTACTATTAAGAAGTGTGATTAAATACATGAAGAGGTTTTGTTGCAAGCATTTGCTCTGTCTTTCATAGTTCTTATTTGTGGTTATGTACATAATTTCTATGAGCACGTCCATATTTTTTTTATGTCCTTGTTTCTATTTTTTCTTTAGCAAATTAAGTGTTATATATTTCAGTATCCCTTCAACTTCAACTCTGCCTTCTCTTTTGATGTAACTACTATATAGTTTAAATACCTATACACTGATTATGCAGGAATAGTTAGTTTCACCATTAACAACCACTATCTAGGAATATAATGCACAGAACCCCAAAGTTCAAGATCTCCTGATTTGTTTTGACCGGTTGTAGTTTGTAGATATTATCTAATTCTTTACTGGCTTGGATATTCAGTGTTATGGCCAAGCACTGCAAGCCCCCTCTAAGTATCAAATGAAGTATGGAATTGGCTGTTCTACTGTAACAGTTTCCTACGTGTCTGCCTAGGAGACAGGATTAGTATTGATGCTTATTTGCTGGCATATAACGTGGAAGTATTCTGCCTGTGTCTCGATGCAATTATATGGGAAAACAACTCAGTTGCCGTGCAACTGCTGAACCCTGACAAAGTTGGAGTTGATAGTGAAAACAAGGAAGGGCAGAGAACTTGAGTTGTACTGACGCTGCTATGGTTACATACATGCTTTTGTTTTGTCTGAGAGCTACAAGTCTTACCTTGTTGAAATTATCTTGGCCCATGGATACCTAGGAATGCCATTGATATGAATATGAGGAGCCACATCTCGCTATGTGAACCTGACCAATTGCTTAATTGAGCTTTTGTGATAAACAAGTTGAGATAAACCTGAAGTAGTATCGAGGAAGCTGTGGTCAGTGTTTCGGCATTGCCTGAGTTTGGAGTTAATATGAATCTGAGTTGTGTCTTGTTGCATCTAATGTGAAACCTGACCAACTCCATTTTGAGCTTTTGTAATCCTGATAATTTCAAAATGAATGAAGCCGTGGGTTACATTTTGGAAGTAGCGTCATGAGGTTCTTTTGACCATCTTTCCAACAAGTCGTGGGCTACATTGCATCTAATGTAATCCTGATAACTTCACAATGAATTAAGTCGTGGGCTACATTTTGGAAGTAGCATCATGCGGTTCTGTTGACCATCTTTCCAACAAGTTGGAGGTTTGGGCAATATTGTTGAGAGAAGTGCGCGGCGGATATCAGCATAAAGGACATCAGCGAGTGCAACTGTTGATTTCGTGAAATGGTACATGGACTTCGGCATTAGGGATATGCTTGTTGTGGTACTGAGCTCTCTAAGATTGCAAGTTTGTTTGATAGTGAGGAGAGAAGCAGGCAGACAACTTGGTAGCCTTTGTGGGATGATGGCATGGTAAAAAGTAACATAGGATGCCTGCCGATCTATCTCATCCTTCTTCATGTAGTAACTTCTCTTTAGCTTTCAGTGGATGATTAGCTAAGTAATCGATAAGATGACCAGTCTTACATGGAGTGAGTTGGAACAGAGAGGCCCGAGTTTTATGTTGGCTGCATGATTTACTCTTGAAGATACCATTAACAAACTGCTGCAATGGGCCACCTGGCGCACATAGGCATTGGCATTACAAATGGTTGAGTTCCTGACTTTATGGGAAATGATGGGGCTGTTACTGGGTCACAAGGAAATAAGATTTTCTTAGCAGCATCTGATTCCAATATCTAGATGCGTAGCTATGAACAGATAGCTCGGTTTTGGGTTGAGCTGCAGTTTCAACGGTATTTCCTTCTCAGAGCTTATCTTAAGAAATGCTGGCCTTTGCAATTACTACCTCATTCGGTATGTGGAGAGTAACTTTGTTGAAAGTGATTCTCCTGATGGGGTTTGCCTATTTCAACCCCATGTGGCTGGAGTAAGCACTTCTTTGCTGATATTAATGTTCCGTGTCTTCTAATGTTTATTTGGAATTGCTGGTACTCTCTTTGCAGGATATGGCATGCATGCTGGACCTTCACCTCCACGCCAACGCAGATTAGGAAGCAGCAACTTTGATGACACTATTGGTCCACGTTACACTCATGGATATGAAGGGAGTGGTAGAGGATATGAAGGGGGTGGGAGAGGAGGTGCAAGGTTCCGAGATGATTCTCCACCATATGGAAGAGGGGGCAGATCACATGGAAGGGGCTATAATGGTCCTGGAAAGGAGTTCATTCTAATTGATGGAGTATATGTTCACAGGAATGACCCAAATCTGTCACCAAGAGAAGGTGATTGGATATGCCAGAATCCGAGGTAAGGTCATTTTTGAATTTTCCGTAATCACTACACTTCCATCTTCCTTTCTGAACTTCATTTCTTGTTGCTTTCCATTTCAGTTGTGGAAATCTCAACTTTGCTCGACGAAGTCACTGTAACAACTGCAACAAGCACCGCTATGAGCCTAGCCACAGTCCTCACAGGGGTTACTTTGACTCTCCTCCACGAGTGCCTGCAAGGGCGCTTGGTCCACCAAGTGACCGTGTCCCACCAAGAGAAATGGCCAGGTACAGATCACCACCCCGTGATTGGGGTGTGGGTGATCCTAGAGGTTATCCAGCTAGATCACCTCCAGATCGTGCAGGACGGTTTCCAGATCTGTTGCAGAGGGAAAGAATGGGGTTCCGTGGTGATCGTGAGTTGAGGGACCCTGTGAAGTTTGAGTGGTCTGCTGCTGAGTACAAGCAGAGGGAGCGCCCACATGGCGGGTTGTATCCTGACAGGGGCTGTCGGCACTCTGGATCTCCTCGGGGGAACTGGGGGAACGATATGCGGGACAGAAGCCGTTCTCCTGCAGGTAACAGATCTATGAAGGGTGCTTTCACGGGCAGAGGTCGACCAGACCTGGAGTATGGTGGCTCTTATGTAGGCCGAGGGGATGCTGGCCGTGGGCGTGGTGTGGTCGTGTTCCTGTGTACAGACCAGGGGGTGATCCATACCCTGGTGAGGGTCGAGGTGATCGGCGTGCTGCTCCATACGGTAGGAATGAGGGACGCTACTAGCTATGAACTGACCAGGCTCAGTCTTGGAGCTGCCCTGGAAAATCTAGTTATGAGTGCTTGAGAACAGGTGCAAGCTTGTAATATTAAACTTGCCGTACTACATGTCTTGAACTGTGATGGCATTTCAACTGTTCCCAGATGTTCAAGTTTAGTATGCCTTGGATGATCGTAGTATTTGGTTCAGTGAGCTGCTGAGGTTGCTTGGTTATTTCAAGCTGATTATTTGATTCTTTTGGTTGGTTTATGCCTCCAAGGTTGGGCTGGTGAAGGTAGGGCTGCAAACACTTCCAGGTCTCTGGCTTCCCTCTGGTTAAAGGCCTTGTGTGGAGGCACGACATTGATTTACCAACTGAGTTGTTGCCTTTGTAATGTGCTAATACCTCGTGTTTCAGTAGTGCCTATTATGGCCGTTGTATGAAAATGGGGTACACAGGCCAGTGTAACCTTGGATTGATGGTGTCATGTGCTATGATGATCGTCCTAGTCTCTTGTCAAAACTTGCGCATTGTGTCGATTCATTTTGCTCATAGACCAATTGTAAGTAAAGTTTTCACATAAATCATCTCTCGTGGAAGGTATTTCCATTGTTTGTCAGGACTACGGTATTCATACTGAAGGCAAAAACTGTCTCTGTGGGCTTATATGCACCTCTTTCCTTAGCCACCGAGCAAATCATAGGATCCGGAGCCTTAAGCATGGAAACAAATCGTCTTTGGAAAGTTATTTGTTCTGTGGTATATTTAGAGCCAACGAGACAACGAGCGACTCTATACTGAGTGCGAATATTTTGCAAGTTTTCCCTCTATACGAGTGGGAATATTTTGCAACTAATTGCACCGGCACCCCATTATCGGATATCCTACTTTGGAGTTTTCAAAAATTATGTAATAAATCATGGATATGGATTATGTTGTTTCTTATGCACCCAAAAAGTTTCAAAAAAAAAATGACCATATGTGACCTGTGCGAAAAAAAGAAAAATCAAAATGAATAGTATCATGTGCTATTCACACTTTATTTGTCTTTTTTGCACAAGTCTCGTATGGTTATAATTTTTCATGAAACATTATGGGTGTACAAGACACAACATAATCTATTAAGGCTAAAGTCTTCATAAGTATAAAGGCAAGCGTGAGTATTGTAAAATGTAATTGTAGAAAGGAAATTGGCAATGAGCACAAATGCATTCGAAGTGTTGACTCGTTATTGACCAATCATGCCTACATCCCTTCTGAACATGAGTTAGGCCTGTTGGAAAAGGGAAATCTCCAACTTGGTATATTCGAAGTGTTGACTCGATTATTGACCAATCATGCCTACACCCGGTATTTAAAAATACATTTTTATGTTGAATTTTTTAAATAAAATTTTGCGGGTATATTTTCACATTTTATGTGTTCAAAAAGTCATTTTGCAGGAAACCGATATTTCTTATGGCTTGTAAAAAACAAAAAAAATCTCTCGTAAAAAGCCTTGTTTTACCAGTAAATTTTGTCTTTTTACACATGACACAAAAGTCGGTTTTTCATGAGACAACTTTGTAAACAAATAGGATGTTAAAATCTATGTACGAACATTTGTTTTATAATTTTTTGGATATTTTGGAGTCAAAACCCCTCCCCCTTAAAACGCGGAACCACCTGTTGGTTTCTACAGTTTGGATAAAAAAGGGTAGTCAAACAATTTTTGCACAGTGTTCCAATACAATCTTTTGATATGCCAGATCTAACTTGCAATCCACTCTTTTTGTTGGGAATATCGCCATCTCACACACGCACACGCGCGCACACACACACAATGCATGCTGAAGAGTAAAGACCGAAGTCGTGGTCTTTCAAGATTGACGAAGTCACTATAGTCGACTCAATGTCGATGGTAAGATCTCCTCACAGTGAAAGAATATTTAGCCCATCTGTTCTGGACCTTCCCTTCCATCTGTTCTGGACCTGCCCTTTCGCTGCAAAATGCTAGGACTTCGTTTGCCCCTTGAGAAATAGAAACCTCTCTCTCCTGGATGCTTTCGAGGATATGAGATACAAAATTCAACAACCATTCTTTATGGAGATTATGATACTCGCTGCTTGGGGGATTTGGATGGTCAGAAATAACTTGATCTTTAATAACATCGCAACTAGCTTTGAAGAGTGGAAACTCATCTACATGCAAGAGCTGAAGTGGCTACAGTATAGAATAAGAGCTAAGTATGCTCATCAGTTCAAGACCTGGTTGCAAGTACAACCTTAGGCAAAATTTTGAAGCTTTTTTGCTTTTTTGTAATCTCTCCTCACCCCCTCTTCTCTCCCCTGTAAATATCATTAGAAAACCAGAAAATCTATAAAAATTGCAGTGGGATCTTTTCCCACTGTTTTAAGCTTAAAAAAAGAATATTTAGCCTTAACAAAACAAACAGCTAATACGTTAAAGGTTAATCCCTAATGGATTGAGGATACAACATTTTTTCTAACCATCCAGTTACACGTTGGCTCTCAACTTGTAATGGCCTTGTTTAGAGGGGGTGACAACTGACAAATATCTCCTCCTGCCTTGGGCTTGGGCCCTTCATCTTGAAAGCGCGCATCAGCAACCATCCGTTTGCTCCTGCATTTCCCTTATCGCGGTGGATTGGCCTCTCGTTGGCCGCCCATCTCTCCTCCAAACCCCCAGCTCACTCCCACCCCGCTGTTCTCGAATGGCAGCCACCTCCGGCCTCACGGCCACCGTCTCCTCACCTCCGGCCGCCCTCAGAACCTCGCCTCCCGCTGTTCTCTCCCTCCGGCCCATCTCTCGCTGCTCGGGGTTCCATTCCGTCAAGGCTAAGGTCTGAAGCACTGCCTTACCTTGCGTGTCTCGCCCCTCCTATGCCTGCGTGTGTTCTTTGATTTCGTTCTCTTCATGGGATAATGAACCGTAAGGAATGGATGTACTTACTTTTGCTTTCTCTTCCATGCTCGACCTCCAGATGTTAGCTCTGTAGGCTAGCAGGTGCTGACCTTGTACAGTTTCTTTTTTTTAATAGTTTTTGTTGTACTCTTTCCGTCATCTTGACGAAATGTGTATTGGAAAAAAAATACACCTACTTTTTCTGCACGTGCTAGTATTCTTGAATTGATTTTGTGTCTTATGACAAGAAGGAGTTACACCTAGATTTGGGGTGCGGTGCCTGTGTTTATTCTTTTAGCAACGTTGGGCTACTCGGCCTCGTGAGTCATAACAAGGTGGTGTTCCAGTTGGATTTGTTAGACTTGACTCTCGAGGTTTGGTTATCAAACCCCCGGTGATCGAATGAGCCAAGTGATCAAGATTAAACGCAGAGTGATCTTTATATTTCTAGATGAATGCGAAGGCGCTACTGCGCTAATTAAACTAGTAGGCATTGTTATGATTGATACTTCTTTAGGATAGCCCCTGAGATTTTAATACAACCAATGAAGTTGGCGTGGGAGAATAATTTATCTCCTTTTTGTTTGGAAACTACTCCCTCCGTTTATAAATGTAAGATGTTTTAGTATTTTTTGGGAATCTTGCACTAAAACATGTCTAGATACATGTGGGTCAAAAAAAGTTAAAATATCTTACATTTAGAAATGGAGTGAGTAGTAAGAAATACTCCGTAGAACTTAACAACTGATAGCATGTATACTATGTAGAACTATATACCATGTAAAGAAACAATAAATTTAGTCTGAGGAATGATCACATGAATCAGTTCCCCTGTTAGGTTTTGTAGGGGAACTGTTTTGGGTACAGAAAAAATATGTTACTCCCTCCGTCCTAAAATAACTGTCTTAGATTTGTCAAAAAGTAGATGTATCTAGACATGAAATAAGTATATATACATTCACTTTTGTACAACTTTGAGACACTTATTTTGGGACAGAGGGAGTACATCTTTTGTTTCTTCTGATGAGGAAAAAAATACAAAATATCTTTGCCTTTTGTTGTCTTTCTTGTAATGTTTGTAACTGTTCCATCTACACAGGCAACAAAAAAGGACCAGGGGGAAAAGAAGCCCGTGAAGTCATCGAGTCTTGTTTGCTCTGACTGTGAAGGAAATGGTAAGCCTTCTTTTGTTTAAACTAGAAGGTACCCAATGCATAACTACAATATAAAGCAAACAATATAAAGCAATCTGAAACAACCAATATATATGCAGCTCGAAACATTTGACATAATGTTGCATCAGAGATAAGATTAGTGGTACTAAACTACTCCTACTAATTTCATCAATAAGTGGTATAACTTGTGTAGATACATAGGATAAGATCTGTAGCGTTACATATTCATCCAAATAGCTCTATGTAACTCATTGTCTGAAAAGGTGAACACAGAGACCATAAAACCAGAGAGCAAAATTTTGTTAGACTCCCGTGAAGCTTACGAAGTCGGAATTTGTTATTACATTTTGCCTGAGCACTAATTATAGCTATGTACTACCATGGTTTAATATATTTTACAAAAAGAACATAGAGTATACTTGTGAGTTGTTTGATCATTCTCTGAACTGACTTTGTTGAAACCTTGGAAGTGAATAATGTGGATTTTACTTTAGTACACCACTTCTCGGAAAACTGTAGTATCTATCTGTCGCAGCAGTGGAACATGGGGTTCCCCTAGTACTGCCAAAGTGGGTCCATCCCATGTGGGTCCAAGATGAAGATGGACAAGACCAAGACTCAAGTCAAGCTGGCGGGTTCACCGTCAAGACACGCATGGCCTACATCGACAAAGGGCTCCGGTCCTGGGGACCTTCCGGGTCCCCGAACCAAGCAAGAAGGCCAGGAAGGACCCGAGAGCCCGAGTTCCCGGCAGGAGGCCAGGCTCCCTCTCGGGTACTTCCCCACGTCCATGTGGATAAGCTCTCCACCTCACCGCGGAAGACTTGGGAAGCAAGGCGAAGGCAGCGCGGGCGGGAAGCACGTCCCGTGTTGGTGTCAGCTCCTGTCCACCCCAAGGCGGACGCTCCCACCTAACCCAAAGGAGACGCTAGGCTGAGGAGAGGCCACGTCTCCTCCTAATCTAGATGAGGAGGGTCCTTCACCCGAAGGTCCCTCACACCCCTCACGTGACCATGTGGCAACCCCTTGGCCTATAAAAGGAGGACCAAAACACGGAGGAGGGAGAGGTCGAAGCAAGGACTAACACAAGGTAGAATCAGAGCAAGACTAGATTAGGGCTGCGAAGGTAGAGAGGAAAGTGATCTCCTCCGGGTCAGGATCTGTCCTTTTTCTACCTCCAGCCAAAACCCTTCCGGGTACCCCATCCGGGAGGTTCCATTGTAAGCTACACTATGAAGAACCCATCAATCTAGACATGCAGGAGTAGGGCTTTTAGCCTCTGGGCGGCCTGAACCTGGGTAGCTCCTTATGTCCCTTTGGTTGCATGCTTTGATCGTGGAGAGGAGAGCTTGATCTAGACTCCTCCCAAGAAGGCGATTCTCAGCCTCCTTCGCGCCCCGTGCCGAACCTAAAAGGGGGTATCCTATACTCCGGTGTCCGTGCAACGAGACACGACATCTGGCGCGCCAGGTAGGGGGCGCAAGCGCTGGTTTCATCTTCATCAAGTTCATCGGCAAGTTCTTCGTCAAGCATGCCGCCGAAGAAGAAGGGAGACCCTGCGGCGTCCAAGCTGGTCTCTCCCTCACGCACTCAAGCTTCAGCTGAACGTCGTGCTGCTGGCGCACGGCGGAGCGTCTCTCCGTCCCCGCCTCCTATGGAGAGGGTGGCGCCGGACGAAGCGGACGGTCGCGACAAGCACAACGGCCCTGGCGGAGCGGCAACTCCAAAGGGCGCCGCCATGCCTCCTCCTCGCTCGGGGGAGAAGAGTGTCTGCAACGGCGCTGGCAAGGAGCCCACCGCTGGAGGAGGGAACCGTGGCGTTCGCCCCAGCGGGGATCCACGAGCATCCAAGAGCAAGACCTCCGCGCACTCGCCTTCGGACGTGCAGGCTCGCCATGATGCTCTAGTCGCTGCCAAGTCCCTGATGCAGTTCCCTCCAAGCAGCGACGACCCCAAGGTCTACCAAGAATGGAGGACTCGCGTCGAGAGGCTCCTCGACTTCGCCGATGGTGGTCCATGGGTCGAGCCCACTCAAGATCCCACCGTCGACGATCCCGGAGCAGCACAAGACAAGACACGTGATCCGCGAGGCTAGCCTCGTGGTGAACGTCAAGCTAAAACGGCGCCTCCTTGCACCGCGCCACCGATGGCTGACCGGCTAAACCGCGACCACGGCGAGGCCATCTCCATCGGGTCGTCTACCTCGCGCAACCCAGATCTTCGTGACGAGCTCAACAACCGTCAGAACGAGGATATGCGCACCCGCATCGAGCGTCGCCGAGAACGTCACCGCCGGGAAGATCGGGGCATCGACCTCACCGAAGGCTGCCTCGCCCTCGCCCCCGAGTTTCGCCACTTCAACTGGCCCCAGAAGTTCAAGATCGACGTTCTCCGCTATGACGGCACCACGAACCCCCAGGACCATAGTTTAAAAAACCGGACCGGTGATCAAACCGGTGAGGCTGTCGGTTCATGTTTTTACCGGTCGGACCGCTGGTTCACCGGTTCAGTGTTCGGTTTAAAAATATATAAATTAGTATATATTTACTTATAGAGGTTCTAATAAATAAATAATTATGCAAGCAAACAAATTCAATCTAGCAATTTGGCATGATAATAATATAATTAAGTAGTCAACATGAGGTATGACTTGCATTTTTTAATGCATCGGAAGGTACAAAGCAGCAAAATGTCTCTACTATGTGTACGTAAAGCAATCGCATGTCAGGGAACCATGTACAAAGCAATCACAGCTCAGGTAATCATGTACGAAGCAATCACAATTCACAAAGCTACTACTTTGCATTGTCCGTGTTAGTTGTGAAAAAATAACTGCAAAGCTGTTAGGCGTTAGTAGTCTTTTGTGCTAGCGTGTTGATACTTGATAATACTAGTGTAGTATACAGTTTGTACGTGAAGCTGCTGTAGGTTAGTTGGTTAGGGTGTCTTCGCGTAGCGCATGCAGAATAGGTCCCAGGTTCGAACCCTGTGCACGCAAAATATTTTAAGAACAATCTGACGACTGAACCGGTCGGACCAGGTGGCACGGTTTTGTGTGAAACCCGGCGGTTCGACCGCGGTTTACCCGGTTTATTCCGGTTCATTGGTGCGCCCGGTCCAGTGTGCTTAAAGAACCGGCGGAGGCCTTGGTTTTGGTTTTTTCGGTTGAACCGCCGGTCCGGTCCGGTTTTTTAAACTATGCCCGGGACTTTCTGCAGATCTACTCTCTTGCTGCGATGGTTGCCGGGGCCGACGAGGTCATGATGGCCAACTGGTTCCCATTGGCCCTGAAGGGAGACGCCCAGACTTGGCTTCTCAACCTTCCCAAGTGCTCCATCCGTTCCTGGCGGGCACTGAAGGAGCAGTTTCTGGGGGCTTTCCAAGGCGGGTACGAGCGCCCGGGGGCTCCCAGTGATCTCCACGACTTCAAGCAGCTTGGGTGAAACTCTCCGCAAGTTCATCCAGCGCTTCACCCAGAAGATGAACACCATCCCGTGCATCAAGGAGGAGTTGGTGATCCAGTCCTTCCACGCCAACGTCCGCAACCCCAAGATGCGCGAGAAGCTGAGCATCCATCGCGTCGAGTCTGCTCGTAAGCTCTGGGAGCTTGCAGATCGGTGCGCTCGAGCTGAAGAAGGAGCCAAGTTCCCCGGGGAGGATGAACCCGAGGACAAGGTCGCTCCAGCCAAGAACAAGAAGCGGGACCCTGGACCCGACAAGCGGATCTTCGTCACCGAGCCTCTTCCGAAGAAGACCAAGCCCGCGCCGACTTCCGAGGAAGAAGGTGAAGGTGATCCCTGGTGCCACATCCATCCAGAAGGCAACCACTTGCTCAAGGACTGCCGCATGCTCAAGAACCTCGCCATCCGGGAGCAACGCCGAGCTGATGGGGTCAGTCAAGACGGTTGCTACAACTGCGGCACTGCCGGGCACATCGCTCGTGACTGTCCCACGGGTCGCCAAGGCGGAGGCGGCCGTGGATGGAACCGAGGCGGTGGCCGCGGGGGCCGTGGAGGAGGACGCGGCGGTCAAGGTGGTCGCGGGTACAACACTCCGGAGGCCACCCACGGCGGCAACGGGGAAGCTCCGGCTCCCCAAGGAGGCAACGGCGGCAAGTATCAAGAAGTCACTGGAGTTGTCGGGTGCATCCACGGAGGGTCTTCTCTGCCTCCCTCCAACGGCGCCTGCAAGAGACTTGTCCGGGAGCTGAACGCGGTTGCTTCTGCTCCGTCCAAGCCCCTGGACTGGTCTAGTCAAGTCATCACCTTCGACCCAGAAGACCACCCTGCAAACACTGCCGGGGTCGGGACCCTGCCGCTGATCGTGTCGCCCGTCATCCACAACTACAAGGTCACCAAGATGCTGGTCGACGGAGGCTCCAGCCTCAACTTGCTGACGGCGAAGGTCCTGGCTATCCTTCAAATTCCCCTGTCTCGCCTGCAAGACACCGGGTGTTCCAAGGCGTGAACGGAAGTGTTACTCGACCCCTCGGGAAGATCACCCTTCCGGTCACCTTCGGCGACTCCAAGAACTTCCGCACCGAGGAAATCGTCTTCGACATCGCCGACACTCCGCTACCGTACAACGGCATACTTGGCAGACCTGCTCTGGCCAAGTTCATGGCCGTCTCCCACTTCGCCTACAACATGCTGAAGATTCCGGCGCCGTGGGGCGTGATCAAGGTCAAGGCCGACATCGACGATGCTATCTACTGCGTTCACCAGCTGAACCAGACGGTGGCAATCATGGCGGATGTCCCTCAAGGTGTACAGGAGGATGATGATGGGGCTCTCCCCGGGGGCGAAGGGCACCCTGGGGGCTCCACATCTACTCCCCCAAGAAGGCGCCATTCCATGGCGATCCGCAGCTGACCAAGAAGGTGGCGCTAACCAGCGACGGAGTTCGCTCCATCACCATCGGCGCCCGCCTCACCGACAAATAGGAAAGCGCGCTCGTCGCCTTCCTTCGGGAAAACTCTGACGTCTTCGCGTGGGAGGCGTCAGGTTTACCCGGCGTTCCAAGGGAGGTGATCGAGCACAAACTGGCGGTCAATCCGGGGGCTCGCCCCGTGAAGCAGGTTCTCCGGAACCAAAGCAAGGAAAAGCTGGAATTCATCATCGCCGAGGTGGACAAGTTGATAGAAGCTGGTGTCATCCGGTCGGTTCCCCACCCAAGCTGGGTGGCCAACCCCGTGGTGGTACCGAAGCCCATGACCTTCAAGTGGAGACTCTGCATCGACTTCACAGACCTGAATAAGGCCTGTCCCAAGGACCCTTTCCCCCTGCCGCGGATCGACATGATCGTGGATTCCACGGCCGGGTGCGAGCTGCTGTGTTTCTTGGACGCCTTCTCCGGGTACCACCAGATCATGATGTCACTCGAGGACCAAGAGAAGACGGCCTTCATCACTCCCAAGGGCTGCTACTGCTACACCCGGATGCCTTTTGGCCTCCGGAACGCCGGCGCTACCTTCCAGCGCGCAATGCAAGCATGCCTTGGGTCAGCTGGGCCGCAACGTTGAAGCGTACATCGACGACATCGTGGTCAAGACCCGGTACAAGGACTCCCTCATCCAAGACCTGCACGAGACCTTCGAGAACCTCCGCCGGGTCAACTTCAAGCTCAACCCCGACAAGTGCGTGTTCGGGGTCCCCTCCGGCAAGCTGCTGGGTTTCCTGGTCTCTCACCGAGGGATCGAGGCGAATCCGGACAAAATCAAGGCAATCGAGCGCATGGAGGCGCCCCGGCGGGTCAAGGACGTACAGCGCCTCAACGGGTGCATCACTGCACTCGGGCGCTTCATCTCAAGGCTTGGGGAGCGGGCCTTACCGTTCTTCAGGCTGCTCAAGAAGTCAGGCCCCGTGGAGTGGACCTCCGAGGCCGAGGAAGCCCTGCAGTCCCTTAAGCGCTACCTCGCCTCGCCACCAATCCTCGTGGCACCAGAAGAGAAGGAGCCCCTACTACTGTACATTGCTGCCACCAACCAGGTGATCAGCGCTGTGCTTGTGGTAGAGCGTGACGCTCCTCCGAAGAAGTCAAGCAAGATCAAGGGCAAGCGACCCGGGAACTCTCTCCCGGGCAACCGTGCAAGAAAAGGCTGCCGGGTGACCAGGGGTCTCACGATCCTGACGTCACTGCAACCTCACCAGAGGCGCGGAGCCCGTCGGGAATGGAGAATCTCCCTCCGACGAGACTTCGCCGGGGGCTACCTCGTCCCCACCCCAAGACGTCGACGTGGAGGAAGCCGAGCCCTCTCAGGACTCGGCGACCCGCAAGGTGCAGCACCCGGTCTACTTCGTCAGCGCAGTGCTGCGCGACGCCCGGGAGCGGTACCCCATGATGCAGAAGCTGCTGCTGGCAATCCTCATTGCCTCCCGCAAGATGAGGCCGTACTTCCAAAGCCATCCCATCACGGTGGTGTCCAAGTACAACCTAAGAAGCCCCCTGGAGAACCCACTTGCCACTGGTCGCATATCATGGTGGGCCATGGAGCTTCAAGGTTTCGGTCTCAAGTTCGAGCACACGGACAACATCAAGAGTCAGGCGCTGGCGGATTTCACGGCCGAGTGGACCGAGACGGCGTTCGACGACCCGGAAGAGGAAACCTGCCTCCCCGGGAAGGAAGATCCTAGCGCCTGGACCATGCACTTCGACGGCTCCTACACCAAGGGGAAAGGAGGTGCTGGGGTTGTCCTAACCTCACCAACCGGGGACCGGCTGAAGTACGTCGTCCAGATGCACTACCAAGGGAACATCTCCAACAACACGGCGGAGTACGAGGGCCTGCTCGCAGGACTTCGTGCTGCCGTCGGCCTCGGCATCAACAAGATCGTCGTCAAGGGTGACTCTCAGTTAGTCATCAAACAAGTGAACAAGGAGTACGCGTGCCCTCAGATGGCACCATACGTTGAAGAGGTCTGGAAGCTGCAGCGGCGCTTCGACAACTTCCGGGCTGTGTACGTCCCACGGGGAGAAAACACGGCCGCGGATGAGCTATCGCAGGTGGCGTCCAAGCAAGAACCAGTGCCTCCCGGGATCTACATCGAGGTCCTCAGGCGACCTTCGATCCCACCCGAGAGGCTCGCGACAAGATCTGCGCCGGGGGCTGGCGACCCTTCTACCTCGACAACACGGGTAGCCAGCCCAGAAGCTCAAGACCCGGCAGCCCCTCCAGCGGAGGAAGCTATGCTTTCTTTCCGTCGGATGGTGCTACCGGTGGAAGGAACCCACCCACCCTGGGCCCGGGACATCGTCAAGTACATCATGGAGCACGCCCTCCCGGAGGACGATCACGACGCCGAGCGGGTGGCTCGTCAAGCCAAGCTCTACGTCATGATCGACGGCGAGCTCTACCGGCGACGGGACAACGGAGTCAAGCTCCGCTGCATCCCTCAAGAACAAGGCCAAGTACTGCTACGGGACATCCACGAGGGCACATGTTCAAGTCATGTGGCATCAAGATCACTGGCGGGTAAAGTTTTTCGTCACGGGTTCTACTGGCCAACAGTCCTCAGTGATGCGAGCAGCTAGTCAAGACCTGTGAAGCCTGCCAGTACTATGCGAAGAACATACATCAGCCGGCGCAAGCTCTGCAGCCAATTCCAATCTCCTGGCCGTTCGCGGTCTGGGGGCTGGACATCGTGGGAAGATACCGAAGTCTGTCGGGGGCCATGAATACCTTTTCGTGGCCATCGACAAGTTCACAAAGTGGGTGGAAGTGATGCCAGTACCAAGACAGACAGCTCAAGCAGCCATCAAGTTCATTGAAGGGATCGTGTACCGCTTCGGAGTACCCAACAGAATCATAACGGACAATGGCTCTCAGTTCACAAGCCGATCCTTCCTCAACTTCTGTGAAGAGCTGGGAATCAAGGTGTGTTTTGCCTCGGTGTCCTACCCAAGGTGCAATGGGCAAGTGGAGCGAGCCAATGCGGAGGTCCTAAAGGGTTTGAAGACCAAGGCCTTTGACAAGTTAGAAGACAAGGGCAAGAACTGGATTGAGCATCTACCAAGTGTCTTGTGGTCCCTCAGAACCACACCAAGCAGAGCCACTCAAGAAACACCATTCTTCCTTGTCTATGGAGCAGAAGCCGTCTTGCCAACAGAGCTCAGGCATGGATCCCCCCGGGTACTTGCCTATGATGAAGACGCACAAGCTGAGAGGAGGATTGATGACATCAACTTCCTGGAAGAGGTGCGGTGCCGAGCTTCCTTACGATCTGCTCGATACCAGCAAGGGCTCCGCCGCTATCATGATCGCCATATCCGTTCACGGGTACTGGAACCCGGAGACCTGGTTCTCCGCAAGAAGCAGAAGCTTGATAACATGAACAAGCTGTCGTCCAAGTGGGAAGGACCTTATCGGGTGACGCATACCCTGAGACCCGGAGCTGTTTATCTGGAGGACGAGAAAGGCAGGCCGGAGGGCAACGCCTGGAACATCGAGAATCTCCGGAAATTCTACCCCTGAATACGAACATGAATCGCAGATAGTTCGAGTCAACTAAGCACGCCCAAGGGGCTAGTGTTCTGTATAAGGGTGTAAGAATCGTCGCCAAGGAATAAAAGATAAGTTTTTCAATTCCGTGAGCCTCTCTTGTTGTCGTGAAGTGTGTTATCCGTAACAACCCCCAAGCAGGGGGCTGACATGGTGCCGGTGGCTGACAGGTCGAGCGCGAGTAGCCTATCAGTAGGCGCTGCCACCTGATCGTGCCGTACTGCCGCGGTAAGAAGTGGAACGGGCAGTGCTGTGTTTTAAAGAACCTAAACACAGAAATGCACAT
The DNA here is from genome assembly GCA_947311845.1 of Poa pratensis. Classification (NCBI taxonomy): domain Eukaryota; kingdom Viridiplantae; phylum Streptophyta; class Magnoliopsida; order Poales; family Poaceae; genus Poa; species Poa pratensis. The sequence continues at coordinate 30,187,011 of CAMZMU010000078.1, read as the reverse complement.
TCAACTTTGCTTGCGGGTTGCTCCGGATGAAACACTTTCACGACATGTAAGGGAGGGTCCATTCTTTTCCTACTGAAAGTGTGTTATGTGTAGCGCCTCTCCCGGGACAGGAATGGATGCTGAAGAGCGGCTCAGGAGCTGGTACCCGGGAAGGACAGAGCAGATCAAGGGCACGGCAAAAACCAGCTAAGTCTTTGCATGTGCATCTGCATTCTAGGCATAATATCTCGCTCGGAGTCAATATACCACCAACCTGCGCATGCTTGACAGTTGATGAGAACCTTTGCGGGGGTAATGCGTCCTCCCCGGCGAACGGTCAGATTTCCCTTCTGGCCTAGTACCCGTGGCTGTGGAGTGGACTCCCGGAAGGCATAGTGCTCTTAGGGGTGCTGCTACCGGTGCAGGCGGTTAGAGTACTTGTCACCTAAGAGATCTCCTCAGAAAACTTGACGGCGCGTTAGTGCAAGGGGAGGTTTGGGAAATGACCCCGGGAGTTGAGCCCTAGGATTGCATTCATCTGAACTTACATTCTGAATTTACAATTCTGATTACATTCAGTCGAAGCTTTCCTGGATACATATCTAGCCTATGCTACTAAGGCCAGCTCAGGGCTCCTGGCTGTGCAGATCTGTCTTCTGTTTTATTGCCTGCCGGGTGCACTCTTTTCTTCCGGGGACGCCTGGATGAAAAGATAACACGCGTGCAGGATCTTGTCAGGCGCGTCGAAGAGCTCGACCCCCTTCTGCCGACCAGGGCGCTCCAGGGCCAAAGAGACGGAAGATTCCGTCCGCCAGTTCGCCTACGGACTGACTCTCGGCCTGCAAAAGTCCAGGTCAAGATCGAGGTCATCCAAGAAGAAAAGGCGGAAAAATGGAGAAGAGCAAACAGTGAACCTGCTCAATGGCCTCGAGCTCAGCCACAACCAAGGACAGCTCCGGAATACCGGCAGTCCTTTCCTTCAGGATGGACCACAGGTGCGCCCTCCTCACTGCCCTAATCCTTGCCTCTTCTTGGGCAACAGGACCAGAGACGGCCGCCAGGCGAGCGACATTCTGGGCAGCAGAAGAACGGGACGCAACCTCGCCATCAGTGGCTCGGGCTCCAGCTTCGCTGGGTGCCTCCGCCGCTCCTCGGAAGACGGACTCCGCCGTCGACACATCGGACAAGGCCCTCTCTGCTTCGCCAGACATTGTTCTGTGGGGCGGGGAGGCAAGGAGGAAGAAGAGCGGAGCAAGGCGAGAAGATGTGTCAAGGAGTTGGGGTCTTTTATAGGCCTCCCACGCTCCACCTACCCCTTGACGCTACGGCTGCTGCAGTAATGGGAGCGCGTTTTGCAAAAAACTCGTTCTCATTCACACGGCGCGACACGAAGACAAGGAGGAAAACAAGATCTTCTTCATTTACAAGGACTACAAGGGGACGATCTTTTTTACAACAAAAAGGTTGGCTCCCGTCGAGCAAGGAGCACCGCCGTACAATGGAAGACGCTACTTCCAGAAGTACGTCGTCAAGGCCGCCGGGAGGAGGTCAACGAGATCTCCATGGCGCCCGTCCGAAGCTCCTCGCCTTCAGGAAGACGAGCTCCCCTCGACCTTGATGTCAGATGAGTTTTCCTCATCTTCATCCTCGTCGTAGGAGCTCGAACTGCCGCTGCTGCTCTCCATGCAGCACTCCACGCGTCCGCCATCGACACCGAAGATCTTCACGGAGAGCGTTGCATCTCCGTCGTACCGGAACACCAAGCACTGCCCCCGGGACAGGCGGCGGGCACGGGAGAACGACTTCCACCCCGGACCCAGAAGCATGGCGCCTTCAGTGGTGCGCTCCGCCATGGCCCAGGAGGGGCCATTGGGGCAGCCTTCCACTTGCAGCCAGAAGCCGGAGGGTCCGATGTCCTCCGTCGCCATCGCGAAGGAATCCGGCAGGAGAGCCGGCTGCGAGGCCTGCGATTCAGATCCACGTCGAACTCGAACGGCGCGAAGCTGGTATGAACCATGCTCCTAGGAGGGGAGCAGCGGTGTCGCGGCCTCCACGGCCGCCGCGACCGCGAATCCCACGACCTCGCGGAACAGTCGACCACGAGTGGAGGGACCACTCTCCGCAGCAGCTGAAGAAGAACGAGGGCGCCCAACTCCTCTCCTCGCTCTCGCCATTGGCGCATGCAGCTTGTGAGAGGCCTGGAGTTGGGCTGAGGAAGAAGATGAACGAAAGAGCCAAGGGTGCGCCTCGCTTTTATAGCCACGGCGGCGCCTCTGTTAGGCGTCTCCTCGGTTCTTCCGTTATTGGGAATCGAGGGGGCCACCGCAGTTACTCCCCCGAGCGGAGTAACTCTAAGACCATCAAGGCCACCAACCCCCTCCCACCTCCACCAACCTTGATCTCCATGGATTTCCTCAAGCCTAGGCGCCGATGGAAGGACTTCTCCACTGGGATTTCTCGCCCCGCCTTGCGGTCGAGGCGCAGGTACGTCGAAAGTTTGGTTCTTCGGTCTCTTTCTCTCCCTCAGCTGCAACCAAGGAATTCTTTTTGGTTGCAACTTTCTCCTCGGCCTCTTTCTTTCTCTCGGAGGATTCTGTAGCCTTGGCTCTCCAATGTTGCATTGGTGGTTTAGCCGCAGATTTCAGAGTGTTTAAGCTCACGGACAAAAGATTCAGATTTTCAGTGGCTTCCAACAAAGTGGGTCATTTCATATATGGTCTTAGAGATCGGATTTGGCCAGATTTTTCTTGTCACTTTCGGCTGTTTCATGGTGATCCAAAAGCTTTTCCGTGTGAAAGTGTGGATGCAGCTGCTAATCTTTGGTTTGATCAATATTTCTCTCGCCGTCAGGGCTCACGAGGCAACATTGCCATTCGTTCAAATTTGGATTTTCTTAAGCCGTCTGGGGCAGATAGTTCAAACAGTTCTAAGGAGTTCATGAAATTTGGTTCTCTGCCCAGTTTTGAAATTACCAAAACTGTGCACAAGGTTCCCTCGTCTATAATTTCTGCTGAACCTATGGTTTCAAATGCTATTCGAGTCGGTTCGATGGATTGTCCAATTATCAGTTTTCCTACTGAGATCACAACGCCCTTGTCTGATGCTGATTTTTTCAAAACCCTGAGTAAACCATTATTGCTAGATCTAATGGATGCGAAAACTTCGCTCTATTCTGATGAGGAAATGATTCAAATGTTTAATCTTCCGGTAATTCCGTCCCTTGACGAGATTTATTGCCTCCTTAATCGGTGCGCTAAATGCGGTGTGACTGGCCACCTATTGATTGATTGCCCTGGAATTAGATGCAGACAATGCCACGACTTCGGCTTTCCTTGTGCAAAATGCGCCAGCATCTTATGCTTTAATTGTAGAGATTTGGGCCACACAGAGAAGTTCTGCACTAATAAGCCCAGATGTGGTTTCTGTGATCTTGTGGGACACCGTAGACACTCCTGCCCCTCACGAGCCAAAATTGTGCGTTGCACAAAATGTGGAGAGATTGGACATTCCGCTTTTAGGTGCACCACTAAGCAGATTTGGGTTCCAAAGCAAAATCGCAGGACACTAATTGTGATTGATGATTCCCTTCCCGAAGACAGACAGACAGAGACTCCCTCCCTGGTTTCGCCCGCCCTGCCTCTGTCAACTTCCCCTGCTCCAGCTAGATTATCTCGACCTGATCAACCTACGCCTTTTGAAGGAAATACTAGATGGGAAATGGGTGAAATTTCTGGCTCTACTCACCCAAAACCTGCTCTGCTGATCACCTTCTTATTGGCTGATGAGAAGCCTTTCAGTCTGTCTTTAGCAGAAATCAACAGTTTCTGGAACTTTATGGTTCGCTCTGTCTATTGCAACCCGTTTCTGATTGGTAATGAGGTGGTCCCTGTTGATGAAAATGTTGTGGCTCTAGAGTTAATGCTGGATCATGAGAGTGTCACCATGTTCTCGGTTAATCTGAAACAGTTGATGCTGTGGTATTGTCTGACAACTAAATCAATGCTGGAAGATGTAGAGAGGGCAGCAATTCAGCAAGTTATGAGTCTTTCTCTGGAAACAGGACCTACCCTTCTTGGCTCCCTGTCTGCTACCTCTGAAAGTGTATTGGAGAGGGAGGGAGGCTTTTGGAGGGTGCCTTTGGCTGATGATGAGTTATTTTCAAACTTTGGACCTCCGGATACTAATACTGGGCTGGACTCGGCCTTTTCTGATGCCCTTTCGGCCCAGCTCTCCTTTGTCTCAACTCAAAGTGACATGCAAGTTGCTGAATCTTCTGTTGCTACAACAAGCCAAACTATCAATAAATCCCGTGATAAGACAAAGAAGAAAGCGATCGGTGCTATAGTTCCTGCAGGTCCTCGTCGTCCTACCAGGCAGAACAAAGATGGTTTCAAGCCCCAAGCTCTGCCAGACACTCGTGCGTCTCGTCGTCCTGCTGCTGCCAAGGCAAAAACTCCTGATGTGATGAGGATGGAAGAAATGCAGCGCTTGGGTGTCGAACGCTGCCACATAGACCCTGAAGAACTCTCGGAGGAGAAGCTTCTGCAAGAGCGTCATGTTCAGTCTTAAGCTTTTCCCTTTCTCCAGCACTCGCTCTGCTGTCGCTTTATGTCCTCTGGCTTTCGAACTTGGTTTGCTTAGCTACTACTCTGAAACTTTAAGCGTGCTGCAATGAATTCTACTCTCCGTAACACTATCTGGAACGTTTTGAGCTGGAATGTGCGAGGGATTAATGATCCTGCAAAATGGCCTCACATTAGGTGCAAGATTGAGGAGAGTGGGGCTGCCATTGTCTGCCTTCAGGAAACAAAAAGAGCACACTTTGATAGTTCTTTCATAAGAGGTTTTGCACCAAAGCGCTTCGACAAATTTGAATTTGTCCCTTCTGATGGAGCCTCGGGGGGTTTGCTCATTTTATGGTCTAGTAAAATGTTCTCAGCCCAATTGATACTGAGTGATTTCTGCGGTCTGGTGCTTTGTCTCTCTTCCATGCACTCGTCTGATGTGTTATATCTTGCAAATGTTTATGGTCCATGTGTTGGACCTGCTCGTGAGGATTTTGTGGCTTGGCTTTTCCATCTTGAGATTGATGATGATAAGCTCTGGTTGTTGGTTGGTGATTTTAATTTTTATCGGTCAATTGAGAACCGTAACAGAGAAGGTGCTAATCTCACAGACATGGAAACTTTCAATGAAATTATCAGCTACCATGGGCTTATTGAATTGCCTATTAAAGGTCGTTCATATACCTGGTCTAATATGCAGTCTGACCCTCTCCTAGTTCAATTAGACTGGTTTTTCACTTCTGTGAATTGGACGCTGAAATTCCCTAACACTCTTGTGTCACCCCTTGCAAAGCCTACTTCGGATCACGTGCCTTGTGTGATTTCAGTAGGTACCGCCATTCCCAAAGCCGCAGTCTTTCGCTTTGAAAATCATTGGGTTTCAATGTCAGGTTTCTTTGAGGTTGTTGCTTCGATCTGGGACATTCACTGCCCAGGGGACAGTGCTAAGAGGCTCTCTTCCAAATTCAAGCTGCTCAGGAAAAGTCTAAAGAAATGGGCCAGGAATATTTCACAGATAAATAAAATCATTGACAACTGCAATGAGGTTATACTAATGGTTGATTCTTTGGAAGATCATCGAGTGCTCCACATATCTGAATGGAATTTTCGTTACATAGTAAAAAAGCAGCTTGATAAGCTTTTACACTGCAAGCAATCCTACTGGAAACAAAGGTGTACTGCTAGATGGGCTCAGCTGGGTGAGGAGAACACTTCCTATTACCATGCTATGGCGAGGGTCAGTTTTCGCCGCAATTCTATTTCATCTCTAGTCAGAGAGGATGGCTCGGTTGCCCTTGAAAATGAGGAAAAAGCTGGCCTCTTGTGGCACACTTATAAGGAGAGGCCTGGTCTTTCAAACGGCATTGACAGGAACTTTAATTTCTCACGTTACCTCTCTCCGGTTCCTGATCTGGAAGCCCTCTCAGCTCCCTTCTCCATGCAGGAGATTGAAAAGGTGCTTAAAGAACTTCCAAATGCTCGAGCCCCAGGGCCAGATGGTTTTACTGGCCTGTTTTTGAAAAAGTGTTGGTCTATTATCAGATGGGATTTCTATGATCTCTGTAGGGAGTTTTGGGCCGGGCAAGTCAATCTCCAGAGTATCAATGATTCACTGATTACTCTTATCCCTAAAATAAATTCCCCAGAAGGGCCAAATGACTACAGACCCATCTCTTTACTCAATACATGTCTGAAGTTTCTGACAAAAATCCTTGCCAACCGCTTTCAGTCCAAAGTCATCAAGCTCATCCATGTGAATCAATATGGTTTCATTAAAACACGCACAATTCAAGATTGTGTTGCCTGGGCCTATGAGTACATACATCAATGCAAACAATCAAAAAAAGAATGCCTTATTGTCAAACTAGATTTTGCTAAGGGCTTCGATACCATTGAACATCAAGCAATTCTTGAGATACTAAAATGCAAAGGGCTGGATGAAAGATGGCTAATGTGGATCACCAACATAATGAGTACTGGAACTTCTTCGATTCTGCTGAATGGTGTTCCAGGAAAGAAGTTTGCATGTAAGAGAGGGGTAAGGCAAGGGGACCCCCTCTCTCCCATTCTGTATGTTGCTGGTTCGGATCTCTTGCAATCAATGGTCAATTTTTGGTTTCATGAAGGCACTCTCAAAGCTCCCTTGCCGATTCCTGGAATGGATTTCCCAATACTTCAGTATGCTGATGATACTCTTATCATGCATGCATGCCCGGCTCAATTAACTGCTCTCAAGGATCTCTTAACAAAATTTGCTAGTGCTACGGGTTTGAAAGTGAATTATTCAAAGTCCTGCATCCTTCCCATTAATGCTTCGGCTGAAAAAATGAATCATCTAGCTACAGTGTTTGATTGCTCTATTGGCTCCCTCCCTTTCACTTATTTGGGAATGCCGTTAGGAGTCTCCAGACCGACCATCAGAGACCTGGCTCCGGTTAGCGATCAAATTGAAAGAAGGTTGAATGCTTGTGCTCGTTTCCTTCCTCATGGAGGCCGTCTGATGTTGGTTAATTCGATGCTTTCTTTGCTTCCCACTTTTCTGATGACCACTCTGAAATTATCGAAAGGGTTTATCAAAACCTGTGATCGAGCTCGTCGTCACTGTCTATGGGACAAACGTGAGGACTCCACCTCATTTGCAGGTCTAGCGGCCTGGGAAAAAGTATGCAAGCCTTAGAATAGAGGTGGTCTCGGAGTTGTTAACTTAGAGCTTCAGAACATAGGTCTCCTACTGAAGCAGTTGGATAAATTCTTCAGAAAAGAGGATATCCCATGGATAAAATTGGTATGGTCGTATTATGGTACTCAAGCCCCTCAAGCTCAGGCTGTGAAAGGCTCCTTTTGGTGGCGCGACATCTTCAAACTTGCTGATCTGTACAGAAGCATAACAACCAGTACTATTGGCGATGGTTCTACTGTCCTCTTTTGGAAAGACTTTTGGTTGGACGGCGAACTGCTGGCAGATAAACTTCCACGTCTATTCTCATATGTCATCAACCCTGACCTAAATGTTCAGTCCGTTGTTCCTTTGGCCGATCGCAGCCCTCTGTTCTCACTCCCTTTGTCGGATCAAGCTTTTGAAGAGTATCAGGTCTTTCAACAAATCTGTGACGGTAACCCTACAACTGGTGACATTGACGCCAGAGTTTTCTCCTGGGGCAAATCAAACTTCACCACGTCAGCCTTTTACCAGTACATGTTTCAGGCTGTTCCCAAGGATGTGACCCTCTCCAAGCTGTGGAAATCCCGCTGTCTGCCCAAGCTCAAAGTCTTTTGCTGGCTTTTGATTAATGATCGTCTCAACACAAAAGATCTGATGTTGAGGAAACACTGGCATTTTGAAGGAGGTCCGCACTGTGTGCTGTGTGATCAAGCCCATCTTGAAGATTTAGAGCATCTGTTTTTCACGTGCTCGTTTGCTCAAAACTGTTGGGACAGTGTTGGTTTTTCCTGGAGTCTTTCTACTCAGGTTAATCCTCGAGTGCTGCTGGCTGCCAGAAACTTTGGAGGAGTTTATTTTTTCGAAATCTTTTCCTCGGTGGCCTGGAATATCTGGAAACAACGCAACGACCTGATCTTTAACAAGCTTGCCCCTCGTATGATAGCTGGAAAAGGCGCACTAAACAGGACATTCTTTTACACCGATACAGGGTCAAATCGGTGCTGGTCCAGAAGCTGGTAGATTGGGTGTCCACCTTTTTCCCTTAAATCCTCCTTAGAGTCTTTTCCTCTTTTGCCGTTTTTCCTTTTTATAAGTTTTAGACCGTTTTCTTTCCGTTGTTATGTTCAGGGTTGGGTCACTATGTTGTGACCTCTCCTTTCCCTCCTCTCTGTTCACCCATGTAAACTCTCTGTGTTGACTAAAAATTGAAATTTACACCGTAGGGGATTCCCCTACGGTAGCACGGTCTAAAAAAAATCAAGGCCACCAACGAAGCTGAACAAGGAAGACCAGGTGTCCGGGGACCCACTTTGACCTATCTTTAGGCCATGGCCCCGGCAGCTGGAGCAAGAGCCGCCGGGACCATGCCCGGGGGCTACTGTCGCAGCAGTGGAACATGGGGTTCCCCTAGTACTGCCAAAGTGGGTCCATCCCATGTGGGCCCAAGATGAAGATGGACAAGACCAAGACTCAAGTCAAGCTGGCGGGTTCACCGTCAAGACACGCATGGCCTACATCGACAAAGGGCTCCTGTCCTGGGGACCTTCCGGGTCCCGTCCCGGGGGCTACTGTCGCAGCAGTGGAACATGGGGTTCCCCTAGTACTGCCAAAGTGGGTCCATCCCATGTGGGCCCAAGATGAAGATGGACAAGACCAAGACTCAAGTCAAGCTGGCGGGTTCACCGTCAAGACACGCATGGCCTACATCGACAAAGGGCTCCTGTCCTAGGGACCTTCCGGGTCCCCGAACCAAGCAAGAAGGCCAGGAAGGACCCGAGAGCTCGAGTTCCCGGCAGGAGGCCAGGCTCCCTCTTGGGTACTTCCCCACGTCCCTGTGGATAAGCTCTCCACCTCACCGCGGAAGACTTGGGAAGCAAGGCGAAGGTAGCGCGGGCGAGAAGCACGTCCCGTGGTGGTGTCAGCTCCTGTCCACCCCAAGGCGGACGCTCCCACCTAACCCAAAGAAGACGCTAGTCTGAGGAGAGGCCACGTCTCCTCCTAATCTAGATGAGGAGGGTCCTTCACCCCGAAGGTCCCTCACACCCCTCACGTGACCATGTGGCAACTCCTTAGCCTATAAAAGGAGGACCAAGGCACGGAGGAGGGAGAGGTCGAAGCAAGGACGAACACAAGGTAGAACCAGAGCAAGACTAGATTAGGGCTGCGAAGGTAGAGATGAAGGTGATCTCCTCCGGGTCAGGATCTGTCCTTCTTCTACCTCCAGCCAAAACCCTTCCGGGTACCCCATCCGGGAGGTTCCATTGTAAGCTACACTATGAAGAACCCATCAATCCAGACATGCAGGAGTAGGGCTTTTAGCCTCCGGGCGGCCTGAACCTGGGTAGCTCCTTGTGTCCCTTTGGTTGCATGCTTTGATCGTGGAGAGGAGAGCTTGATCTAGACTCCGCCCAAGAAGACGATTCTCAGCCTCCTTCGCGCCCCGTGCCGAACCTAAAATGGGGTATCCTATACTCCCGGTGTCCGTGCAACGAGACACGACACTATCTTCAAGTAAATTATATTTATGTGCACTTTTAGCGTGTTGCAAAAGCTTAGCTATGGCAAGGATAATTCAGTGGTGGCACAAATTATATGCCGTGCCAATCATGTTGCGATGTTTCAAGTGGACTGGAGAGTCCCAATTGCATTTTGCTGGAACTCTTCTGCATCCAGAATTCAAGATGTTCACTTTTTGGGCATAAATACAGCTCATTCATTGGTTTTAACAATCTTATGGCTACTGACAGGCGCAATCGCATGCACCCAGTGCAAGGGAGGCGGGGAGAATTTGGAAGACCATTTCGGTGGCCGATTCAAAGCTGGAGGATTATGCTGGCTTTGCAGGTAAAATAAGTCTTGGTCTAATAACAATGGTCCTGTAGGCATACATTTCTATTACAAGTAATTTAACTAACTGTCCGATCTCTTTTCTGTCGATTCATTTAAACTTCGGCAGGGGAAAGCGTGAAATTCTATGCGGGAGCTGCAATGGCGCCGGTTTCTTGGGTGGATTTATGAGCACTGCCGATGACACTTCTGACTGAATGGCCTATGCTCTTATTTCTGTTTATTCTGGATCAATTTTGGGGAATCTGTAACATTTTTTACTTGTATCCCTTTGAAGCAACTTGTCCCTTAAAAGTCAGAATTTTATCGTATTTTTTTCGAGATTGAGATTTATCGTATTTAATGTGTATATAAATTTTGTATTTGCGAACAAAGTATGTCACTTAGGCTCCTCGTAAACAAATATATGTTATTGATATATGGCGTCAAATCCACCTTGGGAACCCATGTTTTGCTGTTTTGTATGTCGCTCTAGATGTCGAATGGTGAAAGTTTTTCAGCAGTTGATCTTTAAATTATTACAACATTCCTCTTTTTACGAAGAAGATCCCACAACATTGTATGTTTATCTGCTTGACTTACCGTGGATGTGAGATGATCGAACGAATTGTCTATTGGGAAAGATTGAATTGTTTCAGTATCTTCACAGTTACATGTTATTACAATGGTATTTCACTATCTTAACTGTTACATGTTGACTACAATTGTCTCATCTTCACTTGAAAAGAAATTTGCCACCTATCTCTTTTTAAATGTACATTGTTAGATAGATGAGACCCTTCAGCGATTACATCACCCAGATACCACCCCCGTTTAGCCCGCTTCACATACAATTCAAATGTGGGTGGGCGAGTTCACCGCTGTGAGTTATAGCCACCAAGCCAGCGTTTGTTCTCCCTATTGAGGATACGACGATACTCCATTCTACTCTCTCTGTTCCTAATAAGTTATTTAATTTTTTAATTTTTTCCTGATTTTAGCGGGTAGTTTATTCATTTTGCTCCGTATTTGGTCCATATTGAAATGTCTAAAACATCTTATATTTTAGAACAAAGGAGGTTTCTACTAACTAATATGTTAACTAGGCTGGGACTGCCCCTTTTCTAAAAAAAAAACTAATATGTTAACTAAAGTCCGCCAGCAAAACGATAAGAAAACAAAGCATTAGGACAAAGAAGAAAAAAAAGATAGAACTGCAGAAGAAAAAGGAAAGCAAGTCCGAATATAACACATGAGATTCAAAAACTTGGGAGAGACCAAACAAGCCTCCGCTGCGTTGCCCATCAGCTCTTTCTCCCCCCATCACCACCTCCTCCTACCAAATCCGCCCGCGGCACCAATTCCTCCCCTCCAAATTCTCCCCGTCTCCCTCTCGGATTCAGCTTCCTCGATTGACCCCTGCTCCCGGCTCCCTTCATTTCCCTCCTCCTCTTTTTTTTGGGTTCTGCTAGCTTCTTGTTGAGTTGCGGGTCGCGCAAGAACTCGGGTTCTTGACTCCCTTGATCCGAACTCCCCCAATTCCGCGAAGTAGCGCGGAAAGTTTCAATTTTGAGGCCTCTGGAGTGCTTTTGGCGCCTCAATCGGAGAACCCGCCCAGGGAATTTCCTTCCCTGACCTAAACAGGTGGGAATTTTTTGGTTTCGTGATGGAGCCGGAGAAGCAGCACCAGGTGCTGCCTCCGGCGCAGGAGCCCGCCCCTGCAGCTGAGCTCAAGGCGCCACCGCATCCGCCACAGCCGAGGCCAGCGGTCTCGACGCAGCCTATGATGCCGACACCGATGCCGTGGCCAGTGGTCTTCACGCCTATGTAAGCAAATTCTCTTGACAATTTGAAATCTACTGTTGCTGTTTGTTCACGTGTTGGCAGGAAGAACGTAGTTCGATTGAGGCGTTTCGAATTTGTTTTGTTTGTGTAATTTTCAACGAAAAAGATGCTGTTTTATAGAGCCAGGAGGGAAAAAGGTCGAGGTTAATTTAGTCCGAAAAATTATTGAGGTTAGAGATATTTTGCTGTTTGTGGTTTGATGATATGCTTGTGGAAGTGATACTAATTTGTACTGAAATATGGTATATTGGTCACAATAGTTATTGACAAGGCCGCGGTTACTGTATTTGCTATGGGATTCGTAGGGTTTTGAATGAAAATTTTGCTTTGGACGTTTGATACTTCAGCACTCCGAATTTGCAGTACTATAAATGGTACATGAAGTGGCGTCCATCGAGAAGACATGCTGGCTATGTATCATTCACCATCCTCCCATTCCTTGCGTGCTAATATTTTTTTTCCCTTAAACGGGTCTTGTGCCTCGACGCATTGATGAAAAGAGTGTCGCTGAAAATCTCACTATTATGATAGAGCCATCTCCGTTCGCCATTTTTGAGAGAAAAGGTTCTACAAGGTTATTTGTTATTTGAGCTTCACTCTGTTGCTCGTAACTCATGAGCGGCGTATTACTTTTTTGGTAAAAAATAACAGATGCAGCACAGTTCTGCATTTGTAAAAACTTCCTTTCTAATGATCTATTTTTTGCTTGTATTTTCCAGGAAGCCAGTGGTCGAAATTAAGAGTGTCACTCCACCAAGGAGGAAGAAGCAGTGTAATTGCAAAAACTCACATTGTCTAAAGCTGTGAGTTCTCTAGCACACGAGCATTTGTTCTAACCATGTCCATGTAGTAACAGAAATATTCAGTTTAGACTAATGATCTTTGCAAACGTTCTATTGGCATGCAGAGAAATTTAGCTTTGTGTTAGTCATTAACCAAACCGAGTGGTGTCTTTTGAATGAAAACCTCGTCTACCTTGTAAGATGTCATCTACTTAGAGAATAAGATGACTATTTTAGTAACAGAGTTTTGTCCATTTGCCTTTTCCTCATTAGTAACATATCACATGATGATGTGTGTAGAAGCTTTCTGTTGCCCTTTGGTCCAAAATGATGTTTGTAGTCAACTAGTCATTGGGTATAAACATAAATACATCAAGCTTAACTAGTAAGATTGGTTAATTTTGAATGAAATCACAAGCTCAGCTTTCATGCTCTTGCTTATTTTTCTTTGGTCAATGATATGTTATATTCTCAACTTTCTCAAATTACCACTTTGGTGGTTTCAACATTCATATTATATTTAAGGTTTCTTGTTCAATATGGTTAGTTGACCATTACTGTCCAGTTTATATATATGCACTCATTTATTATCAAGTGTAACACTGTAATTTTTTTTAATAGAAGGTGCAGTCACTAACTCGATATTTATTTATTAGGTATTGTGAGTGTTTTGCAGCAGGAATTTATTGTGACGGCTGCAATTGCAAACAATGTGGAAACACAGTTGAGAATGAAGACGCTAGGCAGGAGGCTATTAACAGTACTAAGCAGCGGAATCCAAAGGCCTTTCAGCCTAAGATCGAAAGTGTTCCAACTACTCTTAGTGTTCGAAAGGTACATTCTTTCCTCTGATAGACTTGTTTAGATGCATAAGTATCTCTGCCACAGCCAGTAGCTTAGAACAACACTAGATACCCTTCTAGTTATATAGAGTGGATGATGAAAGTTTGACACATGAAAGTAAGTTCTGCACTTCTACTGTCGTTTTTCTGATATCCCTACATGATGTAATAATTATATGTTACAACTTACAAGATATGGTTGTTGATACGCCTATTAAGCATGCTGCAAGCATGTAAGTTCCAAGGAGTCCTAGAAGAGATGCTAAGGACAGTTTATATAAGACTATTTTGTATGATCAGTAACTATTTGTATCAAATGTGCGAACATAAGCTTCTGAATTACGCAGTATTCATGTAGAAACTCCAGTGGATTGTTTTTACATATCAGATATTTCCAACTCAGTGTGCAGTGTTTCTGGCTATACAAACAGAATATCCATTCTATGCCAACTATCAACCATGTATAGAAACTAAATTCTCAAGTTTTATGTAAAAATGTATTCAGTTGGTTTTAGTTGATGCACATCATTTATTTGTACAAATAGACTGGAGGCCAGTAGAAGGAATACTATTCTTGGGTTATAATTCACTTCAAGACTTATCTAACTGTTTTATCACTCAACTCAATACATCATTATCATTTGAAAACTGGTGCCACTTCCCTGCTTGTTTTGCCTCATCTCTACACCCAACGCTTTATACTTGGGTGTGGCGCAACAGTCTAGTTGATCATTCCTACCCAAGCGACCAGTAGGTAAATTTCACCGCAACAAGTAATAAGGACATCCGGACATGGTATTCATTCATTGACTACCCTTTCGGCTTAGGCCATGGCTCACTCTTCAAAGACAAACCTTGCGGATAAAACCTTGGGTTATGGGGCATTATATTCTACCATGTTTTCATTGCGCAATCCAACTTCTCACTTCCGCTTCATTGGCTCATGCTTTCACATTGCTTCCTCTAAGCCTAGGGTGGAAATGGCCAATAGCTCACATTATTTTTTTGCATTATATGTTAATGTCTGAACCAAATTCCTTTTTACTGCCCATGTAGTTAAATTGGCTATACTATGCTTCATATTTTAGATTTACCTGTTTCTCTTTTTGTACTGAGTATCTAATTCATAATTAAAATAGCTGGATTTAAATAAAATATATTTCACGTGATCCTTTTTTGTGCATTTAACTAATCTCAGCTGCCATCAGGATGCTGGAGCACCTTCACTTCCAAAACATAATAAAGGTTGTCACTGCAAAAAGTCAGAATGTCTCAAGAAGTACTGTGAATGCTTCCAAGCAAATATCCTTTGTTCCAAGAATTGTAAATGTTTTGATTGCAAGAACTTCGAAGGAAGCGAAGAGCTACAGGCTATAATTCAAGGGGAAAATGCATCTGATCGAAATAATATTCAGCAAGCAGCTAATGCCACTCTGAATGGTGCCGTCGGATCCTCTGGACATAAATATTCACCAGTACATCGAAAAAGACACCCAGAAGATCCCTTTGGTCCAGAGGTAATTTTAAAATGAGCTGGTTCTGCAATGTTCAAATAATCTGCCATATTAAACTCTGATCTCGTGTTGCACATCTGTTTTATTGGTAGTATCTTTTTACTTCTGGATGGTTGTGTCAAAATCCAGTTGGGTGTTTATCCACTTGATATAAATGATTTTATTTAACTTAAGCTACAAATTTCCTGGGTTCATAATTGTTTCTTGTGTTCTAGGCTAACCACATGGATGCTTCACAAGTTTCTTCTTCTACTGGACTTGAAGGTGCTATTGGTTATCAGAGTAAATCTAAAATGGTCTATAGGTAAGTAAAAACGATTGGAATGGTTAATTTGAATACTGGATAACCTCCCTGCAAAGGAAAAGACACTGGATAACTATAGAACAAAAATGATCCAACTGAACTCCATAGCCAAATTAACAGCAACAATGGATATACATCTTCCACTTATATTATTTCATAAGACCAAGCAAGATAGTTATACTTATGTCAGCAATTTAAGTTCAATTTTTACTGCCCACTCTACAGCTTATGAAAGGAGCTAATGCCTACTAAAACCATTGGTTAAGTAAGAAATATCAACATGTTAAAAAAGGAATAAATATCAATGCAGATGCACCTTGATGCCCATTTCGTGCATTGTTATCCTTTTGATGAAATATGCACTTTCGCAGGTCTCCGCTAGCGAACACTATCCATCCTACCGATGTGAATGATCTTGCCAATCATTTGGTGATTGTATGCAGAAAGGCAACGGATGAATTCGTGACAATAACTGGTACAGAAAGTTTATCCTTTTCATTTGACTGGACTATTGTCATGATTCGTATTAATGAACAAGGGAACCAGGAAAACTATTCAATTATTCACGCGGAAATGATGGAACTATCTTGGTGTCCAGGAACAAAACATTGTTGTGTTTATTAAGTTGCAAGTTTCGAATATTGTACTTTAACCCGGTGGCTTAACTAATATGCTAACTGGACATGGATATAGGATTTCAGAAACTTGTTTAGCTGTCAACATTTGATAAGATAAGAGAATGTAAATATTATATCAAAACTTTTGAAATATCATTTGTATGAATTTAACTATCTGTTCTCTCTTCTCTTATAAAACGGTATATCCTCATGTCAAAGAATAGATTTTCTTCACTGAAGACTCTAGTTTGAACTATCGTTTTGTTACGAAATTGAAATAGCATATTCATTTGAGCACCAAATCCAGGCAGCAGTGCTGTCGCTCCAGATCTATTTTCAGCTAAAGTATTTTCTCATTTTGCAGATAACAAAGTCAAGATGGAAGTAGAGAAGGGAATTAACACAAATGCTGACCTAAACAATGATAAGATCAAGAGTCGGGAAGTTCAGAAAGCTGTAGTTAGTCAACCTGATGTTGCGACCTATATAGATCAGCGGAATGATGGTGATTTAGAATCACCTTCCACTAACACCCAAGAGGATTCTAGACCTGCCTCTCCAGGAACACAGGCTCTGATGTGTTATGAGGAGGGCACCACATTTGGTGCAGATTATAGAAGTTCATTTCCAGTGGCATTGCATGATCAGGACACTCCAGAACTAGATGCTCTTCAAGAAAAGACTGTGTTGACGGGGTTTAGAGACTACCTTCGGCTACTCATCACACGTGGAAAGATAAATGGTGAGGAGAATTTGCTAAGCTATTCCTGCCCTTTCAATATCATAAACGACTTGACATGATTTGCCACATCCAACTCGTACATTGCAAGTAAAGTCACCCTATGCTACTACACATAGTTTTCAAACTGGCCATTCTAAAATAAGCACAGTTCTCAATATGTACATCCCATTTTTGTTCAGTATAGCGTATCATCCCTGATACTAAAAAGTTATCCTTTCCATGCCGATAAACTTAGATATTATTTTGTTGCCTTTCATCTAACTTGAAACTTGGGCAGCCAGTAACTCAGCCGGGATGACAGAAGCCAACACGTCGTCCGTGCCAGCTATGGAGATGGACGCTGGAAGAAATCACGGAGTAACCGCCAGTTTAGCTCCACTAAAAGCCGTGGAAGAACCAAAAGCTCCCGGCCACTCCGAAAATCTGAAAACAAGTGAACCCTCCGCATCAGATAGCTGACCAGAATACTAGTGTGACTTAATTAAAGTAGATTTACACACGGGATCTGTAATAACAAAAGCCTATTCATGTGTATATATGGATACTATAGTCTCTGTTGCCATTTCCGGCAACCGGCCATGTAGCATCAGTCATCGTGAGGTGTAAAGTAGGCAAAGACGCCCCTACTGATCATGTAATTAATTTAATCAATATGATTTGTATTTAATTTTTTACTTTGCCGACTTCTGTTTGTAAGGAATAGGGTATGCTGCACCTGAAACTGTTGCACGTTGCAACTCTGTAACCACCAAGGTCAAATGTGAAACCTTCTGCTGTTTGCTCTGAGCTTGAGTTGCATGGCATCTTATGCTCTGCAGTTGATACACATAATTGAAGAGGCTTCAGACTTCCGAGTATTCAGCACAAACATGGATCTGTTCGATGGGAACATATAAAGCGCGATGTTAGTTTGTCCGTGCAGAAGTGGGTTTGAACCCCGTGTGTAACTGCGCTTGCATTAATTACGAAGTATTTTTGTCTTACAAAATCAAGAGGGCCTTTGAGTTGTTAATTTTCTTATAGCCTTATGTACTCATTATATAAATTCTGATACGCCTCCATGGCTCTATATGTTTACTATCTAGGCCCCAATTTTGCTAGAACTCCTCTTTTAATCGAGCGATGGCCCCAAGAGGGTTTTTCTTCTCTTTACAGTTTTTGGGGCTAGTACCCTTATGAGGTCATTTTTATAACAAATCCGACCGTTTCCTTCCTTGGCATAAATAAGTTTCCAATGTTCGTCAATTGTTTTTTACACTTCTCTATTGACACACATCGCCATACATATGAACAAAAAAATTATAGACATAAGCGTAGAACGCCGGAACAAATTAACTATCAGAAGGCAGAAAATCCAGTAGGGCTACTGTAACAAAATGAATTCCATATTATGAACCTTTGGATATCTGCCATGTTTACTCGCTCCTCGAGAAAAAAAAACTGTATTTATTGACCACTTAATTTCGCTCTAGTTGAGCAAAGCATCGACATTTAGGGCCTGTTTCAGCAAGCTCCAGCTTTAGCCAAGCGAAGAATAGATCGTAGTTTCTCCTTGGCTAAAGAAGCCAGGACTCAACTTATAGCTGATTCTTTATAAGAAAACAAGAAGTTGCGGTGCCAATGTCATGTTGCAACAACAATACTAACCCCCGCTGTTTTGCACATGAGAACCGTTGCTGGCACTCTCACAGGTCTAAACACGATTTCACATTCTTAGCTGTACATAGTTGCTCTTATTATCACTGAACAACATATTCGATGTGCACTAGGCTTCAACCTGGAAGGACTCCGTAGTTTATGTTTCATCTGTACTTTTCTGGGCACAATGCTTCTAGTCTCTTAGTACTATACGTGCTCTTGTGATTATTATTTTCTGATGTATTATCACTAAATACTGTTTTCTCCTTGTTTGTAAAGGTCCAAGCATCACTATGCATTTGCCAATCTGCCATTCAGTTGAATGAACCACACTATTTCCAGGATACAATCACATTCTGACAGAATTTTGCATTATTTGTTTTGCAGGGAACTCTATGCCTTTATGACAGCATCCTGTTCACCCATCAATTGTAAAGTTGCTGTCGGTTCAGAAGCTTCTGGAAACCGATATTTTCTGTCACAAAATAGAAAATACAGATGAGCTCACAGTGACCTTGATCACCATCTGAGATGCACCACTTTGTGATCTTTCTTGACAAGTATAACCCGCTGGTTGTCAATTAATGGTCACTGTATGAGACAGCATGATGCTTGTGATTTCGGTTTCACAGTTGGGCTAATACAAATATACAATCTAACTTGGAGGTCAGGCGAAAAAACTCATATTTGTTTGACCTGTTTAATGTTGTTCATTACTTGTCATCTCTTCAGTACATGTATTCTACATTTATTCTCCAACCAAATACACAGCAAACTGGCACTGAAACTGCATCTTTTTGCCTTCCGATCCCTACCTCAACTACATAATGATATGAATCTGTCCATGCTGCAAACGGATACTATAACAAACCTGAGCTCCTGTGAACTGGTTGGTTCTGTTCACTACGGTACTTTGAGGCAAGTATTCCGTTTTGGGCACCAAGATGATTTTTTATGTGTTTGTTTCATTCATTAGAGTTGGGTAGGTTTGTCTACAACTATTTATGTTTCATCAGCTCATGTTGGTATATTGACTGAACATAGTGCAATTTCCACATGAAAAGATCATACAGCGGGACAAGGGACCACACAATTCAGTAAATACAGATAACCAAAAACTGCATAGTCCCAAAGAACAATAGGCTGAGTACAAGTCTGTGAAACCAAACAACATCTAATACTAAGCTAAAAAGCAGGTCATCATGGACAAAATCACAACTTGAATCTTCAGATTTGGCGGCTACAGCATTAGATGGCTGACCATCCATCTCAGCCAGTTCAGCTTAGCATTACCCACGTCGTAACTTGAAGCGCAAGCCTCCATCTCAATCTGACTAGATCTCTTATCTTCTAAACAGCCGGAATATACCAAATTTCAGTGGGCCACGAGTTTGCATAGTCGGGTCCAAAGCTGGAGAAAACATACTCAAATGTCTGATTTTCTAAGTTGTAAATCCCTACACCCCTCCAACCGGGAAGACCAAAATTGTCATAGTGTACCAGCCGAGGTGGGGTGAAGTAGACACAGTTGGCTCTGAGCTCTGGAAATTCCTTGGTTGGCAAACACGCCGACTGATTTAACCCGACAAACACCGCATGCTCCGGGAAGGCCGTCGAAGAACTCAAGCTGACCATCTTGCGCTCGTCGACATCGACTTGGAGCACCTCCACCTTGATTTCTCTGAGACGACGGATGGTTCGTATCTGCAGGAGGCGGCCGCAAGGCGTAGATACTAGGAACCTGGTAAGGACTAAGGACCCTACCATATTTCTTGTCCCCGCCGGCCATGATCACCTCTTTGCTTGGTTCTTGCGAGCCACGAAGATCCCACGCCTCAAGAATCCCACGTAAGGTCACCGTGTAGAATCTACCATCGTGATAGACGCAATCGGCATACCGATCATCCTTGCTCCCGTCAAGCAGAGCTGCGGCAAGAAGCCATCGTTCCTCTTTTGCTCTTGCAAAAGAAACCCGGTTAGCGTCATAGTGGATGATCATGGCAGTGTAGTCACCACCATGAGATGGGTGGCATGACAACACCACCTTTTGGTAACCATGTGCCAAGGTCTTGTTACTCTTGTACACCGGGCTCACGAGGCTCATGCTGATGATCTTTTCCATAACGATAGCCCACAATGCTTCCTTCAGTGTCGTAGACCCCCTTGACACAGTCCAGATCAGTGATAGGCGGGAGATGGATGGTGTCGAAGGTGAAGGGGTGGTAGAGCACGAGGTTGGAGAGTTCGTCCGAAGCGACGAGCCAGCCATGGAAGGCTCCACACCACTCGAGTTGGCGCCGCCCCTCGGGCAGACCAAGCTTGTAGATCTTATGGGTGCCGAGGAGGTTCCGGAACTCGCTGCTCGGACGACGGCTAAGTTTCCAGGAGATCAGCCAAGGCGTGCGGCCGCGAGGGTCACCGGCTGCCACCGCGGCTGAGCGCCATGAGGTGCAGACGGATGCGGCGGCGAGAGCTTCGGGGAGCTCGAGAAGTTGCAAGATGCAGCCAAGGAGGTCGCCGGGGAGGTCCGCCCATCCGGCGCTACTTGCACAATGATCTGCCATCGTAAGAATAAGTTCAATTTTTCTGTCGTATGCCTTTACGGAATATTAATACGGGAAACGCAATGTACGACTCGGACTAGCTAGGAGCCCATCATGATTCACAACTCGGAGAAAGAACGCGGGACAAAATCAATGCGGATTTTCTAACGGGCACCGTGCCCTACCTGGGTGGAATCAGCCGTTCGTTGGTGCTTGGTGATTTGCAGTCTATTACATGGTATTTTCCATTCTTATTTTAGTATTAAAACAGGTAAGTTTGGAGATAAATCTTGTACCTATTAAATACCAACCAAATGTACACCTACCTTTTCACATGTTGGTACAACCTATTTGTGTCCCACACGTGAGTGGTGGGTACATCTGCAATGTAAACTGCAATAGGGACTGAGCCATAGCCCAGTGGTGGGGAGGGGCTGATGCCTCCCCAACCACCCGAGTTCGAGCGCTCTCGCCCGCAATTTCGGTGATGTTCTACCTTTATTCTTAATGAAATGCCCTGGGTTTATCCCTGGCGGTCTTGTTTTGTTGTTGTAAACTGCAATTTTTCTATCCAACTGCCCATCCTTTTTAGTTTCATTCTCAATATTGTATCGGTCATATCTTTTGAACCGAATGTTCGATTTGTGGTATTTTTTTATATTTGAGTTCTTGGTGAGGAGATCTTCAAAACAAGATCAATACTGGACACATTTTGAAAAAGTTTAAACTCGACTGTGAAATTGTATTGAAAATAAAATCAAATTTCAATAAAACTAATTTATCATATTTGCCTATTTTCATTCGGTATGACATATGTTCGAGTATAATAAAATTTCATGCATATTTTCATTATAGTTTCTTGTGACATCATAAATATTTCATGAAAGTTTCGCACACGTAAAGACGTTTTTCATCGTGTTTTTAATACACTTTATACAAACTTATTTCACAATATATGAAACCATAATGAAACTTGTAAAACTTTTTGAAGAACCATTTTTAAACCGTAATTGATTGAAACATAACTGAAATATTCCAAATATGTGCACAATATTCGTGGAATGATTAAAATCTGATATGCCACATGGTAATTTTTGAAATTTATGAACTTTTTCATAAAAACAACATATCACCGAAAATAATAAGAAATATAATTAGAAAAACTTTTGAATTTTGGAAACATTTATTTCGTTATCAAAATTATATTGTTGACATAATATATTACGCATACCTTAAACAACGAGTGAAATACATATCTACATATTTGAATATGAGCATAGGTGGGAGCTCCTGACTGGTCGCATGCAAATGCAAGTGCAGTAGGGCGCGACTCCATTAGAAAAGCTTTTTCGGGACAAAATACTAACCCTAAACTGAAACTTATCCGTCGGCTACATGAAAACCACGCCCAACGGAGAGCTAATAAAGTGTAGTGAACTCGATCTCGGACAAATAATTATTAGGGAAGAAAATGGGTATATCTATTGGTACTTTTCCACTCTTTGTAAAGTCATCTTCAGAAGATATATCTGAGCATTCCTCATAGTCCACAAAAATATGAGTTTCTTTCCGAGCCTGCCATAAATGGTAAATATGTATGAGTGGAGATTTTTTTATACCCGGCCCACCATAATGTTTGTCTCTTGATCGTGCTTTGATAAAAAGCATGATTCACATATTTTATGTCTCTACAGTCTACGGTATGCAAACTTTTCGTGATTAGCCTATTCATATTTAGTAGTTCCATTCCATTTTCTACACATGTTATTCATTTGAATGCATGCTGCAATTAAATTATTTTATGATTTTTACACATGGGCAGAAATAATATACATTTTACACTAAACTTTTATATTTCGAACTCGTTTGTAGCATGATACGACCGGTCTTGATTAGTACAATTTTCTTTCATCTATTAACATGGTTAACCACAAAATAATTTTTAAAAATATTACCTAAGAGTTGTTTGTTATACAATTTTAATGTATATAACTGAATATACATTTACATTGCACTATATTTATATACCAATTTTGTAACATTATTTTCTTCATAAACTTACATCTACGTAAACTATAGTATTATACATATTTATGGTGGAGATCTATAAATCATAGGTCTAAAAATATGTTCATAGATATTTTAATATATGTGTAGTTAAGCATACATAAATGTATAAACTTCTGGAACATAAGTTGAATTGTTCATAAGATTCTTTATTGGTTTTTCGTGGCCAATTTTTTTGGCGATTTATTATTGATTCAATATAAGTTAAAAATGTCTGTATGCTATCTATTTCGTATTGAAATTGAATCATGAACAGTAACCACTGACAAATAAAAATTACTAGGAGAATGCCCGTGCGTTGCTACGGATCAGAGAGAGAGTAAACATACCTAGTTAATTACCCGTGCGTTGCAAACAACCGCAAACTATTCTACCACAATGTAGAGCAGGCGGTGTTGTAAACTTCCTCCATTTCTCCCGTGTCTATTTGCTAAGTTTACATAATGTATATTGGTAACTATAGGATAGACCCATAATCTGTTATATTATGTGTTATAATTAGTGTAAATCGTAAGCAAATCAACATTGTTCACTAATGTATAGGTGAAAATATATTCCACACCCCGGGCCATGGCCCAGGTTACCCCAAGTGTAGATCCGCGTCGAGATCAGCCTAGCTTTGAATACATGTGAACTGCTATGGAGCGAGGCAAAAACATCTCTTCTAGCATCAATATACTTATTAGTTATCAAACTAATTGTACGTACACAGCCAAAATATTATCACGACGGCAAAGGGTTGCATCGTTCACCCCATTCCTACTCTAGATCGACTCTATATCTCATATCTGTCCGCTCCAGATTATAAATATTTACAGATAACACATTATGATTTCAACTGATCACGCAAAACTTCATGCTCGCTTGGCCTCATTGTTTTATTTTCATGTCAATGATAAGATGTAAAATAGATGCACATGTTATTATGTAAGCCCCGTACAATAGCAACACAAGCCATATGTTATATATCTACTCATTATATTGAAAATACACGATGATTTAACCAGTAAAAAAATAAAGACACGCATCTGTTTGGAAACAACATTTCTATTTCTAGTGAATTGGCACCAATCATGTCAAATATATACTTTTGAAATCACTTTTCTACTTCCTTTACTCACTCTCCTCAAGCACACATCCGGCTCAGAATTCCATATGTTATCATGCAACTATGTTAAGATAAGATAAATTCGCATTGAGTAAGTCACATCCGACTTTTTTCCTCTCAGCATTTTCAAGTACAACCCAGGAAATTATTTGCCCCAGGTGAGGTCTAATCGAATATCTGAATTGGAGTGCGTAGTACATGTAACTACTCAGCCTATTTGAGGCCAATACTTTTCCGTAACGAATCAAGCAGCCAATTCTCTCCAAGTTTGTACAGAAAAGGCCTTTTCAATTTTCCGAGTACACTCCGTGGTATGAAGCAGCTACATGAAAATAAAACACAAACAACACAATTCAGTAATTACAATATAAATATTTACTGGTTACAAAATAATTTAACTCCAATGACTTATTTGAGACCATCTGGGTTCAGAACCAGAAGGATATTGTGTACTTCAGACGAAGACATGGAATCGGAAAATAATTTAACAAACTCCAGTGACTTCAATTGAGATCATATGGTTTAAGAACCAAAAGCATTTTGTGTATGTTCCGACAACACCCTTCTCTTCCCAAACGCCTGAGAGACCTTTCAACGATGAATTATTACAACTGTAGACGTGATTAATCTTGAATCACTATTCACTATAATCTCTGTAAGGCTAGAGAACCGACTGACTTGCAGCTAAGTTATTTCCAGGATTTAGTGATTTGGAAGTACTACTGACCTGCAAATGAAAGGTAGAATAGTATAGCATCAACCAAGCCTAGTTTCTTTATAAACTTGTATTGTTACCACAGAAGTGCCAATGTAATTCTACAAGTCAAAATTTGTCTAGCCACATCACACTTGGTGCTAAACATAACCTGTATTGCACCTATGCATCAGTCAATACAATTGCTAATTAATCATATGAAAAAGTTTATCAAGCATTCAGTTCCATCCGGTCATGCCTATTGGTTTCTTAAAGCT
Source organism: Poa pratensis (assembly GCA_947311845.1). NCBI lineage: Eukaryota > Viridiplantae > Streptophyta > Magnoliopsida > Poales > Poaceae > Poa > Poa pratensis. The sequence goes on along the minus strand of CAMZMU010000078.1, from coordinate 30,162,005 downwards.
CAAATATTTCTTTTCTGCAAGTTTCTACATTCAAAGATAACACGTTATATGCGGTCTTTTCTGTAAATTTTATATTTCAATGATGCTCTGCAACCAGCAATCAAATAGAACGTAATAAGATTATTTCTTTTCCGTTAGCCAAGCCCGAAGATTCGCTGACATAATAAGCGACAAACTAATAATTGGAGTGATTTCTCAGTTTGCCTAATTATAGCGCTAGGAGCACAACCACTCTGACAAAGTCACAGATCCATAAAAAAATTCTAATAAGCAGGAAACAAAATGTCGCTTAAGCCATGGCATAAAAGAAAACTGAAGAAGAGGGAGAGAAGGGAGCTCGCTACAATGACCAACGAATGGACGCGGCGGTCACAGATATTGTTTGCTCGCCCATGTTAGGGAAATAGACTGATTGTATTCCCTGAGGGCCTAAGGCCACAATATGTAGTACATACAGGTGCAATATGCAGGAAACCCCCTAACAGGTGGGGAAAATACAAATATACAATATATACTCTAACACCCCCCCTCAAACTCATGGTGGATCCACAACACTGAGTTTGGAGAGCAAAAAATCATGCTGCGCTCGGGTTTGTGCCTTTGTAAAGAAATCCGCCAACTGCAAATCTGAAGGCACATAATGAAGCGCAACAACCTGATCCTGCACCTGAGCACGTGTATAAAAAGCATCAACACCAATATGCTTGGTCAGCTCATGCTTGACCGGATCACGTGCAATACTGATAGCACCTGTACTGTCACACAAAAGTGGAGTGGGTGTCGTAACAGAGACCCCAAAATCTGCAAGCAACCACCGTAACCAAGTCACCTCAGCAATCAACGAAGCCATAGCCCGCAACTCAGCCTCAGTACTCGAACGAGAAACCGCTACCTGTTTCTTCGTCTTCCAAGCAACAAGCGAACCACCAAGAAACACACAGTAAGCAGAAAGTGAACGACGATCCGAAGGATCACTCGCCCACGTAGCATCCGAGTAGCACTGGAGCTGGAGAGAGCTGGAGCGAGGGAAGAAAAGGCGACGAGTAATCGTGCCACGAAGATAACGAAGGACACGGAGAAGATGACTGTAGTGAACAGTGGTAGGAGCTGAGACAAACTGACTCAGAATATGAACAGGATAAGAGATATCAGGACGAGTGACGGCAAGATAAACAAGACTCCCAACAAGATGGCGATAACGTGTGGGATCAGAAAGAGGATCGCCATCAGTAGGACGAAGCTTAACATTAAGCTCCATAGGAGTGTCGACGGTGCGCTCATCCATAAGAGCAGCACGAGTAAGGAGATCCTGAATATACTTCTCCTGAGAGATGTAAAAACCATCAGAAGTAGAAGAAACCTCAATGCCAAGAAAATAGCGAAGAGGACCAAGATCAGTCATAAGAAACTGATCACGAAGACGAGCCTTGACAAAGGCAATATACTCAGGATCATCACCAGTAATGATCATGTCATCAACATAGAGAAGGAGAAGAGTGCGTCCACGAGGAGAAGTGTGAACAAATAGCGCTGGATCATGAAAACTAGGAGAGAAACCAGCAGCAGTCACCACAGAGGCAAAGCGCTCAAACCAGGCACGAGGTGCCTGTTTCAGGCCATAGAGAGAACGTCGAAGACGACAAACCATCCCATCGGGAACAGAATACCCAGGAGGAGGCTGCATGTAAACCTCCTCACTCAGCTCGCCATTAAGAAAAGCGTTCTGAACATCAAGCTGGGACACGGACCAGCGTCGAACAGAAGCAACAGCAAGAAGAGTACGCACAGTGGTCATATGAGCCACAGGAGCAAAAGTCTCATCATAGTCACGGCCGTGCTCCTGCTGAAAGCCACGAGCCACAAGACGCGCTTTATAGCGCTCAAGGATCCATCAGAGCGAGTCTTAATTTTATAGACCCACTTACACGTGATAGGACGAACACCAGAAGGGGGAGAAACAAGATCCCAGGTGCCAGTGCGCTCAAGCGCAGCGATCTCCTCAGCCATGGCAAGCTGCCATTCAGGATGACGCTCAGCATCCCGATAAGAAGTCGGCTCGGAGACGACAGAGAGACCATACTGACTAGGAGAGTAACGATCTGGAGCACGACGCTGACGAACAGGCGGAAGAGGTGGAGAACTAGGAGACTCATCGGCAGAAGACAACTCATCAGAGAGGGGGAGAAGGATCATCGGGCGGAGAGTCCGGAACTGTAGAACGCCGAGAATAGTGGAAGGGAAAAGGAGACAAGGGAGAAGGAGGACCAGCTGAATCAGAAGAAGAAGAGGAAGGAGAACTAGGAGGCGAAGATGGCGCCGGAGTCGGAGGGGGCGCATCAGGAGGAGAAACAGGAGGGACGGAGGGTGGTGCATCAGGAAGGAGAAGAAAAGAGAGATCATCCACCGGGTAAGTACCAGAGGTGGGGCGGGGATAGAAGGGACGCGTCTCTTCAAACGTGACATCACGAGAGATACGCATCCGACGACCAACAGGGTCCCAACAGCGATAGCCCTTATGCTCATCACTGTATCCTAGAAAAACACACTCAACAGATTGAGCGGTCAGTTTGGTGCGTTCGCGAGGAGGTAGAAGAACATAGCAAACACAACCAAATGAACGAAGAGTCGAGTAGTCTGGAGAGCTACCAGAGAGACGCTCGAGAGGAATGCCACCTTGAAGGGCAGCAGAAGGCTGAATGTTAATGAGATAAGTCGACGTAGCAACAGCCTCAGCCCAGAAATGCGGCGGGAGAGAGGAAGCAATCATCATAGCACGGGTAGTCTCAAGAATATGACGATGCTTACGCTCGGCGACACCATTTTGAGCATGGGCGCCGGGACAGGAGAACTGCGCAAGGGTGCCCTGCTCAGCAAGGACACCACGCAGATGCTGGGAGATAAACTCTCCAGCAGAATCAGCACGAAACACACGAATAGGCGTGGAAAACTGAGTACGAACCATGGCCGCAAAGCGCTGATAAATAGCAAGTACCTCACTGCGAGAGCGCATAAAAAACAACCAGGTGTACCGTGAAAAATCATCAATGAACAAAATATAGTATCTATGGCCCCCTTTGGAAGCAAAAGGAGCCGGACCCCAAACATCTGAATGAACTAAATCAAAAGGTCGCTGAGATACAGACACACTAGTAGGATAGGGAAGCTGAATCTGTTTGCCTAAACGACAACCCTGACACGAATGTAAAGACACATCTCCTGAGACAGACCCCAGAAGACCACGACGAACTAATGACGATAAACGGGAGCCACAAGGTGACCCAGACGATGATGCCACTGCTGAAAAGAGCCAGTGACAGAAGCAGCAACCGCAGGGGAACTGGCAGATGAAGTGTCAGCGGAAGGAACGCGAAGCCAGTCTAACTCCCATAGCCCCGGGGACTCAAGGCTGCGAGGGCCAGCTCCAACCAGGGCCTGTGTACGGCGGTCCTGAACAGCACAAGAATCAGCGTCAAGAATGACGACAACCAGAATCAGTAAGCTGACTAGCAGAAAACAGGTTCATCTTAAGACTAGGAACATGAGAAACATCAGGAACCGAAAAAGAGGAAGTGGAAAGAGTGCCGCGACTGGAAACAGGAAGAGAGGAACCATCAGCCGTGATAACACGGACAGGAGAAATAAGAGAGCGAAGAGCAGAAAGAATAGAAGACGCAGAAGTCATATGAAAAGAAGCTCCAGAATCCAGATACCACGGGGATGACATACCTGACTGTGTGGAAGATGGTGGTCGCGCGGTGCCAGAAGAGGTAGGCACAGAACCAGCAGTACCCGTCGAGGAAGAGCCTGTAGCAGCGAGCAGACCACGAAGACCACGGATAATGTCCTGATCCGACAGTGCAGCAGCAGAAGAGCCTGAAGAACCAGCCTGGGCAACAGCAGAAGATCCTGAAGAACCAGACTGCCTACGAGAATGGTACTGCTGACGTAGGCTGGGATCCCTCTTCCAGCAGCTAGAGACATCATGGCCAGACTTGCCACAGTAGGTGCAGGGAGGACGTGGAGGTGCACGATGCTGCTGAGGCTGACTCTGGCCCTGGACCGGAGGAGTAGAGAGTATCGGCGGTCCTGGAGACCGCAACGAAGCTGGCGGCACAGGAGGACCACGAGCAGCAAGTACAGAGGGAACCGCAAGTAGACCAGCACCACGAAGACGTGTCTCCTCAGCACGAAGCTCAGCTAGTACCTCAGAGAGCGGAACACGACCACGGGCAAGCAGCTGTGCACGACGCGGCTCGAACTCCTTACGGAGCCGCGACAAGAACTCAAAGACGCGCTGAAACTCCAGATCCGCGCGCACAGTCAGACAGCAGGGACAGGTGCCACACACAGCTGTACGAAGAGAATCAAGCTGACGCCAAATAGCAGCACTCTGAGTATAGAACTCATCAATAGTGGAATCTCCCTGCTGAAGATCATGCTCCTGACGAACCACAGACAGATAAAGAGCATCACCAGACGGCTGATAGCGCTGACGAAGAAAAGTCCACTGAGCAGCAGCAGTGGGAAGACCCATGAACTCAGCAGCATACTGAGGCAGAACACTGGAAGTGAGGACAGCAGCAGCACGAGCATCCTCATCAATCCACTGAGTGTAGTCAGTCAGATCCAGCCGGTATGTCGCAACAGCAGTAGAATGGTCCTGGACCTCCCGATCATAAGCAGCCAGAGCAGTATCATAAGCACGCTGGGCTGTCTCCTTGACCTCCTGAGTAGCATCGGGGGCAAGGGCAACAGGCTGCGGCGCAATAGGCGCCAGAGGAGCAACGGGGCGCGGCGGACAGGAGACCTCGCCAGAAAGCACACCCCAAAGACGAAGACCGCGCATGTGGACGCGCATGAAGGCAGCGAAATCAGGATAATTCGCGCCATCAAAAGTCACCGGGCAGCGAGGAATCGCAACATAGCCCGACGAGGAAGACATAGCCAATTTTTTTTTTTACACGGGACGAAAAGTCAACAGATCAGAGATCAGATCGAACCAGCTGCCGGGGCGGACGAACAGAGACGGAGACGGAGACGGGAATCGATCGATCGGGCAGGCGGACGACGGGGCCGGCCGGAACTGGAGGCTGCCGGGGCGGAAGCTGCCGAGGACGGGGCGGCCGAACCAGCTGGCGAGCGGGCGAGCGTGTGGGAGCGCGGAGGTCCGCGGGATCGTCGGAGGCAGGGCCACGGACGAAGCGGCGGCCGGACCGAGCTCGATCTCGGACGGCGACCGGAGAGAGGGCCGTGGATGAGGACGGCCGGACGAGGGCGGCGCGGCGGCGGCCAAGGACGGCGCGGCGGCGGCCGGACGCGGCGGCAGTTTTGCCGGGACGTGCGACGGCGGCGGCGGAAAATGAGCTAATTTCGCTCTGATATCATGTTAGGGAAATAGACTGATTGTATTCCCTGAGGGCCTAAGGCCACAATATGTAGTACATACAGGTGCAATATGCAGGAAACCCCCTAACAGGTGGGGAAAATACAAATATACAATATATACTCTAACAGCCCAGAGCCGCATGCTCCTCGATAAGCAAGTGCTCGCAGTCACTTAATCTGAAACAAATAGTTTCTGTTGTGTAAGAAACATAATAACAAACATGTAGAGGACACTAACACACAATGTATATGCCAAGATTTCTTGCATCCAAACAATAACTTTAATTTTCCTATACACATTGTATCGGTGTGTACCTCCATCCATCAAGTAAATTCCTGAACCTCCTGAAACGATGCAGTGATCAGATTGTGAAAACTATTAAGGAGAGAGGAAAACAAAAGTAAAACAGATCGAGCGCTGAAGCAAAAGTCCCTTTTAAGCATTAACAGTGTGACATTTCAGGGAATCCGAACAACAAAATAGCAAAAGTCCCTTTTAAGCACCGCTGCTCTGCTCCTAAGACCGTGACAACTATTTCTTCTTGCTCTAGCCGGTGTCCTCATATGTCTTCAGCTGCAAATACCCAAATGTTTTGTAAAGAGAAGAGCAATACGGAGTTACAAATCAGGTGTGGTTAGGGAGAGATGTATTCCAATTTCCATGGTTGGGGGTGGGGATGTACTCGCCGACAGGACGACAACATCGAGCCCACCATATCGGCAATGGAGGAGGGGATTTGATCTTCAGGGTGAAATGCAGGACGACACGGACGCGGGTGGCCTTCTCGTCGATGGCTTCGGAATCGGCTGTTTCGGAGGAGGTAGTGGAGACGCAGATTTCGGCGGTGTTGTCCGCATCCTCCTCCCAAAATGCGGCCATGTTCTCCTCAACGCTGGAGGGAAAGAGACGGGGAGGCGACGGTGTCAGCGGATGCAGGAAGAGAGGCTCGGGGAAAGAGCATAGTGGCAGCGGGGCGCTGTCCGGCCGGCGGCGTCGGCGCGCAGATGCGCGACAAGGAGCGATGGCTGGCCGATGACCTTGGCGGCGGCTCGATGGAAGCAAATCGGTAGATTGCGCGATTAGTGGTAACCAGGGAGAGTTTGGGCCGGCCCATGTTAGCGATCGACGATCGCCAGAATGGGAGGCAGAATTTTCTGCCGGGTTACACCATCACCAACTCCCATTTAATAGTAAAGATAATAGATTATAGGTTTATTTTTGCATACATATAATTTGATTATTTGATATGCATGGATGCAATGTACTTGGCGTCATCAGCTGTAAACAAGTGCTCATTAGTCATTACAGTTGTTCTAAAATAAAAAATCCATGCACATAATTAATCATGTGAATTTAGTCAATGTTTGTTTTAGTAAAACTTGTATGAGTTGTATCAGCCTAAGTAAACTTGCTTCCGTCAATTAGGTTGTTTGTTCCTATACACGCTATTAATTTATATGGACTTGCTCCTAAAAATTTAGTCTTTTATATTTAATAGTATCTTGACGTAATTAATAATAGTATGGTGATTACAGGTACACTACACTGCGGACGAGGGGGCGACACCGCGAGAGACGCCATGATGCGAGCTGGCGTGGGGAGCAATGAGCATCCGAAGGATCAGCTTCTGGGCGTCAGGGGCGATTTTTTTAGTTCAGTTTTTTTTTTTTACTCTTCTAGTGTGCTCTTAAGGAATTCTGTTGTTTCTAGTCCGTATCAGTTGGCTTCTGTCTTCCGAATGTTTCCTCAAGACTGTTGTCATCACCAAACGATTTGAATTTCCACAACCAATATCATGTTTGGGGATTTGCCTTTTAAGGCTGTAGTACGTGGAGACACGATTCAGGAAATACGGAGCTTGCAACAAGCTAACAAACAATATAACTCAAGCAATTTAAAATTTACACTGAACCACACTTTCTATGAATTTCGAAATCTATAACTCGCCTACTACTCTCCAATGGGGAAAATTTCCGAAGAACTTATGTACTATGAGCAAAAGCTATTGCTGTGACAGAAATGGCAACAAGGATTCCATTCATCTTTACAAGTCACCAGCCTTATTATTAGTTGCAGTTTTGCTAGGCTTTGTCTTGGCAATGTTAACCAGATCACCAAAGAGCGAATCTTCAGGTCTTGTTGGTCGATTAGCTGCTGAAGGGAAGAAGCTGTGGGTGCGCCGTACAAACTGTTGTTTTGCATGGCCAGCCCATTCATTCTCTGAGAAAGCTCGTTCCCACTGGTATACACGTATGCAGCGTTCGGAACATAGTAGCCTCCAGGCTGCTGACCATAGCCATACCCGGCCATCTGGCCGCCATACATCTGTTGCTGGTAGAGATCGCCTGCCATCTGCTGGGGATACATGGCAGCTGCTTGGTTGCCTTGCATTGGAGATACATGCCCCCATACTGCGTGTTTGGCATGGATTGCGGATGTTGAGCCCCAGGCTGCTCCAAATATCCTGGTGCAAACTGCATTCCCCCTGGTTGTCCAGTGAGCAATGGTTGCGATGGTGGAACTTGCCCAGGCTGACCTACTTGAGCAGGTTGGGGTGGAACACTTTCTCAGGCTGAGTTTCCCATGGTGGTGGTGGGAGGTCGCTGCTCTGATCATCTTGACCTGCAAAGTACAAAGCGCTTAAGGCGACGACACAGGAAAAGGTACAACCGTATGTGTTGCAGACAAAGACAAATAGCATTTCGAAAAGCAAATCTAGAAGGTACCCACAACAGCTCTTGGACCAACTAGATATCAAACATAAGTACTTCTAAGGTAGCATATCATAAAGTCAAATTATATAAAACAGTGAAGTACCATAGCTTCCTTGAGCAAACTGACCATTCCATGAACTTGCAGAGTTCAGGTCAGAACCTTGATCATAAGTTGGCATTGTATTGGAAGTCAAGCCATTAGAAAACGGAGAAGGCTGTTGTGATAGAACAGGATGCTGTGGAGCAGGATACGCTTGTGGTGCCGAGAGAATAGGATTTGAGCTTAATAGTGGTGTTGAAATGGCAGGGTTCTGGTTGTTATTGCTAACATTGTTTTGTGAAAACATGTCTACAAGATCTAAGGTATTGTGGCCTGAAGCTGAAGCTGCAGGCGGATTGCCAACAGGAACAAGTGCTTGCGAATCTCAGGTTCTGGCTTGAAATAATCATCTCCACTAAGTAGGTCAATAGTAGGGCCAACAGATGTTTCTCCAGGAGGCTTTGAAGTGCTGGATGATGGAGGCGCAGGAAGTGCTAATTGCTCAAATGGAGTCATGTTACCGGCAGCTTGAGATGACCTGACAGGTTCAGACGGTGTATAACAAAGTCAGCATCTACTATTTTGAATACTGTTTCAAGAGTTACTGGACCCTCATAACTCAAGAACCATTTCAAGAGAGTAACATGAGTTGATTAAAACAGGATGCTTGGTATTAGATAACACAACCTTTGAGCCAGCTCTTTTGTGCCCTCTGGCTTTTCTGGTGAACTACCAGCGGGGAACTGTAGTTGTTTTGGCTTTTCTACCCGAACTGCTATGCCTGCAGCAATTGCATCATGTTTTGCTAGAACACGCTGCAAATCATCATTCAACGAAAGGCCCTGGCTTAGCAGCTCCTCATTGCTGTGACAATTAATGCATGAAAATATTTAGAGAACCATATCATAATCTGTACTCAAATGAACACAACAGCTGGGACAGCAATTCAATTAGTCGTATGAAGCCACATTGTATATCCAATTTATGGAAAAAGCAACCAAAAAACATGAGTTGAGTACCCCCAATTTTCAGCAAATAATGCACTGTTGCATATCCCACAAATCGCTGTCGTCTACACAAAATGGACTTCTATAAACAGAATGCACAGTAATAGAGTTTCAGATATTAATTTTGGACTACTACATAACCAAACTATACATAGTAAAGAATACTTAATGAGCAGCACAATTAATGTACTTTCTTTCCATTGTATATTTGTGTTTAATGAGACCAATGGAAGATACATAAATTTTCCATATTATTGATCTGGACGCGCTACAAAGAATAGGTTGCCAAAAATTTCTGTGAAGTGGCGTGCCAAAAGTGTAGAGATCAGGTCAAGTAACAAAATTGTTTAGGGGGAAGTAACACCACACACCAATTTTTTGTTTAGGAACTGGTTCCAGTAGGGTAGGAGTCATCTAGGGAAGTGCTGAGGGAGTGAATGCAAGCTTTACTGTGATTATTCCATCAAAGCTGTTGTATACTGGGCTGTGTGTGCTAGTAGGAGTGGGTCTATGTATAAGGTGTTGTGTGTGCTAGTAGTAGTGGGTCTAAGTATAAAGTCGATGGTATCAGGCCAGTGCCCACTGAGGATGTGTGTGCGTCGCAGGCAAACTACGGGAACAGAGCATCCAGCATGGAGGTAGTGAATTGTTTAAGCAGGGAAGTTTGTGGACCAAACCCCCGCTCAGTGATTCAGCTGCAGCTGCACTTGGATCGGCAGCTTGAGAGGTTCTGCAGTGAGAAGAGTAAGGCATGGCAGCTTGTATCACTTCAAAGGCCAAGGAAGCAATTGATCACCTGGACGTTGATGCCTATTGTGATGTTGATTAGGCCTGATAGGATATCAACACCAATATTTTGTCTTTGTTGGAGGTAAGTTAGTATCTTGGACGGTCAAGAAAAAGTTTGTGGTATCCAGATCTACCACCAAAGCAAAATATAGAGCCATGCCAGTGTGATTGAGTGAGATACTGTGGATGGGAGATCTTCTATCGAATTTGATCCTATTGAGGAAAGGACTGCTGAAGCTTTGGTGTGACATGATAACGATGAATATTGCAAGCAATCCAGTTCGGCATGACGAGACGAAGCATGTTGAGATATATCTTATTTCATCAAAGGGTGGGTTTGATGAGGGACCTTGAAGTCCAATCTTGAGGGCGACTTTTGTATATTGAGCTACGAGTGATAGTAGTAGACTAGTAGTACGCCCATGAGGCCGTTGTATATGGTGTTGTATGTATGTCCAAGAAGAGTAGAGACATCCAGAGAATTTCCCCAAGAAACTTCAGAAGTGTATCACTGGATAGCATTTGGCATACATATTCACATCCTTTCACTAGTTTTGACGAATAACACAAAGATAGTGGCAGAAGAGCAATTTAGTGGGTTATCAAAACAATCAATTCAGAAAAATGCATATACTGCATTTGTGCTATTTGATTTCCTGTAATTTATATGCTTCTAGAAAAGCCAGACATGAGGAACTTACGAGGTTGTGTTGACAAGCTGTACCACTCTCTGCTTGTAAGAGCGACATTGGTCCACAAGGTCCACAATGACCTCCTGCTTTAAACCCTGCATGTTCACTAATGTTCAACAATATATTGACTTGACATCCAAATCATATAACTAGAAAAAAAATGATTCATGAATTCGATGTAGGAGTTTTTAGACTATCTGGAACATGGTAGTATACATATTCAATTTTAAGTAGAGAAATCAACACAGCAATAAGGAGGATGGTGTGTCTTTTTCCTGCATTAACTTTCTACAACAAAACTGTTCATTTGATCATTTTATGAACACACATTATTACAGCAACGTAAGTAGGCAATCAACAATGAAATACCTCTCTGTTTCCAGGATCAATAGCATTTAACATCTCCGAGAGAACATCCATGACGCCACGTGCATTCTGAATTTCTGCCACACTGGTGAAGAAGTTTTGCAAAGTTGAAACTTTCTTACTAAAGAGAACTTGAAGACTTCAAACAAGTACACTGCTAATTATGATGATGAAACTATGTGGTTATAGAATTTGAAAGAAAAATAAAGCAGTGCAGTGCAGGTAATGAAAAATGAGCCGTGCAGTGAGAGGACACACATTCAGGCTCTGGAAAAGGAAGCATTTCAGCATTTAAGGTCCTATATGTTTGTACCTCAGCCAAAATGCACACATATGAATATTTTAGGGTTCTGCTTAGGTTATGCCTTACCAATTCCTACTTTCCTAGGCAATGATCTTAATGGAAATCATACTGTACCTTGGTACACATGCTGAAACCCTTTCAATTATCTTAAATAAGTTTCGGAGGCAAAGCGCACAGTATAACGAGCATTGCGTATACAGTACGGCAACAAGAATTTTTTTCATATTCGATGATGCACAGGATAATGGATATAATCTACATTAGTTATGAGCATCATTAATCCAGGACTGCATGGTATATTAGGCTCTAAAAGGCAATGTACCTCAATGTAGGTATTTCTGACGCTGAAGATGATTCGGGTGCCTCCTGCCGATGGTCGGTATTACGTAAAGCAGGAGGCGGGTAGTTTTGTAGAGGTTGAGTCTGTGGTGGAGTATAGATTGGCACAGAACTCTCTGATCTTTGAGGAAATACAGCCCAGCACGCTGACATATCAGATAACAAAATTATGATTAGTCCTGGAATGCGTGATTTATCAAAAAGCAACATTATAATGAACAATAGACAAACAGATATATTCATGTTTCTCATGCTTGGCTCAAGAAGATGCTCCTTTTTTTTATTGCTGACTTACTGTTTTGTATGACAATTCAGATGGTGAAACAGATGTCTCTAACTTTTTGTTAACTAATGTTGGGATTACTTTGTTTGTACTTTTGAGAGAAACAGTACAGATGATAAAAACTGTTGAAAGATATACAAAATGTAGATATTTGTGACGTGAATAATACCAGCAGCTCTTGATATGCTGCATAATATTGTAGATATCTTGCACGAGCACCACCAAAAGCTTCTTGCCAGATGTCTATCAGACTTAGTATCTTCTCTTTTACATGATAATCAGGCTACAAAACAAAAGAGAATCAGAGCTGAAATCTTATATTATTTAAATGGGAGGATTAAAACTGTGCAGCCAGACCTTTTTCTTAACTATCTTCACCATTTCATGGAGTATATCCCTCTCGGCAACATGCATATGAACAAAATCTCCGCAGTTTTTAATCAACGTCTCCAGCAACTAAAAAGGAGAAATAAATTAAGTACTTCAGTGCAAGTTTGCTCACTGCCATTGGTACCCATTCGCTCCAATTCAATTACAGAACCAGTCAACAAAATTTAATGACAAACTAACATTATGTTATACTCCCTCCGTATCAAAATATAAGTCGCACTAGTCACTTACCACACACATGTATGTAGACATGTTTTAGTGCAAGATTCATGTAAGTGACTAGTGAATCTTGCACTAAAACATGTCTACATACATGTGTGTGGTAAGTGACTAGTGCGACTTATATTTTGACACGGAGGGAGTAAGAGATAACGCGGTAAAAGATGATTGCAGTAAAACTGTTGTGCTTATATTGTTTCACCAAGGTTACAGAAACTAACAAATAAAAAGGCTAGTTACACGGCCAATTCTGTTCTCCATCATAAATTCTTCTGTTTCCTGCCATGCCCATCTTTTACAAAGCTGTAAGGATTCACATGAACAGGGGAGGAAACTTAAGAATATTCTGTCACCTAGACAACTCTTAAGATCCCAAATCTGAACAAACTTGGCATTCGCTATGACCATCACACCCATCCCTTGGGATGCTATTAAAGCACGAGTCATTTAACATATGATAAGGTTGCAGCTGCTGATCAGAATCTCTGCAATGACAAGCTCTAAATGCCTACTGCTGTACTTAAATGAGTGATTTTCCAAGTTGCATTATTAATTTATTATGACTACCATCAGCAGTCTAACACTGCAGTCAGCAGCTCATCCCTAAATCATAATTTAGGTTATACCCAACTAACAAACATAAATTGCCTCTAAATCCATAATGAGATGGAGTCAATCTGGAGTCAATGATCAATTCATCTGCAACTAATACTAAAATATGTGAACTATGCATCATCATGAAGATACGAATCTGGGGAGAAGCAAGACAAGTATATTTGCTAATTAGTTGACAGAAACTACTGCTCAAAGAAGCAAAACATAGTAACATATACATTTAAACTTTTGAAACAGGTGCCAGAAAATAAATCATAAGTTTCCAGCTATCATAAAAAACTGGCAATTGATGGTTCAAATGTACACAACACAATACATTACAGAACGATACTTACTGTTAGTGTGAGAAGCTGGACCTTCGAGTTCTTGTTCCCAATCCGTTTCTTGATGGACTTCACGACATCTTTGGCTTGCCTGCATGCATCTTAAAAGTATGAGGTAGTATAGCAAATAACTGGCACACTGAACTCAGATACTACTTAATGTAAGTTTCAGACTGAAATCATCTTCTTTACAACCCTATTGCTTCGACATGGAGAGCACCAATATTTACCAGTGACTTTATATTTCGATGAAACATACACTTACAGTGCAAGATTCATCAACAGTTCAGGTTTGAGATCATCACAATAATACGGAGTCAGAAACTATTAAGTACTCCCTCCGTATCAAAATATAAGACTCTCTACCTACTTTTTACACACATGTATCTAGACATGTTTTAGTGCAAGTTTCATGTGAATCTTGCACTAAAACATGTCTAAATACATGTATGCAGAAAGTAGGTAGAGAGTCTTATATTTTGATACGGAGGGAGTAGTCCTCAAAATCGCAAGCATGTCACTCACCAACAACACTCCCAATTATTGATTGCTTGTTTCGTCCCCTCCATGTTAGCTTTCTTATCTTTTTTTCCAACACCATTAGTAACTGCTATTGAACTTAGCAATCCAACACCATTAGTAACTGTTATTGTTGTCAGTTATCACTTTGTCACATTTGTAAGTTCAAACACAAATTCCCATGGCAGTCCTGCTATAGTAGTATAGCGATTGGAAAGAGCCTATCTGTCACGTTTTCCTACCATTATTACAATCCTACTCGTTCCTTAACTAGGAGCCAGTGCACAGCGTCTATGCTATGGTGGTCAAGCGGATGGAACTAAAGGTCGTAGGAGCTCTTACAGAGACAACAGGCACCTGCGCCTCAGCGCAGATTGTGAAGTCTTAAAGTATCGACCCTGGTGCATCAGATTTCCAAACAAAAGTCACACTAAACTGGCAGACTGTAGATTTAATAAATCAGGACCCAGCATGGACACCTTGATTTCAATTACTTCACCTAGTGATACTTAGGCCTAGTTTGGTACCAAATTTTCTAAAATTGAAGTATTCTAATACCATGGTATTTGAGTGCCTGGCATAGCAATACTTCAGTTTCAGAAAAACAGGTGCAGAGTTGTTTTTCCAATACTTCAAAAATAGCACGTTTTGAGAGATACTGAAGTATTAATACTAAAGTAGGTCCGTTTGGACACAAAGTATGTTAAATACTACAGTTTATGGAAACCACAGTTTTCTCTTGCCTGGGCATGCAATACCATAGTATGCAAATACTTCAGTTTTGTCTCAAAAAAGAGGTCGGGAGCTCTTTTTTCAACACTCCAAAAAATGTGCGGTTATGACAATAACACAGTTTTTAATACTACAGTTTTTATCATTGCCAAACAGGTTAATGTATTCAAAACCATAGTATTTATAGAAACTGAAGTATTGCTCAAATACTTCAATAAAACGTTGCATCCAAACGCACCCTAAGTCACATCCAAACACATCAAAGTATTTGAAACTGTAGTATTATTGAAATACTTCAAAAATACTTTGATACCAAACTAGGCCTTAATGTCTCACTGCTCCATGTGTTCTGCTCTTTCCCGTTAATCCATTCTGATGAACAAAGTCCTATACTACAAAAAATATATATTGAACAATCAGCTGAATTTCTCAGGACCACATGGACTGATCGATTGTTCCGGTCGGAAACCTCAGCCCAGGTATACCACAAGCGTGCCCCAACCTCCCGCCTACAAAATTCGCAGAGGACAGTCCCCCGTCCCAATTGCGCACGGAACCTCTCGCCACGAGTACATCCCCCGCGATGCAACAGTAAGGACGACGCCGTGAACAATCAACGTGATGATTTAGATGGCAGAGGGGGAGGGCGAAGAATGGCTCACGAGGGGTCGTGGTTGAGGATGTCGCAGATCTCGAGGTTGAGGGACCAGTCGGGCCCGATTAGCGATTCGCTGGTCGCGCGATCGACCAGGACCGACTGCGGCATCGCGGCGAGCCCCTGGTCGGCGCCGACGGGGACGGGGGAGAAGAGTGGGCGCAAACCCTAGCCGGCGAGCTTCGCTGTATCCGTACCTTCGCGTTTGCTTGGCCTCTCTGTCCGGTCGGTCGAACGACGGAAGGAGGAAAATTCTCTGTTTTGCGAATTCTGGATTGGGAATTTGAATAGTCGTTTGGATAATAACTACTCCGAGATAAATTTGAGACTTTTGGTTCACAATAAACAATAAATTTGAGACATATTCCAAGATTCATTGCACATATCATAGCACCAAATCACATGGCTCCAAAAAAGCACATAAATACCTATAATCTGTGTTAAGTGTGTAAAACACATACTAATATAAATGTTTACGTTTCAAAATTAACACAAATATGCGGGTAATTTTTTTGGATTTTCGATTACTTCAGCATATCAAGTGAATTAGTTTGTTTGCTAACCTAATAGTAGCTCTAGACACGTATGGGCTCCCTACTAACCCTTGTGACACATGCTAAATTGTTGAAAACAAATAGTATAGGGCTCATGATTTATTGTATTGTGTGGTTCATTACCACGATCGAAGTTAAATCATCATTTTCACATAATTTTTCCTCGTTTAGATCTTTTGGGGCTCATAGTTGCCCACTTTCTTGCCAATATAGTAATGTGCAATATGTGCATACCATCATGATTTTAACACTTGCTTAGGATTGGATGATAGTAATATCATCATTAATAAATATGTGTAGCTTGAATTAAGTCTTATGTGGATTATAGAGTTGGGTACATTGAGATACTACTATAGAGAAGAGCAAAGGTCTAAGAATTATAATTGTCGTGGTGGGAATCACGCAGATGCCATGGGGATGGCTTAGTCTGGGGCCGAACGGATGCTTGAGAATTCGGGAGGGATTGCGCGATGGAGTCGCACACGAAGAACACTGCAAACACAAAGATTTACCCTGCTTCGGGGCCCTCGTGAGGAGGTAAAACCCCTACTGCAGCATCTATCCTACTTTTGTGTATTCTCATCTCATATGCGGTGAGTACAGATGCTCCTCGAGCTGTATGGAGTTGGCTATGAAGAACTGCTCAAGGAAGAAGAAGAAGAAGAAGCAAAACCAAAGGGGGAAATGAGCCCGCGCGGGAGCTGCCTTCACCTCTTCCCCCTGGTGCCCTTTATATAGGTGTCCAGGGGACAAGTGAGGGACAAGGGGGACAAAGAACACTGTTCATGCTACACTGTAGCTGACTTGACTACTGGGGTCTTGTCATGCTGATTTGACTACTGGGGTCTTGTCATGCTGATTTGACTACTGGGGTCTTATCCGCACTGTAGCAGCGTCAGGGGGATGGGCTTGACATGTCTCGTCCGTACTTGCTTTTGTCTTCTAGCTTCTGTCTCCGGGATCACTCGGCAGAGCATCTCGTACTGGACGAGGTTGCAGCCGGACTCGGTACAACTCGGCGAAACATCGGGCGTGGCAGTCTCGGCCTTGGATGATCCGGTTAGTGCAGCGATGCTGGCTTGATGCGACGTTGTAGATGTTGGACTGGTGCTGCGCTGGGGAAGCCGCCCTGGTAAGAACACGCATACCTCGGTCCAGCCGAGGTACCAATTGACTCGGCCTGCCCTGGGGTACACAGCGAACTTGGCCCTGGCGAGCTGCTGGAGCTGCGGCCAGCCGAGTCAAAGACTTCGGTCCAGCCGAGTCAAGAACCTCGGCCCAGCCACGCTGAGGAGGCCGGTCCAGTCCGAGCTCTAGAGGAGCGACTCGGCCCACTGAGGCTGCGGCCATGGCGGCCCACTATGGTGACCCGATCCACTCCGAGGTTAGGAGGTGGCGGCCCAACCGAGGTAACAGAGAGCTTGGCCCAACCGAGTTCTGGAGAGCAACCTCGGCCCATCCGAGTGAAGCAAGATTCGGTCCAGTCTACCACTTCTTCCCTTTTTCTTTATTCTTTACCTATTTAACTCCTGCTTATCTCTTTTATTAATTCAACCACCACATGACTTTGGGGGTACCGGGGATTTCATCCCCGACATTAGTCCCCGAGGCTGCGGGGACTCGCAGAGTCGTGCGCAGTCTTACAAAAATAAATAATCATACCAAAAAACCTCCATGCACTCAACCATCTGCCTGCATGGGCACCATTGTAAGTTGGTCGTCTAGCCATGCCCTCCAGGCCAAATGCGACATCCGGTTGACCGAGCTCACCCGAATCAACAACGAGATGGACAGTTTGCACTGGAAATGTGTTGAATGCATGGGCATGGCCACACATAGATGTCTCTGCCGATACTGGGCAATTTGGCACACTGCCTGCATGAGCATGTTTCATATGACAGTTTAGCCTCTCTGGGCATTCACCAATAGATGCCTCCAGCCTAAACTGGTTTAACATATTGCCTGCTTGGGCATATCTCGTATGTCTCGGTATCTCGGCCTCTCTGGGCATATCTCATATGTCTCGGTACCTCGGCCTCTCTAGGCATATCACATATGTCTCGGTAACTCGGCCTCTCTATAGGCATATCACATATATCTCGGTACCTCGGCCACTCTGGGCATATCACACATGTCTCGGTATCTCGGCCACTCTGGGCATATCACACATGTCTCGGTACCTCGGCCACTCTAGGCATATCACATATGTCTCGGTAACTCGACCTCTCTATAGGCATATCACATATATCTCGGTACCTCGGCCACTCTGGGCATATCACACATGTCTCGGTACCTCGGCCACTCTGGGCATATCACACATGTCTCGGTATCTCGGCCACTCTGGGCATATCACACATGTCTCGGTACCTCGGCCACTCTGGGCTTTTACCGACATAAATGTCTCCAGCCACTGCTGGTTTGACATAAGCATATCTCGAATGTTGGTTTTAGCCACTCTGGGCGTTTACCGACATAGATGTCTCCAGCCACTGCTGGTTTGACATATAACCGGCATAGACATGTCTCATGGGTTGCCTTTGGCTAACCAACATAAAAGATGATCGGGGATATAGGATGATGGCATGATATGTTGACAGACCGAAATAAACGGCGACCTGGAGAATACCGACACTGCCATGATACACTGGCGAACTGACATACACGGTGATCTGGAGATATCGTACGAAGCCATGATACTTTGGCAAACCGACATAAACGGTGATCTGGAGATTGGGGGGAATACAGTGATACTGTGTCAAACCGACATAAACGATGATTTGGGGATATGCCATTCACAACTCGGCACGCCGATATCAAAGATCATACATGATTTGCCTCTGACACCATGATGAATCCAAGATGAATCCGAGTTGCCCATGTCTCGGTGATGGACATTCCATCGACAAAACCGATTCCACCTTTCAATGTTAGCTCAAACATATATATATATATAAAGAATATTTGACAGGAATAGTAATTCTACTAACCGAGGTAAACTAGCTATAGCACACGACAAAAATTAAATCTAACAGCAGATACTATGCACAAAGATGCAGACTCGGTTTCAACCGAGTCCCCGAGTTACTTTTCTTATCTAGGAGAAACTGTAAAACACTGGCTATTCAGTCCAGTCCCCGGGTCAAGACATCTTGTTCCCGGGGGGGAAACAAATAAGCAAGGTACGAAGGGGCAGTCCCCGAGCTATTTTTTTAGATTAACTACTTGCATACAGTACAAAAACCACATACTATAAATACTCACATTGCGTTGTTGGTGCAGACTGGATGGAGACGTACAAGCGGGTCCAGGCTAGATATCAAACAGATGAGATGCTAGACACAGGTAGCCTGAACACCACTGACTTGGATGCGCTCAGTCCAGCAGACCGAATAGCGCAGACGACAGAAGAAACCTGCAAGGACAGAACATGGCATGTCTCACTCGACCCACCAAATGGAGCCGAGACATCACCTTTCTACCTCGGTCAAAGACATATTTTTTAACACCGGCCGGCATATTTCTTATGCCTGCCCGACTCATCCTAACCGAGTCACCTTCTTTGATCCGACACTTCCGTGTCGGTCTTTCTTTTTCTCTATTGCTCTCTTTTTCTTTTCTTTCTCTAGACTCAGGCAACCGACACAGACCATACGTCGGTCAACATCTCTAGCGTTACTCTCTTTTTCTCCTATTCTTTCTTTCCTCTCGCTTTTTCTCCAGATCTGGTCCACCGACACGGTTACGCGCCGGTGCCTCTCTCACCCCACCATCTCCACTTCTTTTCTACTTCCTCTCTCTCTTCTTCTTCTTCTTCTTCTTATCTCTTCCCTATCCTCTTCGTTATCTTGCTCAGACCGCCGACTCGATGGAGGAGCACCGGCCGGACGAGACGGCAGGCGCAGCCGGATGAGATGCGAGATGCAGGTAGCCGGCGCCGGGCTAGGGCGGAGCACGGGAGCCGGCTGATACATCTCCAACGTATCCATAATTTCTGCTGTTCCATGCTTATATTATACCATTTGCTACATGTTTTTATACACTTCATATCACTTTTATGCATTTTCTGGGACTAACCTATTAACAAGATGCCACAGTGCCAGTTCCCTGTTTTCTGCTGTTTTTGGTTTCAGAAAGTTACTTCTGGAAATATTCTCGGAATTGCACGAAACAAAAGGCCAAGTCCCTATTTTTCCAACACGTACACGGAGTCCGAAGGAGAGACGAAGGAGAGCCACGAGGTGGCCAAACCACCTGGCGGCGCGGCAGTGGGCCCAGCCGCGCCTGTGGTTTGGGCCCCTCGGGGGTCCGCCGACATCGCCCCTTCGCCTATTTATTCCCCGAGACGAAAACCCTAAAACACCGAGCCTTTCATCCAGAACATATTCGCTGCCGCCGCCGTCGTCAACCCTAACTCGGGGGGTTCTGAAGCTCTTCCCGGCACCCTGCCGGAGAGGGGAATCATCACCGGAGGGCTCTACATCGCCATGCCCGCCTCCGGAGTGATGCGTGAGTAGTTCATCCTTGGACTATGGGTCCATAGCAGTAGCTAGATGGTTGTCTTCTCCACTTGTGCCATCATGTTTAGATCTTGTGAGCTGCCTATCATGATCAAGATCATCTTATTGTAATGCTACATGTTGTGTTTGCTGGGATCTGACTTATATTGATACCTATGTGGAGCTGAATATTATATTATCATGTCTATGTCATTTGTGATCTTGCATGCTCTCCGTTACTTGTTGAAGCCTTGGCCAAGTGAATACTTGTAACTCCAAGAGGGGGTATTTATGCATGATAGTTGGGTTCAACCTCTATTTAACCTGGGATAGTAGATTGTTGCCACTAGGGGTAAAACAGCAATGCTTTATTCAAGGATGAATGTATTGTTTACATTACGCACATTACTTAATGCAATTGTCTGTTGCTTGCAACTTAATACTGGAAGGGGTACGGATGTTAACCGGAAAGTGGACTATTTAGGCATAGATGCATGCTGGATAGCGGTCTATGTACTTTGTCGTAATGCCCAAATGAATCTCATAGTAGACACCACAGCTCACACATGCATGTTATATGCACTTATCAATTGTCAATTGCCCAGCTGTAATTTGTTTACCCAGCATGTTAGTTATCTTATTGGAGAGACACCACTAGTGAACTGTGGACCCCGGTCCATTCTTTTACATCTGAAATACAATCTACTGCAATCATTGTTCTCTACTGTTTTATGCAAACAAACATCATTTCCATTCGATACGTTTAACCCTTTGTTTTCAGCAAGCCGGTGAGATTGACAACCTCACTGTTAAGTTGGGGCAAAGTAATTTGATTGTGTTGTGCAGGTTCCACGTTGGCACCGGAATCCCTGGTGTTGCGCCGCACTACACTCCTTCACCAACACCTTCGAAGCAAACCTCGTTTTCCTACTGGTTCGATTAAACCTTGGTTTCATACTGAGGGAAAACTTGCTGCTGCACTCATCATACCTTCCTCTTGGGGTTCCCAACTGACGTGTGACGTACAAGCATTGTTTCTGCTGTTGCCGGGAGATATTCCCTCGTCAACTAGCCAGCAACACGTTTTCTGGCGCCGTTGCCGGGGAAAACCGAATTGCTTCTGCAAGGGGAGTCTCTCACACCCAATCTCTTTACTTTGTTATTTGTCTTGCTTAGTTTATTTTTATTTAGTCTTGTTTGCTTCTTTATCAAAAACACAAAAAAATTAGTTACTTGTTTAATTCGTTTGATTTTGTTTTTCAAAATGAGTACTCCTGAGAACACTAAGTTGTGTGACTTCACTAGCACAAACAACAATGATTTCATATGCACTCCTATTGCTCCACCTGCTTCTAAGCAGAATTTTATGAAATTAAACCTGCTCTATTAAATCTTGTTATGAAAGAGCAATTTTCTGGTGTTAGTACTGATGATGCTGCTGCCCATCTTAATAACTTTGTTGAACTTTGTGAAATGCAAAAGTATAAGGATATGGATGGGGATATTATAAAACTGAAACTTTTTCCTTTCTCCTTGAGAGGAAGAGCTAAAGAATGGTTGCTTTCTTTGCCTAGAAATAGTATTATTCTTGGACAAAATGCAAAGATGCTTTCATAGGGAAATATTATCCTCCTGCTAAGATTATATCCTTGAGAAGTAGCATTATGAATTTTAAACAACTTGATAATGAACATGTTGCTCAAGCTTGGGAAAGAATGAAATCTTTGGTGAAGAATTGTCCCACTCATGGACTGACTACTTGGATGATCATCCAAACCTTTTATGCAGGATTAAATTTTTCCTCAAGGAACTTATTGGATTCAGCCTCTGGAGGAACCTTTATGTCCATCACTTTAGGTGCAGCAACAAAGCTACTTGATGATATGATGATCAACTATTCCGAATGGCACACCGAAAGAGCTCCTCAAGGTAAGAAGGTAAATTCTGTTGAAGAAACCTCCTCTTTGAGTGATAAGATTGATGCTATTATGTCTATGCTTGTGAATGGTAGATCTCATGTTGATCCTAATAATGTTCCTTTAGCTTCATTGGTTGCTCAAGAAGAGCATGTTGATGTAAACTTCATTAAAAACAACAACTTCAACAACAATGCTTATAGGAATAATTTTGGTAGCAACAACTATAAGCCTTATCCTTCAAATGGTTATGGCAATTCTTATGGTAATTCCTACAGCAACAATAGAAGTGTGTCCTCTGATCTTGAAGCTATGCTTAAAGAATTTATTAGCACACAAAAAGCTTTCAATAAAACTGTTGAGGAAAAGTTTGAAAAAATTGATGATCTTGCTCTAAAGTTGATAGTCTTGCTCATGATGTTGAAATTCTAAAACTGAAAGTTATGCCTAATGAAGTTAAAGATATAAGTCATTTGCTACAGCAAATGCCATCCAAGTTCGAATTGATAATAATATTAGGATGTTGGCTGAATTGCATGCTAGGTGGGAAAAAGAGGAAGAACTTGAAAAAGAGAATAGTATAGTTAGAGTTTGTACTATCACCACCACTAGTAATGCTAATGTTTACATGCTAGTAAGCCTCCTACTATTGATGGTAATGTTATTGGTGTTGGTAATGTCTCTACTACTTCTGCAAAGCGTTTGAAATTGCCTAAAACTGCTGAAACTTTTTCTGATAAAAGTGCTGAAATTTTTCAAACTATTGGAGACAATGGTTCCACCACCATTGACAATAATGATTTTGATTTTGATGATTGTAACATCTCTGAAGTTATTATGTTCTTGCAAAAATTAGCTAGAAGTCCCAATGCTAGCACTATTAATTTGGCTTTTACAAAGCATATTACAAATGCTCTTTTGCAAGCTAGGGAGGAGAAGTTGAAACTTAAAGCTTCTATTCCTAGGAAATTAGAAGATGGTTGGGAACCCATCATTAAGGTAAAGGTGAATGATTTTGATTGCAATGCCTTGTGTGATCTTGGTGCAAGTATTTCGTTTTGCCCAAGAAGCTTTATGATATTCTTGATTTGCCACCTTTGGAACATTGTTATTTGGATGTTTTTCTCGCTGATAATGCTATGAAGAAACCTTTGGGGCGAGTTAATGATGTTTTTATTACAGTAAACAATAACCTTGTCCCCGTTGATTTTATTGTTATGGATATTGAATGCAATGCATCTTGTCCTATTGTTTTGGGAAGACCTTTTCTTCGAACTGTTGGTGCCATCATTGATATGAAAGAAGGTAATATAAGGTACCAATTTCCTCTCAAGAAAGGTATGGAACACTTCCCTAGGAAGAGAATGAAGTTACCTTTTGACTCTATTGTTAGAGCAAGTTATGATGTTGATGCTTCTTCTCTTGACAACACTTGATTTTCACTTTCTGCGCCTAGCTGAAAGGCGTTAAAGAAAAGCGCTTATGGGAGACAACCCATCGTTTTTATTTGCTGTTATTTTTGTTTTCTTTGAGTCAAGGAGTTTTGTTACTTCTGTAGCAACTCCTTTGTATCTTTATTTTATCGCAATGTTGTGCCAAGTAAAGTTCTATATTGAAAGTTGATGCAAGATTTGGATTTCTGCGCAGTGACAGATTTTTAGCTGTCACGGATTTGAGCTTATCTCCCTGTAGAAAATTCAAAAAATTCTGAAAAAATCACGCATATTCCTGAGATATGTACGCAACTTTCATTATTTTAGGCCAGATCCATCTGAGCAACTTAAGTGCCTCGAAAAAATTCGTCATTCCAGACTGTTCTGTTTTTGACAGATTCTGCCTTTTGTTTTGCATTCGCTCTTTTACTGTGTTTGTGTGGATTTCTTTGCTCCACAAAGCATTGGTGGCTGTAGCTAATGTCCAGAAGCTTTGGGATTGATTGTATCATTACAGAATATGAGAATTTTTGATTATGCACTAACCCTCTAATGAGAACTGTCTTGAGTTTGGTGTGAAGGAAGTTTTCAAGGATCAAGCGAGAAGGGTGATATTATGTGATCAAGAAGAGTGAAAAGCCTAAGCTTGGGGATGCCCCCGTGGTTCATCCCAACCATATTCAGAGAGACTCAAGCGTCTAAGCTTGGGGATGCCCAAGGCATCCCCTTCTTCATCAACAAACTTATCAGGTCATCTCTAGTGAAACTATATTTTAATTCTTTCACATCTTATGCGCTTTACTTGGAGCGTCTGTGTGTTTTTATTTTTGTTTTTGTTTGAATAAATTCGGATCCTAGCAATCCTTGTGTGGGAGAGAGACACGCTCCGCTTTTTCATGTGAATACTCATGTTCTTCACTTATATTTGTTGAGTATTCTTAACTAGCTACTGCAGTGCTTTTAGCTCCTGTTTTTCATGCATCTCTTCGAGCTGTTAGCACTTGTTTATAAATACTCTCTTGCTGCATTATATTATCATTTGGAGAGTTTATGTTTAAATAAATTGATTGGTGTTTGTTTGGAAGAAAGAAAATGCTACATGTAGTAGTTGGTATTGGAAAAGACATATGCATTCTTGTAGATCATTGTCTTGTTTTGATTTGATGCTTTGCAATTGTTTTGAGCTCTCAAGTAGATCATGTTTAAGCTCTTGCATCATGTAGTTAAAGCCTAGTAGTGGAGAACTACCGTAGAGCTTGTTGAGACTTGGGATGCATATTTGTTCTCTCTAAGGTCTAGATATTTTCTGGTAAAATGTTTGAGCAACAAGGAAGACAGTGTAGAGTCTTATAATACTTGCAATATGTTTTTATGTGATTCTTGCTGTACCGGTTTATACTTGTGTTTGCTTCAAACAACCTTGCTAGCCTAAACTCTGTACTGAGAGGGAATGCTTCTCGTGCATCCAAAACTTGAGCCAAAACCCATGCCATTTGTGTCCACCATACCTACCTACTATGTGGTATTTCCTGCCATTCCAAGTAAATATTTCATGTGCTACCTTTAAACTATTCAAAACTTTATTACTCCTTATTTGTGTCAATGTTTTATAGCTCATGAGGAAGTATGTGGTGTTTTATCTTTCAATCTTGTCATTTACTTCTGACAGACTTTCACCAATGGACTAGTGGCATATACATCCGCTTATCCAATAATTTGCAAAAAGAGCTGGCAACGGGGTGCCCAGCCCCAATTAATTACAACTTTCATTAATAATTCTCTTCACATGTTTTGCCCTGATTTATCAGTAAGCAACTTAATTTTGCAAATAGACACTCCTCCATGGTATGTGAATGTTGGAAGGCACCCGAGGATTCGGTTAGCCATGGCTTGTGTAAGCAAAAGGTTGGGAGGAGTGTCATCTATAAAGAAACTAAAATACATGTGTAAACAAAAGAGAAGAGGGATGATCTACCTTGCTGGTAGAGATAACGTCCTTCATGGGAGCCGCTCTTGAAAGTCTGGTTGACAAGGGGGTTAGAGTGCCCACTACCATTCGTTGACAACAACAAACACCTCTCAAATACTTATTTTGTGCTCTCTATATGCTTTCGAAAACTTAAAAAGCTCTAGCACATGATTTAATCCCTGCTTCCCTCTGCGAAGGGCCTATCTTTTACTTTATGTTGAGTCAGTTTACCTACTCCTTTCTATCTTAGAAGCAAACACTTGTGTCAACTTTGTGTGCATTGATTCTTACATATTTACTTATTGCACTTGTTATATTGCTTTATGTTGACAACTATCCATGAGATATACATGTTACAAGTTGAAAGCAATGCTGAAACTTAATCATCCTTTGTGTTGCTTCAATGCCTTTTACTTTGAATCTATTGCTTTATGAGTTACCTCTTATGCAAAACTTTTTGATGCTTGTCTTGAAAGTACTATTCATGAAAAGTTTTTGCTTATATGATTCATTGTTTACTCTTTATCTATTTGTTAGCAAACTATAGATCATTGCTTTGAGTCACTTCATTCATGACATGAGCCTTGCAATATATTGATCAAGATTGTGTGAAAGCATGTCTCCTCAGAAATTATTTGTTGTTATCGTTTTACCTACTCGAGGACGAGTAGAACTAAGCTTGGGGATGCTTGATACGTCTCCAACGTATCCATAATTTCTGCTGTTCCATGCTTATATTATACCATTTGCTACATGTTTTATATACACTTCATATCACTTTTATGCATTTTCTGGGACTAACCTATTAACAAGATGCCACAGTGCCAGTTCCCTGTTTTCTGCTGTTTTTGGTTTCAGAAAGTTACTTCTGGAAATATTCTCGGAATTGCACGAAACAAAAGGCCAGTCCCTATTTTTCCACACGTACACGGAGTCCGAAGGAGAGACGAAGAGAGCCACGAGGTGGCCAAACCACCTGGCGGCGCGGCAGTGGGCCCACCGCGCCGCCTGTGGTTTGGGCCCCTCGGGGGTCCGCCGACATCGCCCCTTCGCCTATTTATTCCCCGAGACGTGAAAACCCTAAAACACCGAGCCTTTCATCCAGAACATATTCGCTGCCGCCGCCGTCGTCAACCCTAACTCGGGGGGTTCTGAAGCTCTTCCCGGCACCCTGCCGGAGAGGGGAATCATCACCGGAGGGCTCTACATCGCCATGCCCGCCTCCGGAGTGATGCGTGAGTAGTTCATCCTTGGACTATGGGTCCATAGCAGTAGCTAGATGGTTGTCTTCTCCACTTGTGCCATCATGTTTAGATCTTGTGAGCTGCCTATCATGATCAAGATCATCTTATTGTAATGCTACATGTTGTGTTTGCTGGGATCTGACTTATATTGATACCTATGTGGAGCTGAATATTATATTATCATGTCTATGTCATTTGTGATCTTGCATGCTCTCCGTTACTTGTTGAAGCCTTGGCCAAGTGAATACTTGTAACTCCAAGAGGGGGTATTTATGCATGATAGTTGGGTTCAACCTCTATTTAACCTGGGATAGTGACAGCAAGTTCTAAGGTTGTAGATGTGTTGTTGCCACTAGGGGTAAAACAGCAATGCTTTATTCAAGGATGAATGTATTGTTTACATTACGCACATTACTTAATGCAATTGTCTGTTGCTTGCAACTTAATACTGGAAGGGGTACGGATGTTAACCGGAAAGTGGACTATTTAGGCATAGATGCATGCTGGATAGCGGTCTATGTACTTTGTCGTAATGCCCAAATGAATCTCATAGTAGACACCACAGCTCACACATGCATGTTATATGCACTTATCAATTGTCAATTGCCCAGCTGTAATTTGTTTACCCAGCATGTTAGTTATCTTATTGGAGAGACACCACTAGTGAACTGTGGACCCCGGTCCATTCTTTTACATCTGAAATACAATCTACTGCAATCATTGTTCTCTACTGTTTTATGCAAACAAACATCATTTCCATTCGATACGTTTAACCCTTTGTTTTCAGCAAGCCGGTGAGATTGACAACCTCACTGTTAAGTTGGGGCAAAGTAATTTGATTGTGTTGTGCAGGTTCCACGTTGGCACCGGAATCCCTGGTGTTGCGCCGCACTACACTCCTTCACCAACACCTTCGAAGCAAACCTCGTTTTCCTACTGGTTCGATTAAACCTTGGTTTCATACTGAGGGAAAACTTGCTGCTGCACTCATCATACCTTCCTCTTGGGGTTCCCAACTGACGTGTGACGTACAAGCATTGTTTCCGGTGCTGTTGCCGGGGAAATATTCCCTCGTCATCCTAGCGCTAGCACCGGCCAAGTGGTTGAGGCAGAGCCGGGTTAACCATGGAGAAGGGGAGGCGCGGGGAGATGCGGAGCTCGAGGAGGAGCAGACGGAGGCTGGAGTCGGGCAGCCGGGCCGAGGCGAGGTCGGGGGCCGGCCAGCCAGGACGCGCGACGCGGAGGCGTCCGACGCGGAGGCCGAGCCGGATGGAGCGGCGATGCGAGGCGGCGGTGGTCGCGGCGCTCGGGGCGCGGAGATGGCGAGGTCGCGCTCGGGGCGTCCGAGGCGAGCGCGGGGTTGGAGGATTCCGAGACGTGGAACTCGGGCGGCCAGCGCGGCGTCTCGGTGCAGCTTGGTGCACGTCGGAGGAGTTGAGCGCGGACGCGGCGGCTCGGTCCAGTGGAAATGAGGATATCTCGGTCGAACCGAGGTTGGAGAAGCTTCGGCCCAAACCGAGGCTCGGCCCAAACCGAGGCACGGAGAATTACTCGGACTGCACTGTGCGCAGCGGACCGATTTGGACCGCCCGAGGCATCTGATCCGGTCCATCCGGGGTATACGACTCGGTTTGGCCTATCTCGTCCCAAAACTCCAAATTTTAGCCGGGACAGGAAATATGTCGGACTGGGTTGCAATTAGCTCGGTTCGGGCTGTGTATAACTCGGATTTGACCCACATAGCTCGGAATTGTCTAATCTGACTTGGAACTGGCTATTCCAATGTCGGTTTCGGCTTCTGTATGTCGGTTTTGGCTTCTGTTAACCGGGGTGATGTCGGAGTTGAGTCCCCGAGTCCACACATCACCTGCGAGATTTGCTGATGATGACCGCTGATGGAGGCTACGCCAGCCTCAGCTCACAACAGCAAGCTAGAGCGCGGAGGACAATGGCGATGTCGAGTCCCCGCGTTGATGAAGAAGGTCCCGTCCGAATTTGATCCAGAAAGCGCCACTATCAGCCCCACGGTGGGCGCCAACTGTCGTGGTGGGAATCACGCAGATGCCATGGGGATGGCTTAGTCTGGGGCCGAACGGATGCTGTAGGATTCGGGGAGGGATTGCGCGATGGAGTCGCACACGAAGAACACTGCAAACACAAAGATTTACCCTGCTTCGGGGCCCTCGTAAGGAGGTAAAACCCCTACTGCAGCATCTATCCTACTTTTGTGTATTCTCATCTCATATGTGGTGAGTACAGATGCTCCTCGAGCTGTATGGAGTTGGCTATGAAGAACTGCTCAAGGAAGAAGAAGAAGCAAAACCAAAGGGGGTAATGAGCCCGCGCGGGAGCTGCCTTCACCTCTTCCCCTGGTGCCCTTTATATAGGTGTCCAGGGGACAAGTGAGGGACAAGGGGGACAAAGAACACTGTTCATGCTACACTGTAGCTGACTTGACTACTGGGGTCTTGTCATGCTGATTTGACTACTGGGGTCTTATCCGCACTGTAGCAGCGTCAGGGGGATGGGCTTGACATGTCTCGTCCATACTGGCTTTTGTCTTCTAGCTTCTGTCTCCGGATCACTTGGCAGAGCATCTCGTACTGGACGAGGTTGCAGCCGGACTCGGTACAACTCGGAGAAACATCGGGCGTGGCAGTCTTGGCCTTGTATGATCCGGTTAGTGCAGCGATGCTGGCTTGATGCGACGTTGTAGATGTTGGACTGGTGCTGCGCTGGGGAAGCCGCCCTGGTAAGAACACGCATACCTCGGTCCAGCCGAGGTACCAATTGACTCGACCTGCCCTGGGGTACACAGCGAACTTGGCCCTGGCGAGCTGCTGGAGCTGCGGCCAGCCGAGTCAAAGACTTCGGTCCAGCCGAGTCAAGAACCTCGGCCCAGCCACGCTGAGGAGGCCAGTCCAGTCCGAGCTCTAGAGGAGCGCCTCGGCCCACTGAGGCTGCGGCCATGGCGGCCCACTATGGTGACCCGATCCACTCCGAGGTGAGGAGGTGGCGGCCCAACCGAGGTAACAGAGAGCTTGGCCTAACCGAGTTCTGGAGAGCAACCTCGGCCCATCCGAGTGAAGCAAGATTCGGTCCAGTCTACCACTTCTTCCCTTTTTCTTTTTTCTTTACCTATTTAACTCCTGCTTATCTCTTTTATTAATTCAACCACCACATGACTTTGGGGTACCGGGGATTACATCCCCGACAATAATGGCATGTCGAAGCATATCTACCATTCGACAAATATCGATGTGCTATCTTTGTTCACCAATATCCATGTGTAACATGACAAATACATTATATTCACAATAGTCTGTATATCCCACTCTCAGTTATCAAATATCCACATCCAAATTAGCAGACAAGATATATGCATCTGCTTGGTTGATACGGCATGTCCGCAATGCCGCTGAGGCAGTTTACACATGGCGGCGAAAGTGGGTCCGTGAACTATGGAAACACATGTCCTCTTTACACGGTGATGATGCTAGCACCTCCAAATTGCCCTATTTTTTATGCCCAATACAAGTTGTTGGATGCAAACATTGTAAGTATAAGTGTTGTGCTAGCAATGATAACAATATTGATTGTTTCTAAACTTTTTGTAATGTACCCCCTCCGTTTTGAATTATAATATGTTTTGGGGTGAACTACATACGGATTGAAAAATGAGATAACATCCATTAAAACGTGGTCAAGATATAGATATATACAACTCAAAAAAAGTTAAAAAATGTTATAACTTTATTTTTTCCGACTAACATGTTATAATTTCGAAACGGAGAAAGTAGTTTGCAAATTCTGCATGTACACGATGATCCATGTCAAGCACGTCACGATATTTTGCTTGCGTCGCCCTGATTACATTCTTCAGGCCATCCCAAGTATGCAGCGGTTCCGTGGGCTGGGTGCGTGGGCCGAGAAGTCCATGGACCGGTTCCTGGGGCTAGGCACGACGGGTCCATGGTTTGCGAAGTCCATGGACCGGTTCCTCGGACTGGGCACCACCGGCGCGTGGCCGGGGAGCTCCACCGCGCGGTTCCTGGGGCTGGGCATCGCCGTCGCGTGCCCCGCGAGCTCCACCGGTCGGTTCCTGGGGCTGGGTCCCACCGGCCCGTGGCCCGCGAACTCCATGGGCGGTTCCGCGCTGGCACGGTCACCGCGAAGTCCAGCGGCGGCTTGGGGCTCACCTTGGTGTCCCCCCTCGCCCACTTCTTGGTGCTACGCCGCCGCATCAGCACCTTGATCAGCTCCCCGACCTGGTCCCGCGGCGCATCGCCGGAGCTCTCCTTTGCCTTCCCCTCGTCGTATCCATCTTCTCTTGCTCACCGGAGACCTTGACGTGTATTTCTTGCGATACGTCTGCATTGACTGGATTTCTCGTGGATACGGGCTCGGACGCCTCGGTGTCCAGCGCTGCCTTCTCTTCGTGGTCGGCTTTCTTGAACCTCGCCGTCGTGGCCAGGGTCTCGACGGCGCCGACCACCCCCTCCGCCCTCGCGCACACCTCCAGCAGGAGGGACGCGGCGCTGAAGAGCGGCAGCGCCTCGATGAGCGTCGGCGTCGCGGCGTTCTGCTCGTGCTCTGCTCTGGTGACTCGTCCTCTCCTTCTTCCAGTACCTTGGCGAGGCACCTCAGCTCGTCCCGCAGCTCCTGGGCGGCGGCGTTCATGCCCGCCACGACCAGGCCGAAGCGGTCGACCGCGTCATCGAGGTGACGGAGCCAGACGCCTCCCGGAGCACGGCGGCCAAGTGCCGGCTGAGGGCGAGGCAGGTGCCGCCAAGGTGCTTCTTGACGTGCGCCGACTTCTGGGCCTCGGAGCCGACGCAAGCGGCGAGCGCGTCGATGCAGTAGGCGCAGCAGCGCATGGCGGCACCGACCTTCTGGTACTGACCGTACGGGTGCCGGAACCGGAACTTGCCGTGGCCGGGCTCCCATTTGGACAGATTGGCCAGCGAGTCCTCGTTCGCCTTGGCATTCAGTACGAACTTGTACCTAGTTGACTTCTCGGAGAGCGTCCGCCTCGCGGGCTTCTCCCCGGTGGTGGTGGCGGCGGCGGCGTCAGAGAAGTAGTCCTCGACGCAACCCTCCACGGAGGCGGCGAGCTTGTCCATGTTGCGCGCGACGAGAGGTGGAGCTCCTGCCCCGCCCAGACCGGGAAGACGAAGGTGCAGACGGCGAAGCAGATGAAGGCGCCGATGGCGACGGTGGTCAGGCGCTGCTGCGCCAGGTACACCACCTCGTCGGCGCGGTACCCTGACACCGAGACGAGGCAGTAGGTGAGGATGAAGATGGTGACGCCGTAGTCGAACTTGGCCTTCATCGTCGGGATGAATCGGGAGAAGGTGGCCACCGCGGCTGCACGTTACATATGTCGCAATAATGTTAGTTCGTTCAGTCGATCTTAAGGAGCGTTGCGTATACAAGAACTGGTGGCACGCGTTGACGTACTCATGACAAACAGGGAGCCGGTGAGGACGAATGGCTGGAGCTCCTTGCCGGACCGGCTGGCGGCCCAGTGCACGCCGAGAGCCAGCGAGCCGCCGGCCACCGTTGCCATGGCTCTGTTGAGGCCCTTGTACAAGCAAGCACCTGTAACAAATTAACAAACGCGTACATACGTGTTAGCTCGAGTCCTCGAGCTGCGATTGCATGATCTAGAGGTACAGCTTAGTTACATACCGACGGTGTACTCGAAGACGACGACGACTGTCAAGACGGCCCACATGGCATTCCCACCGGTGAAGTCGTAGAGCGGGTGGACGTAGTAGAAGACGGAGCAGAGGGTGAGCGCGAGGGCCACCTTGAGCCCGTGCACCACCCTCCTCGGGTCGTCCGCGCCGATCTTCCACACCATCTTGCCGAACCCGGCCACCCTGTCCCTCGGCGCGGCCATCCACGAGAAGAGCCACGACCACCGCCACCGGCCGCCCTTGACATTGTCGTGCTCGCGGGCATCCGGCACGTTCACCCTCCATTCCGCCGCGCCGACGCCGTGGCCGGCCTCCTGCTCTGGTGCTGCCCCAGCTGCCATGCCTTTCATGTCAGTGTGCTTGTCTAGCTAAGTTGATGGGTCTTGCCTCGGGGTGATGGATGCGGTAGCATGGATGGATGGGAGGGTTTATATACGCGAGGAAGGGAGATTATAAAATGCTGCACCTGACGTGGCGCATGTGTGTCACGGTCACCACGCCACACTTTGGAAAGTGCGCTCAGTTTATTATAAACAAGTTCGGATACATCACCTGATCATCGCAAAGAAAACATGACCAATGCAGGACCAGTGTTGTATGTTCTTTTTTATGCTGATGAATCTTTCAGGAAAGTGCATGCTTTGAAGCCAGCACAGGTCAAATGGTATAGAACTAGGCAAGTGGTGACTCTTTGTTTTACAGTTCTTGTTAGACTTACCAAAGAGATTTCAGATCTGCTGCAGAAAATATAAAAATATGTTACCAAACAGACCATACATCCAGTTTTTCTCACCATGAATACCAGCAGAACGGTGGAAGATCTATTAAGAATGTAAGTTTTTTGTGTAGATGGGTTTGAAGCCATGCCTTGACCTCGACACGCCTTTGTGCCGATAACTCGATATAGGCGAGCAACGGCCTGAGATATACATTAGAGTTTTTTATAAACATAAAACACAAGAAAGGATCCATCATCGGGAGCGAGGTCAAATGGCTCCCGAGCTACATGGACCTCGTCTTTTAAAAAAATCGAAAATGATATTTTAAAATTTTGAAAAATCGAGAAAAAATCACAGATGTGGATAATGATATGATATACATGTGTGCAAAATTTAAAATCGAAATACACTGTATTGTGGGTTGGAAAAAATGACAAATCGGTGGATCTGTGGTGAAAAGTACACAATTTCAAAAATGACAAATCAGTGGATTCTATACCCACATTAACTTTGCAGTCTAGCATTTGCCAAGGAGTTATATTCTACATCTGTGCTTTATCGTGACACACAGGCATATTTCTTGCACTCTATGAAACCTGATTAGGGCCAAAAAATACAACAAAATCACATGTGGATCTCCTATCATGAGGACGACATGCCAAATGCATCAGAAGCGGTTCACGGGGAGGAAGACGACTTACTGATTTTGACACCAGTAGTCGAACTTCCTAAGGTGGTTGTACACCTAAGTTGAGGTCACCTCATTGCCAAAGAAGTCAAACATCAACTGCTGGCAACGATGTTGAGAGCACCTCCTTGAAGCCTTTGTCAGTTCCCCTGCTTTGACGCCTTCATCTTCTCTTTCCCAACCTTTATAGCCTATTTTCTAATTATCTCCTTAAAACAAAAAAAATTCAGGCAATTTGACCACACGAGAACAAAGCCGTCGAACACATCTTCCTTTTGAGGTCTGCCAGCTGAAAGTCCAGGATAGGGCTGGGTTTCTGATAGCGCTAGGGCATGGCTAAATTCATCTTGACTCATGTCCTACAATGATTAACACCAAGACAATTGCATCACTATAATGGTTACCCTAATAAATGTATTACACAAGAATGAAGCTCATAAATCTGCCATAGCACATTATATAACACATGCTCACAACACCATAAAAAACATCACTTCAACATCAAGATCTACCACAACTTTATGTACCACATCATTATCTACCACATACTCACAACATTATCTATCACAGTATCAAGATCTATCAAAACATCATCAAAAGCATCACTGACCATACACACAAGTTCATTGTCTACCACATTGTCACACTAAATATGAAGCAATACTTGCTGAAACTACGTCATGACCTACAGATCTACTCGATACTCACAGATTTAAGCTTCAAACCTAGAGTTTGCCGGTACCTACAACCATTAGAGGAGCGGAGGAGGCCAATGTCAGCTCGGAGAAGAGGAGGAAGAGATTTCTGTGCCCACCGTCGACCACTGGCGATCGGAGGAGGAGATGGTGCCGCTTACATGATCGTCGTTGAGGAACCTTTGCTGCCGAGAGCAAGAGCTCGAAGGTGGCGGTGGGGGGTTGGGATTTTTTGGTGGTGAGCTGTAGGGGGTGAAATATAACAAGCGAAATGGGGAGGGCTGATAAAATTTCTCCCTCCGTACTTTGGCTTACGCATGTGCGCTCTCACGACATCTCCAACCTTGCACAAACTCGGGGCTCATGTTCACTCTCCGTACATGCAAATAAGGTGGCTCCAAAAAACGGCCGATTCCCTCTCCATTGTGCTTTATAGTTCGTGCAAAACTAGGTGCGGCACAACCTACAAAAAATGTTCAAAATGCATGAGTCTAAGAGTTTGCATAGAGATGCATTGATCACACGGTATGGTTGGTACCAAAGCAAAAACATATTGGAGTGGCACTGCTCATCTGATCGGCATGCCAGTGCAGGATATATTTAGATATATACGATCTCGGTTCAGATACATTCTCAGTCCTCACACGTGGTTGCAGAGATCTCATCGGGAGGGATGAGCCAGCAGCAGGCCGGTGGGGTTGGGTGGCCATCAATTGAGTTGGCAGTGGCAGCACACTGATGCTCCGGGTTCCGTCGTGGATCTCGTTTCCAATACGGGGTTGACGATATCAGCGACCACGGCGACTCTGCGAGGACTCGCTTTCTTTCTGACCGGCAGAGGCTGGCAGCTCCGGCGAGCAAAGCGCGAGCAACCCCGCCGTGGTGCACGCAAGTGCGAGCAGTTGCGCGTTGGGCATGGAGTTGTTGAACCCAAACTTGTCCCCTACCTCCCGATCGCGCCTTGATCATCGTTTATTTTACTCTCACATAGTCACATGGTACCCTCTGTATGGGCACTGTTTTGTGCGGATCTCTCTTGTTTTATCCCCGTGGAGAACCCCGGCGAGATTTGTTCGTATCTAATTCAGTAGTATATCAGATGTTTTAGTGAAGATTCCTGCCGTCTTGGAGGTACGGACACGGATTACAGCTGGTCCTGGGTTGTTTGGAGCTCTTTGTTAAGACTCATGTCCCCCAAAACCAATTATTAAAGGATGTTCGAGTTTAAATATATGTATGTGCTTACACAAAAGTAACGGATGATGATGTAAATCCACTGCAAAAGATGAATGCAGAGTAGTTTAGTCTTGTTCTGGCCAATCATACATCCGCCTCCTTCATAAGTTATTTGATAACTAAGCTACTTGCCACATTTTAAGGAAGGGGAAACTCCATCTCCATGCTACATCCAGGCTTTTTCATGCTCCTGCCGCCTCATGATCATGAACTTTAGAGCAATCTATCATGTATCCCTTGAATTTCCATAACTGGGGCAAATAACCATCTAGCCTGGTTTTGAAGA
This sequence comes from Poa pratensis, assembly GCA_947311845.1. Classification (NCBI taxonomy): domain Eukaryota; kingdom Viridiplantae; phylum Streptophyta; class Magnoliopsida; order Poales; family Poaceae; genus Poa; species Poa pratensis. The sequence continues at coordinate 30,125,694 of CAMZMU010000078.1, read as the reverse complement.
TTGTCATGACGGACTTTGACATGACATAATTTATCACACTAGCTATGCATATGAAATATTTGACGAGCAGCTCTGGCAAAGTCACCACCACCTTCACTAGCCATATTCCATTTAGATCCAGGTTGATTTCGTTCATGCCGGTACACTTTGAACTCTGGGTACAATTTTCTGGGGTGAATCAACTGTCATCATGGACAGGCTTAGTGCAAGCACAATATCTCGCTTAAAGTGAGCGCTACCATCGACTCGCCCGCAGCATCTCCCCGTATGGGTCAGCCCATTCAATTTTTTTTCATTTTCTCGTGTTTCATTTTGATGTTCTTTTGAACCGATCGATATCTATTTTTAACTCGCAAATATTATTTTTGAACATGTGAATTTTTCTCGAACCACTGAATATTTTTGAACCCCATTATTATTTTTTAATCATGAACTTTTGTGAAACTTACGAATATTTTTTTGAACTTCATGAGCATTTTCTTGAACCATGTGAACATTATTTTAAATCATGAATATTCCTTTTGAATCCGTGAACAAAAAAATTTGAACTCGTGAATATTTTTTGAACCCCTCAAAAATTATTTTGAATCATGATTTTTCTTTAAACCCGGTGAGCATTTTTCCGAAATCATGATTTTTTAATCAAAATATGCACATTTTTTGAATATGCATGAACAACTTAAAAACATGAACAATTTTAAGATAATTTAACCATTCTTTTAACGCATGATTTTTTATTTTTAGTGATTATACTATAATTAGTAAAGCGATTACATATGATTAATTAATAAAATATAGTTTCAAGATTGATACTCCCTCTATCCCGAATTTAGTTGATGCAGATCAACAGATTTGTCTAGATACGTTCGCGTCCGTCAACTAAATTCCCGACAAATGGAGTATTACAAAGCCTTATAGTTGTAGTGGGTCGGGGTAAAGCCAGCCCAGGCAAGACGAGTGGGCGTAGAACAAGAATTGCCAAGACGAGTGGGCGTAGAACAGGAATTTCCGAAAGGACCTTCCATGGGAAAACCTATTCTACGCCCGTTGCAAAGCTTATCATCTTTTCGCCCACGCTATTCGGACCCCGCGTCGCTCTTGTTGGGCCGGCCCATAGAGCTTTTCCGGGCTGGTTTACCAACCGTTTTCTGGGTTTTTTAAATTTCCAGATTTTGAAAATGGTTCATGATTACAAATGTTCAAATTTTAAAAAGTGTTCAGATTTTGAAAATGGTTCATTGTTTTAAAAAATGTTTAGATTTTGAAATGGTTCATGAACATTTTCAAATTTGTGAACCATTTTTCAAATTCATGAACTTTTTTGAAATTAACGAAAATTAAAATTCATGAACCATTTTCAAATTCATGAACCCTTTTTGAAATCTTGAACATTTTTTCAAATTCGTGAACCGTTTTACAAATTCATGAACTTTTTTAAATTCAAGAAATTTTAAATTCATGAACCATTTTCAAATTCATGAACCGTTTTAGAAATCATGAACCATTTTTGAAATTCACAATTTTTTTAAAAAATGACCATTTTTGAAATCTGGAACTTTTTTTGATTTCACAAAATTTCTCATATTAAAAAAAATCAACTAAAACCGAACCCAGTAATGGGCCAAGCCCAGGAAACCGTGTAGTGGGTGACCAGGCTAACCAGTGCTAAGAGCACTGAATAGGGGCTCCCCCTTCCATGAGGTCGGCATTTTTCTAATCAATGGCTCAGAAAATGTCGCGGGCCGTCATCCCTTTACCGACCTAAAGCCTAATCCACTGCAAGTTTGCTGGGCCATAACCAAAGGGAACACTAAATCAGAAGGTGATCAAGGAAGGATCTCTGTCATTCCAAACGATAGAGCGCACAGCGCAGCTGCCTTGGTTTAATTTGGCAGCCCACATTCGTTCGAACGATTCGAGGTCCGGCGCCAATCTGCTGAGGCAAGGCATGCGAATTTGTTTTACTTTAGCTGTGCCTAGGATCTCCATATTGACGACCATATGTAGCTCGCTCGTGCATGGGAAATTGGTTACCCCGGTGAATGACGAGAGACCGAGAGGAGGGAGAAAGAATCATCCTCGTGTCTGGCTGAAAAATCGATACTGCAAATAAACCAGAACAATTTCACTCTTCCAATGGCCGTCCGATGACAGAAGTACTAGATCATCCTTTCATGAGAAAAAAGCTCCTGCGTTTCAGAAGATACGCCAGACCAGGTGCCCACCACTTGTGAAAAAGCATCACTCGGAAATTGCACCCTCCGTCCAAAACCCAGGTGCTCTTGGCTTTATGTTTCAATAGATGGATGGAGGATCTTAGTTCTGCTTAGGGTACACACAATGGTTAATATGACAGTCTTATCTTATAACCGCAACATGATCTAGATATGCTAATAAAATATGATGTACAATAGTTATTTTTTAGTCTTATCATATTAACCACATCTCTGTTAATTTGGGGTGAGACATTTGTGCTAAGAGATTTCTTATCTAAGACTAGCAAACATGTCCATGCGTTGCAACGGAAGATTAAAAAATCTATGTCATTCTAACTAATTATGTCATATATCTTTTGAAATAAGAGTTGTCGCGAGAAATATTCTAAAAATTAACCCATAGCAACGCACGAGTATATTTGCAAGATACCGATCAAAACGAGTAAATCTACAATTTAAAACTAATCTATATAAATGTATTTTCGAAATAATCAAGTTAGGACATCTTATAATAACGAATGGAGGGAGTACTACACATGTGCGTACTAAAAATAGTCATTCTTCTATGAACCCTCGGTCGACAATTAGGAAGCTGTTGGAGATCTGAATTTTCTTAGAAAGGGATTGGAAGTAACTACTGCTACATGAACTCAAATATTTTATTGTATGTAGTGAAAACATGCATGCATATCATGGCTTGTTCAGTGTATGTGTCCCAGTCCCAGCCAAGTTAATTAATCTAGCTCTGAATGATAATATAATGGCGCAGTGCCGTAATCATAAACAGAACGAAGTAGAGGCCGGTGAATTAATTGAATAAGCAAGTGGCACACACCAATCTTATCTTTGTCCGTCAGTATTTCAGTTGAAGGCCGGCGTATGCAGTGCAGTTTCTTCTCCTTTAATTCGCACAGCTCGAGGTCAGGTTCAGGCGTCCCATATGCAGTCTTCAATCCTGTCCAGGTGGAACAGACCAACACGCCCGGCTACACAGCGACGTGCCATGGGCGAGCCACGATGTGATGCCTGTGGCGGCGTGTCGCAGCAGCTGGACGAAGGCGTGGCACTGCCGCTGCCGCTGCCGCGTGGCTGACAGAGACAGCGTCGGATGCTCCGATGCTCATGGGTGCCCGTGGCGGCGTCAGCGTGGAGGTAGAAAGAGGCGGGAAGCGTGGCGCCGCCGCCGTGCGTGGCTGACAGGAACATGAACATCGGAGGGTGGTCTGATGCTCATCCGGAGCATCATGCATGGCTGTCTCCGGCTCGCCGCCGCGGGTTCTCCAAATCGATCTGGCAGTACTTTTCAGCATCTTCCGGTCACCCATCTCGCCGCATCTTGGAAGCTGGCGGGAACCTAGGACGAACGCGAGTCTGGGACAGGTTTGCCATGAACAAGGACGCTAGTCACGCTACATGCTATACGGTCCAAGACAGATTGGATCGATCGTATCTCAAACAGACTCTACCGCGGCGATGGAACAAAATTAGCGACGGAGGAAAACGTAAATCAAGGACGGACGAAAACGTAAAGCTATGACGGACGAAAATTTGGGAGGAAGAAACGTTCCTCCCTTTATTATTAGGTAAAGATAAGACAAGAGTCTTTTTTTCATTTCTCTCTTCTCCACATCAGCAGTCGTCCTATGTGACAATATTAAGATATAACCATGGTACATGCCCTTGGGCTCGCTTGGTTCACAATATTTTAAGCAAATACGGCTGTAAAGTTTCACGGGCCTAATAAGGCCCAACTCAAATTTCGGAGCATCAGATAGCAAAATGTACCAGACATTCCAAGCGGCGCCTTAAATTGTTTTCGTGCTATTTTTGTTTTGAGTTAAATACATGGGCCACCCCAAACTTGACCCGTCACATATAAATACCCCTATAAACTTGCAAAATGGGTTGGTGTGGCCCTTAAATTTGATTAGCATATTCATAAAAAACATCGTTTTAGTCCAAATTGAACAGTTTGCTGCCACACTTTTTTTTTTACAGAAACCCTCTTTGAGATTTGCAATAAAAAGTGTATTATGATCCTCCATATGTTTGGTCGACAGAATTATTCAAAATTGTCCCTGTTTCTCACCATTTTCTTTTATTGCAATTCTTCTCGTCTCACTAAGAAAGTTGACTCAGCCGTCGAGATCTCCACCCCCCCTCCCCACGATGTCCACCATGTCGCGCGGCCAGGAGAGGGGAGCCACCATTGATTTTGTGGCGATGTCGGCGAAGACTCAGCTGAGGCCCTTCGAGGAGGATGGGCCGCCTACGACATGTTTTTCCCCACGTGGTAGCCTTGTTGTGCCGTTGTTGGGGTGGGTATTTGGGGATAAATATGATCCATGGCCCGACCGATGATGTAGGGTAGGAAGATCTTGATGATCACCCTTGTTTTCGAGTATAGGTAGTAGTTAATCATCACCCTGTTTAGGTAGTTTGGTTAGCATCTAGGCGGGTCGGGATTTGAAGCAAAATAGGATTTAATGAATGTATGGAACGTCAAACTAGTGTTGCGTTTCTCCATGCGTCGATGCTGTAGTAGTAGCAAGGGTTGTTCGCTATTTTGAAGCACGGGACGTGATTGAAATTTATGCTGGGTGCGTGCCGATTCAGAGTAGCACGTGCATTGGTGTGATCTTAGATTGTTTCGTTTTCTGATTGTGGTTCACTCTCAAGCTAGTTTGAAGTTCCATATAGTTTGTTTTGTAGTATTGTGGATACTCAGATGTGCTCCAGGTTTATATATTGAGATAGACTGGAGTTGTACAGAGACATATTATCCCTCTGTGGAAGTAAGTTCATTTTGCTGCATTGTCCGTGTTAGACTTGGGCTTATAGCAGCTTATTGACGCCTTGTTCTCTTGATTCTTAGCCTGGTAAGGTCATTGAAATCTTCTTTTGCTTGAAAAGTGGGAGTAAGATGTGGTACTGACCTCGTGTAAATGTTGTCTTCGCTGATGATCACCACTCTATTCCTTCACCAGGTGTACAGTCTGACTTTTTTTGCAGTACATTGTTGCCAAATTATTTGCAGTACTGATTATGAAAATTGAACTGTTGGTGGTAGCGTTGAAGTTTAGTGATTTTGATATGGATACCTGTGTCGAAGACAAGTCAAGAATTGGAAGGAGAAAGAGAAGCAAAGCAGAGGCCAGGAAGCGCCATGGCCTCACAACGTCATATCTTTGTCTCAATTAAAGCAAATGGCCCCATATCTTTGTCTCAATTAAAGTTGAGTGATAAGCTTATTGATATTGATGTCCTATTTTGGCGGCTAATGGAAGTGCATGCATGTGTATGCATGTGTATCGACTAGTAGTACTTTGTTTGGCGTAGGTAGGAACAAACTGCACCATTCCCATCATCACACACTCTCCTCGACTGGATCGAATTGTGAAAGATAATTCTGTTCTTTGATTCTTTCAACGAACAAACTTCACTACTTCAGGTGCACTCAAAATGGTTCCAGTAAATGTGCTACTTCAGCTACACTTTTTTCAACCACATACGTACCCCTATGTTCTAGCCTTGTGTCCTTAAACACGTATATTTTGTGTCTAATAGCCCATATCCAGTGCCCATTTTCTCTGCATAACTCGTAGGTTCTTGATTTAAAAATACAGATGTAGGATCCCATCCCAGACAGGAAGGGAACTCAGCGAGGTTCCAGCTTCATTGTCGGAGATTCCGGTGCTCCAAATTAAGATGTAGTTGAAACTCCATTCCGGGGAACAAATCGGAGGTTCCGATCGACTTCAAGCTCGAAGGTTCTTATATTTCATCTCGGTGCTTTATAAACGTTAACCTAGCTAGCCAGCCGGTTGAACTGGCACACAGACGACGTGTTGAACTAGTCCACCAATACAACCTCTCAGTACTCTACGTTGGTACCTTCGTCGGCATCGGAGAAATGTCGAGACGCCAAATGGGTAACCCGGCCTAGTAATTTTTAGTCATCAAACACCAATAGGAGGGGAGGAAACCTGCATGCGGCAGCTAGGAGTCGGATCCGTCTACAAAATTCTTTCCTAGAACAGGTTGCGAAGGCGATCGATGGCCTTTGATTGTAACCGAGAGACCTCCTCATTCGAATGAAACTCTTTTGGCCCTAAAAAATTAGCGACTCGTGAAAAAATTTATGCACTCAATGATACCGCACTTTGATGCTAGTAAAATTTGTTTATAACAATTCTCAATGCACGTAGTGATTATCAACTCTTAGTGTCATCTTTACTTGAGTTGTTATCAGCTTATCAATGCACTGTATGTGGTCTTATCTCCAACAAATGGAGCAACGCCATGCCATGTATTCTGGGCGCAACCCTTTAAAGATGATAGCAAGTGATTTATTCAACCAGGACAGCTGGCATCTTGATTCTAGGATTGGTCACTGATGTGCCGCGGATGCTTTTCGGCGGTTCATACATGTATCAATCATTTGTGATCCTTGAAATGAAATATTTGTGACCAAACTTTTGTAATAAGTAAATGAAGGCCCTATACATCATTTTGATGCAGAGGCTGGGTTATTCCCCCATTTCAAAAATATCAACTTATCATTCACTTTATGTAACCTCATGAAGTGAATCTAGCTTCACAGTTTGTAAACCCGATGAGCATTAATTGAACACTTGATGTCTTGAATTTGTAGAGGATTGTACTTTTGGTGTCATGGGCACACGATAGTACAATGTGTGTCCATGATAATGGTAAATTTTGCAACACTGAAATGTTGGGCCGGCATGTTAAGATAACTAGATGAAACCCCGCGCGTTGCGGCGGGAATACATGCTATATAAAGTTAACAACCAATCAATAAATCAGGTGTCAAGATTTTCTTTAGAAGGTAAGGCAGCTAAGTAGGATCATTATTATAGAGTAATCTCAAGTGTACTGATACGTCATAATGCACAGAAATAATTAAGAGTGCATAGTATTATTGAACAAAATCTGATCCCAAAAGCAAACCCCGTTGCAATGCAAGAGTGTCCTGGTTATGCACGTGCCGGCATTGGATTTTAGTTTTTCCTAAGCTAAGTGGTTCGCATTCAATATCGCAAAATCACATGTACTACTAAGCCCATTTTGATCATCAATACAAAAGTTGTTCCAATTTGATAGTCATCATCATAGACATTCCAATCTATCACAACACTTCTGCCACCACAGTTAATGGACAGGATAATCTATCACAACACTTCTGCCACCACTTCAGCGCATGGGGAGTGTGCGCCATAGAAATGTGACTTTCTGTGGCGCACATGACCAGGTGCGCCACAGAAATGTAACTTTCTGTGGCGACAGAAATTTTTGAAATCAGTTCCCACACCCCCCCCCCCCCCCCCCCCCCCCCCCCGGGATCGCCTTTTCAGTTTTGCAAAATTGAAAAGAAAATGATAAAATCTTCAAAAAATAAAATCCTTTGACATGTAGTTAGGTTTGAGTGTCTAGTTGGTATAGAAATTTTGAAATATGAATTTTTACCTTTTTTTGCAAAAAACGAAAAAAATATTGACACGGCCATAACTTTTGCATACGACGTCGATAAAATACGTTTAATATATCAAAAAAATCGTGAGAAAAAAGGAGCTCGATTTCACCTGGGTTTACCGGTGAACTTTTCTCAGATTCGGGAAATTCCAAAAGAGTAAAAAGTTATTTTAAAAAGGAGATTTTTTTCTACAAAATCGAAAAAAATCAAAAAAATTGGAAAAAAAATTCTGCGGCGCACGGTGGTGGGTGCGCCACAGAATTGTTGGGCGGGATTCGAAATTTGAATCCCGCCGGCACCCTTCTCTTCTTCCTCTTCTTTATCCTTCTCTCCTTTCACTTCTCCTCCACTTCTCCTCTCCCTTCTCCTCCACTTCTCCTCTCCCCTTCTCTCCTCTATCTCTACTTCAACTCAACTCCGGCGACCTCCTCCTCCTCCACCACCTCCGACGAGCTTCTCCTCCTTCTCCTCCTCCACCACCTCCAGCGAGCTTCTCCTCCTCCACCACCACCAACTCCGGCGACCTCCTCCTCCTCCACCACCTCCGGCGACCTTCTCCTCCTCCTCCTCCTCCACCACCTCTGGCGACCTCCTCCTCCTCCACCACCTCCGGTGACCCCCTCCTCCACCACCTCCGGTGACCTCCTCCTCCTCCACCATCTCCGGCGACCCCCATCCTCCACCCACCACCGACCAAGCCACCTGCGGCCATGGCCACGGGCACCATGGCCTCCGACGAGCTCCGGCCAAATTCCGGCGAAATTCCAAAATTCTGACAAAAAGGCGGCCAGATGCGCCACTGAAATATTTCTGTGGCGCACGCCTGGGGATGCGCCACTGAAATATTTCTGTGGCGCACGGTTGGGGTGCGCCACAGAAATTTGGTCTTTCTGTGGCGCACGGTGGGGGTGCGCCACTGAATTTATATTTCAGTGACGAGACTTCTGTGGCGCACCCACCATGCGCCACAGAATGTCTTTTTGGTGCGCCACTAAAAGGGCTTTTCCTACTAGTGGCGCCCAGCTACCCCACAATAGCTCTGCATAGTCGGCCTTGACCGAGCCAGCAAGGAACGCTTGATAGGCATATTTGGACGAGTACTTGCCATTTGCTGTCAAGATCCACCTGAACTTGTCTGTCTTCGCCGTCAGATTAGCATCTTGGATCGCCTGCCACAACTGCACAAACTGGACAATGGCCGGCACCGAGAGCGTGCCCTGGATGCTCTCGATCCATTTGTGATCCGTAAGGGCGTGAGCGACTGACATATCCACTGCGCTGCTAGGTTTTAAGAACTGAACCAGCTGTGGTGCAATGCTTTTAGCGCTCTGACCGTTGATCCAACGATCATGCCAAAATGAGGTGCGCTCTCCATTGCCAAGTGTGCACTCGGTGGCAGCAGTGAACATAGCCTCGGCCTTAGATGAGAGCCTAAATTTCAGTCCACTCCAGGCCCTTAACTGCCCCTCGTTTTCCAGCCAACGCCACCTGATGCCCATGGCGTCATTGAGGGCGCGGATGTTATGGAAGCCGAGTCCGCCGAGTTCCTTTGGTTTGCAAACCTGCAGCCAGGACACTTTGCAATGGCCGCCACGAGCATCTTCAGATCCTTTCCAAAAGAACCGTCGGCAGATCTTGTTGATCGCTTTGATTACCCAGGGAGGTAAGTCTAGCGATAACATATGGTATACCGAAATCATCATGAGGACTGAGAATACCAGAATCAGGCGTCCACCCTCCGTGAACATGGCCGTGCGCCAGGCGGCCAGCCGCCGGCTCAGCTCATCAATCAGAGGCTGCCAGTCGATCTTCCACAGCGCTTTTGGAGAAAGTGGGAGCCCTAGATATTTGCAAGGAAACTGCCCAAGTTGACAGGGGAAGGCTTGTATGAGCGCGGCGGAATCGACATTCTCACATCTGACTGGAATAATGGCGCTCTTCGACAAATTAGTCATCAGACCAGAGGCATCGCCAAAGCAGGATAGCAGCTCTGATTCACATGGCCTGATAAACATCGCAACATCGTCGGCGTAGATCGAGATCCGATGCCTTATCCCCCATCTATGTAACGGCTCGAACAACCCTGCAGCTTCTGCTTTGCTGAAAACCGCAGTCAACACATCCATGATCATGATGAAGAATTGTGGTGACGCCGGATCCCCTTGGCGCAAGCCACGCGCATGGAACACCTGCTCGCCGGGGAACCCATTGACCAGCACCCGCGTGTTGGCCGTGGCTAGCATAGCCGAAACCCATCTGCAGAAGTTCTGACCAGAACCTCGGCGTCTCAGCACCTCAAGCAGAAAGGGCCACGATAGAGAATGCACACGCAATATCGAGTTTTAGAAATGGTGCCGGTGTTCGCCTTTGGTGGAAAGTCTTCAGTGATTGACTAACCAGCATGAAGTTATCCTGGATCATGCGCCCCTTGATGTATGCGCTCTGGTTGGTAGCAATGAGGTCGTTTAACTTTGGGGCGAGGAGAACGACGAGAGCCTTCGAGAAGATCTTGGCAACACTGTGAAGTAAGCTGATCGGGCGAAATTCAGTTATGTCAGTGGCCCCTGCATGTTTAGGCAACAAGGTAATGAAGGCATTATTCAACGATCTGAAGCTGCGGCTAATTGAAGCAATTTTCATATGCTTGTTAGATGTTCCATGTTTTATAAACGGATTGTCGATTCATCAACAGTGTGCAATTAAACTTACGCTGCGCTTTGCCATGCAGGGAAGGTTCATTCTTAAACATGGACGCAATCTTGTAAGAAAAAACTACAACCACACCTTAAACGACTGTGTTTTCTTTTAAAGACATCTCATAAAGAAAAATATAATCATTTGGACATTTAAGTCTTATGAACTGTCACTTGGAACTGAAAAGCTTGACACAATATTTCTGAAATTATAACATGCAAGTTATGTAGGCACCATGCGAAGTAGGGTTAATTGGTGTGAAGATCTCTGAGTGTGCAACATACGCATTTGCTTGTTGACACTCAGTTGGGCTCTTGGAGGGTTTTCCGTGAAGTCATTATATGACAACGTCCCTGCAAGACATTTTTCAGTTGGCATGGTCGAATAAATCACAGAACAAAAGAGGATAATTAATAATGCAAATCATTCTTTATTTTCCGTAAAGTTATTTAGTGACCCATAGGGAAACATACAAATATAAGCACTGTATCTACAGAAAAGTACTGCATTGCCGAATACACATGTTTACTTTATTTCTTGCCTTGTTTTTCAACATCCAAGCAGGCAAATCTACAGTCAGCATGTTGTCAATTAAGTACCTATTTTCAAGATGAGTTGAAATGAGGGTCTTGAAAAAATGCATGATGGAACAAACAAACTGGCGAGAAAGTTACAGAAATACACTATTTAAATAATGGAAACAATTAGGTTGGACTTTAAACTTATATCTCACAGAATAAATTCCTTACATAAATTATAGTGCCACTATTCCTCCAAATTCAGTTGGATTTAAACAGGAAACTTGTTGAAACTTAGAGCCCTGAAATTAACAACGGATTGTAGTCGCCAATTTGGCATACTCTCGAAAAAAAGACTATGCCAGATTTTCATATAACCGTACATGTACATCTGCAGGAAAATGAGGAAAGAAAACCATATACAGTAGAATGGTCAGTAATCGCAATTTCAGCTTTAGTGAACAATTATCCTACTATATATAAAGGAGGGAAAGTTTAGCGAGCTGTGGTGCGCCGCGCACTGTTCACGCAAACAGTTATGAACAGTGCGCGAGCACTTCCTACTATATATAAAGGAGGGAAAGTTTAGCGAGCTGTAGCATTTTTTCTCTTTTTTTTTGGAAATTTTTTCCCCACAACTTTTTAAACATTTTTTCCCTCCAAATTATATACGGCGCGTCGACGGGTAGTCTCCATCCCTGCCGAAAAATTATATACACGAACTCTATGTGCGTCGACGGGTAGGTTCCATCCCGTGAACAATTTCGAGTTTTGCGTATTCCAACTCCTCAATTTTGGATCCAAATTCGCACAGACATTTCACGAATTTTGACCAATTTTCTGCAGCCAACTCCTCAATTTTGGATCAAATTCGCACAGACATTTCACGATTTTTGTCCAATTTTCCGCAGAAAAGCCCCGACATTTCCAAAAAATTATATATATGAAATATATGCGCGTCGACGGCTATGTTCCATCCCCGTGATCAGTTTCGAGTTTGGTCGACTCTAACTTCTCAATTTTGTATCCAAATTTGCACAAACATTCCACTAATTTTGTCAAATTTGAATTTCCTTCAACATTTACTATGTCATTATAACAAAACATTTCATACATAAAATTTCTCTTAAAGGACGCGGCGACACGTTTTGCGTATTCCAACTCCTTAATTTTGGATCCAAATTCGCACAGACATTTCACGAATTTTGTCCAATTTTCTGCAGCCAACTCCTCAATTTTGGATCCAAATTCACACAGACATTTCACGAATTTTGTCCAATTTTCTGCATAAAAGCCCCGGCGTTTCCAAAAAATTATATACATGAAATATATGCGCGTCGACGGCTAGGTTCCATCCCCGTGATCGGTTTCGAGTTTGGTTGACTTTAACTTCTCAATTTTGTATCCAAATTTGCACAAACATTTCACTAATTTTGTCAAATTTGAATTTCCTTCAATATTTACTATGTCATTATAACAAAACATTTCATACATAAAATTTCTCTTAAAGGACGCGGCGTGTCGCCGCGCCAATTCAACTAGTCCTACTATATATAAAGGAGGGAAAGTTTAGCGAGCTGTGGTGCGTTGCGCACTGTTCACGTAAACAGTTATGAACAGTACGCGAGTACTGTAGCATTTTTTTTCTCTTTTTTTTTGGAAATTTTTTCCCCACAACTTTGTAAACATTTTTTCCCTCCAAAATTATATACGGCGCGTCGACGGGTAGTCTCCATCCCCGCCGAAAAATTATATACACGAACTCTATGTGCGTCGACGGGTAGGTTCCATCCCGTGAACAGTTCGAGTTTTGCGTATTCCAACTCCTCAATTTTGGATCCAAATTCGCACAGACATTTCACGAATTTTGTCCAATTTTCTGCAGCCAACTCCTCAATTTTGGATCCAAATTCGCACAGACATTTCACGAATTTTGTCCAATTTTCCGCAGAAAAGCCCCGACGTTTCCAAAAAATTATATATATGAAATATATGCGCGTCGACGGCTATGTTCCATCCCTGTGATCGGTTTCGAGTTTGGTCGACTCTAACTTCTCAATTTTGTATCCAAATTTGAACAAACATTCCACTAATTTTGTCAAATTTGAATTTCCTTCGACATTTACTATGTCATTATAACAAAACATTTCATACATAAAATTTCTCTTAAAGGACGCGGCGACACGTTTTGCGTATTCCAACTCCTTAATTTTAGATCCAAATTCGCACAGACATTTCACGAATTTTGTGCAATTTTCTGCAGCCAACTCCTCAATTTTGGATCCAAATTCACACAGACATTTCACGAATTTTGTCCAATTTTCTGCATAAAAGCCCCGGCGTTTCCAAAAAATTATATACATGAAATATATGCGCGTCGATGGCTAGGTTCCATCCCCGTGATCGGTTTCGAGTTTGGTCGACTTTAACTTCTCAATTTTGTATCCAAATTTGCACAAACATTTCACTAATTTTGTCAAATTTGAATTTCCTTCAACATTTACTATGTCATTATAACAAAACATTTCATACATAAAATTTCTCTTAAAGGACGCGGCGTGTCGCCGCGCCAATTCAACTAGTACTTTTGATGCCACCTAGAATAGAAAACCAGTGAAGATATCAAGAAAACATGTACATCTTCAGGAAAATGAAGAAAGAAAACCATATACAATAGCAGTGGCGGACCTACAGGGTATGCCGGGTGGGCCACGGCATACCCTGCAGCCCAGCCCACGTATGTACTAGTATTAGGCCCTCGCGAAAGAACTTGCTATGCGATCGATCGATTCGAGGAAAAAAGGAGACTAGCACGCCGCCAAGTCGCGCGGTCGTGCCGAGGAGTTAGCGGCAGCCGCCAGTCGCGTGGAACTCCCATCCGTTAGTCCGTTGATCGATCGATCTACATGTATATCTCCATTGATCGATCAGGTAGCTAGCTGAATTATGAATCGGTGCTTTATTTCTTATCTTTGTTTCATGCCCAGCACGTAGCTGCTTTGGGGAATCAGCGACTTGACGCCGGTGGCCGGTCAGACTTCACCGACTAGCCGACGGCCAAATCTAGTACGTATTTCACGAGAGCGAAGACAGGCTACACGCAATCTACAAGTTTTGATTATTCATCGCATTTGATTATATATGTAATATGACGAGCTAATTGTTGTACTCATCTATTTCTTTTTCTGACTTTTCAGTTATGAAGAGAAGCGGGGATATTGCATCTCTTTTTCAGAAACACGCAGCAAAAAAGGCTGCCGCCGCTTCAAATCCTTCAGCGGAAGAGCACACTCAAGAACAAGAGAGAGTATGGTTTGTAACTATTTGTATGGTAATTTATGCAACTTTTACAATTAATCTTTTAGTAATCGTATTATGTACTAAACACCATCCAAGACCAGATCAACACAATTCAAATGAAGCCGGTAAGCGAACAAGATTATTCACTAGAGGTAAATCTCATATCCCAATATGAACAAACTATGACAAAGCTAACTGAATACTATAGGCAAAGAGCAAAAAAACATTGGGCAACTCACGGGGATAGAAACACCTCTTTTTTCCATAATGATGTGCTTAAACGTAGACGACGCAATCGTATTGTGTCTATTTCGGATGCTTATGGTAACAACCTTCATGATCCGGAGGACATTGCCAATGAATTTATATGCTACTTTCGTAATATTTTCAAATCCATGCATGCTGACCATGACAGATTCACGCTACCTGATAGCGACCCTCAAGATGCAGGCGACTACACTAATTCGGTACCGGACAAACAGGAAATCTGGAATATACTCAAATCTATGCGGAAAAATGCTTCTCCGGGCCCCGACGGTTTCAATGTGGCTTTCTACCTTGCGGCTTGGAGCTGGATAGGAGATGACATTATGGCTCTCATCACAACGTTCTATCGCACAGGTTTCATGCCAGCACATCTCAATGACACTCACATAGCTCTTATTCCAAAAAAGTTGAATTGTCGTCTCCCATCTGATTTTAGACCAATTAGTTTGTGCAATGTTATCTACAAGCTTATTGCTAAATCCCTAGCAAATCGTTTAAAAGAACACTTACCAGACTACATACATCCTTCGCAACAAGCTTTCATTCAAGGTAGGCGTATCTCAAATAACATCATTATTGCGCAAGAGATTGCACACTCTTTCTCTCTGTCCTCTTTTCAAAGCCATGATTTTATGTTAAAAATTGATTTGGCCAAAGCCTTCGACAGACTAGAATGGAACTTCATTACTTCAGCCCTTGCTCGTAAAGGATTGCGTGGACATTTCATAAAATTGATCAATGCTTGCATTTCCACACCTACTTTTTCTGTGATCATTAATGGGCAACATTTCTCGGAATTTAGTAGTACAAGAGGCATTAGACAAGGTTGCCCCTTGTCTCCTTATCTATTTGTGCTTGCAGTGAATGAGTTTTCGTTGGCTCTTCAGGATGCTCTTCAAGCAAACAATCTGTCAGGAATCACATTTGGACCAAATTGTCCCCCTGTTCATTCTTTGTTGTTTGCAGATGACCTTCTTGTATGTGGGAAGGCTTCACCTCAAGAGGCGACTACAATAGCTAACATTCTCAATCAGTTTTGTATTCATTCAGGACAGACACCAAATTGGAGCAAATCAGCCATTCTCTTTAGCAAACATGTTTCTTTGCAGGAGAAGCAACAGGTCAATCTAATCTTTCAGGTTCCGGACCTTGATGCAAGCACAATCCATTTGGGACACCCTCTCATCCTTCCTGCAAAGGAAAGATCTGCAGCCTACAACTTCATATACGATAAATTCAAATCAAAACTTTCAGCTTACAAAGCCAACAGGCTCTCTCATGCAGGAAGACTAACACTAATTAAATCTGTTTTTGCATCAATTCCAGTGTACTACATGTCCAACATCCTCTTCTCAAAAAAATTCCTAAAGAATCTTACTGCTATCATCAGGAATTTTTGGTGGACAGGTGTTAAAGAGGAGCCTTCTACAAAAACCCTATGCCTAAGGGCTTGGGCTGACATCTGCACAGACAAAAAGATTGGAGGGCTTGGGATCAGAAACTTCCAGGCTGTCAATCAGAGTCTTATTCTTTCTGCAGCTTGGAGATTAGCAAAGAACCCAAATGCCCATCTTGCTCTTGTTCTCAAAGCAAAGTACCATGCAGATACTACCATCTGGAGAGCAAAACAAAATACAACTAAATCAGCGTTTTGGGCAGCTATTCTTAAGGTAAAGCCTTTACTACATTCTGCTGCCTTTTACTAAATCTTTAATGGCAACGTTTCTATCTGGAGTACGCCTTGGTTTTCTGAATGGGAATCAATTTATGACAACTTAATTATTCAACCTAGTGGTTTTGTGTACCCTGCCGTTGTAAAAGACTTGTGGCTTCCAAATAAAAAAGTGTGGAATATTGATCTCGTGCAAAAATTATTCACTTTCCCAACGGCAGATGCAATTGTTAGAACTCCCATTGTCAATTCTGAAGGTCAAGACGAATTAGTCTGGAAGCTAACCCCTGCAGGCTCTTGGTCTTCAAAAAGCTCATACAAACACTGTTTCAACAACCTAGTGTTGCCTCCTGCTCAACGACCAAGGGCAGTGGACCTTCAGGTTGTGTCTTTGCTCAATGAGGTTTGGCAGGCTAAAGATTTAGTCCCACGTGTACAAACATTTGCGTGGCGCCTCCTCCGTAAAGCACTACCCACCGGTAAGCGTGCAAGCAGGTATTCCAAACACATTCAACCAGAGTGTTCTAGATGTGGTGTCATTGAAGATGAAGTGCACATGCTTTTTCTTTGCCCTTACTCGAAAGCTGTCTGGTTCTCCCATCCATGGTATATTAGGACTGAACTCATTGCTACGAATAGCTCTTCAATACCTGATATAATTCAAGCCCTTCTTGCTTCTGGGCATCCCCACATCAATGTTGAAACTCTCTACACTTTTCTTTGGTGTCTTTGGAAGGCTAGTAATGACTCTCTATTTAGCAGGAATAACCCAAAACCTTCCTGTGTATTTGCATGCTACAATGCCTTGATGCAGGAAAATAAGTTGCAGGAGACTATTGGACCTCAAGACCAAGTGCCACAATTTCCAGTAAACAACCAGGCTACTCTTCAATCGAGATTTTCAGTGCAGACCCTTTCAGAAACTGCAGGAACTATTGTTTGCTGCGACGCGGCGTGGAAAATGGACCTCAACAAGCAGCCTAGTCAAGCAGGCATTGGAGTCTATATCAAACTGGAGAAAAATCAACATTGCAAGCACATTTACATTGCAGCGCTCTCTACTCCGGCCACTTCTCCTTTGCAGGCTGAAGCTTTTGCTTTCGCTTTTGGAACCAAGATTGCAGATGGATTGCGGCTTCAGCAACCACAATTCTTCACAGATTGCAAAGTTCTAGCAACTGCACTAGCTTCTGAAGACATTTTGGCAGCTCCCTCTCCATGGACCATGAGACCTCATCTAGCAGAAATTCAAGCGTCGTCCTCTTTTGCTGCCAATAGGGTGCAGCACTTCAACAGAAGCTTAAACATTAAAGCCCATCATCAGGCTAGGTTAGCTTTGAAATTTCAAAACAGGAACTGTTTAACCAGGTGCATCAATACTGGTGTAGATAACTGCCCAGCTAGAGAAATCTCCAGTGTAATCGATGTGAATCCTTTCACTGTCACCTCTGTACTCTGTGCTTAATCAATAAAAATCCTATGTTCAAAAAAAAAAAAGAATGCAAATTTACAATTATTTATTAAATTTGTACATATACTTTATTGAAATGGCCAAAAATATTTTTGCAGCATACCCAGTGGCAAAATCCTAGGTCCGCCACTGTACAATAGAATGGTCAGTAATCGCAATTTCAGCTTTAGTGAACAATTAAAGTTTTGATGCCACACCTAGAATAGAAAACCAGTGAGATATCAAGAAGGGCATGCAGTTTGTGTCAAAGAGGTGCTTTTAACATGATGTGGAATGGGAAATCCTAGTAGAATACGTCCTTTTTATACCTAGGTAATATTGTTCATCACGTGTTATCAACAGAATCTTCCGTCGTTCATCCCTTGACTGTGATTCAACGTAAATTAAAAATTAAGAGTAAGAGATGAGAGTTCATGTACCAATGGAAGCAGCTACTGTCGTCCAGCGTCTGTAGGCCTTAGACATGATGATAGCTTTTCCTCCTTGACTGAGCGACCAGTACACACGATCCAATCGGAATCCAATTAAAACGGGGTGCGCCTGAGTGAGCTGCAGGCACAATCCAATGAACAACCAATAAATCGGGCGAGGCAAAACATCGAGCAGCTTTGGAGCCAGAACACAGCCTAATAGATTGAGAAACATGAGCGAGGGCGGACAGCTACCAGAGTGGAGGCTAGTGCCAGAGATGGCGTCCCGAGCGGTTTCTTGCAATGGAGGCGGCGGCTGCTGAGTTCATGACTTCATGCGAGCAGTTTCTTGCGGATTTGCAGGGCAATGATGTTGGTGAATAGTGGGCTGCATTGGACGGTTTCACGAGCATTTGTGGCGAGGAGATATTAGGTCACACGGGAGAATTTTGTGGCCATGAAAGCCTGGATCGCGGCGGCTGTGAATGAGCACTACCAGGAAGACGAGCAGCGGACATTTTTTTTACACAACGATTGACGAAGTGGAACATGCCTCATCCAGCCCGTTTAGGGACATGCAGCCCATGTAGGCATGTACAGAGAAGGGATGCTCAACCCATGTTGAGAAACTGCGGGAGAGGGAGTAAACGATCAGAGACGTGAGCCAGCACGTGGGCAACAAATAAACGATGACGTGGACACACGAAAATGCAGGAAAATGAGATAGTGGGGTTCTCCTATTTAGATAGAGAAGATAAAGCTTTGCGAATTCTCTATATGTAACCACAAGTTAAGTGCATTACCTTTGTCCAACAACCTAACCCACTGAACTTCAGATGTATGTATGTCTATATAAGAAGATGGTTGTAAAAAGAAACGGCCATCACACACAAACACACACGCAGAGAGAGAGAGAGTATTTGTGAATGGAGGTAGGAGATGTCCTAGACGAGATGAAGAGGCAGTTGAGGCTCGGGTTGCCGATTGCCTTCACGAATACGCTCAACTCGAGCCTCCTGTTCGTGTCTCTCATGTTCGTAGGTCACCTGAGCGACAGCGAACGCGTCTTCGCCGGCACAGCGTTGGCCACCAGCTTTGCTTTTGTCACTGGATTCAGCTTGATGGTACGTATCCATGCATCTCCTCTCCCTAGCATGATGTTTTGCTCCATCTACAAGAACTCTGCTCATGGCTTCATTGTGAATGGACTTATAATTAACAAGCTATAGGCATGAAGCACGCCAGCCAATATGTACAACGCACAGATGTATATATACATAACCGTGATGAAATACGTTCGTGAAAAAAAACTGATGAACATGGAGCATCATCCTTCTTACTCCCTCTGATCAGTATTGAGTGTCGGGGAAATTGAACCTCCGAGGCGTAACGGAATAGCTATACCAACGACAATTTTTTGGAATCGGAGGGTGTAGTAAATATTATCTCTAGAAAAAAATGTAGATGCACCAGGTGAAGTTGAAATGAAGGACGTGACAGTGGCAATAACTTAATTGAGGCCAATAACATTTCCGGAGATATACTCTTCCAGTGCGCAGCACCTGTCTCACACTCGCACTTGGGCACTCAGCGTGTCGGGTCAGGTTCCTTCTTAATTCGTCATCGAAAAGCAACTTCACTTATCCTTTCAAAAAAAGAAAAGCAACTTCACTTGAGCTAGATATTGGAGAAAAATGGAGTGCTACTTCACTTTGTTTAAATATTAATACTCCCTCCGTCCAAAAATAAGTGTCTTAGATTTGCCAAAAAGTGGACATATCTAGACTTGAAACATGTGACTTGAAACATGTCTAGATACATCCACTTTTGTGTAAATCCAAGACACTTATTTTTGGACGGAGGGAGTAACTGATTGCCTACATCTTTCGTGACTTATTTTTGGACGGAGGGAGTAACTGATTGCCTACACCTTTCGTGACTGTTTTTTCCTTAATCATAGTCGATTTTGTAGATTGTTTAGATGTTAGCTCCAAACACAATGAGTGCTTTTTGTAGATTGTCTTAAAACGTGGTCTCCGGCCTTTTGTCCTTGTCTTTTTTTTTCGACAAAGGGCGCTTTTTATTGACTCATAATTAAGCATCAAATAGATACAAACATAATGAGACCACACCCAGCCTCTCCATAATTAGGATGCACATAGCCAACACTACGTACACACAAAAGATCTCAGCGACAAGAGAAATATTATACAAGACCAAAGCTATGCCAACCCGGAAAGAGAATAAGAAAAGACCCCGGAGGCGACCAAAACAACGATCGACGAAATGAAGCAATGATCATCGGAACCAACCATATATTGACAATAACACTATGAGTAACATTTTCCAAAATGCCTCCAGGAAGGAAATGATGGGGCAAACACCACCGTAGCAGGATCCAACAAACGAAGACCAGATTGTGTGTTTCACCCCGAACAACAAGTCCGAACAAGATAACAAAGCGAAATGTCGCCATTGCCAAGTATAACCAACTAGGGCCAGACCTAGGGTTTTCACCCGACCTAGAGCTCGAGACTAGGAACTCGATAAGTCCTCCTGTGTTGCCTCCTCCACTTCTCGAGATCCCAACAACTATTCTACAAAAAAAAAGTATGCCCACACAAGAAGGCAGTCAAGACGCGATAATAGCTACACACCACACAAAGGGCAGAAATACAAGTGCTCACTATCACACACACAATGAAGCCATCGACGAGGGAAGAGGACATCAAAACAGCCAAAATGGTCACTTGGGATGCTCCAACAGTCCCACACTGTACGTCCTCCAAAGTGGCAGCCGATGGCAGATTCGTGACAAACATCACCACCATACACCGACTCTTTCTCAAACAACCCTCGATCTTAACCTTCTAGAAACCCCGTGAGGTTCCCTTCCTCGGTTTGGCTAACACCACCCCTTCCGCGTCAGTGACTGCTTCACCTGGCTAACCTACCCACTTCAAAGATATCTCTTTCGGCTTTTCCCGTTGATGATGCTTTGTGTTTGCATATTATCGATGCTTGAGGTTGTGATTGACTACATATTAAGGAAAAAGGAAATAGTCATTAATGCTAGTTATTTCTTGTACGAAATTAGGTTTTGGGGAACTGGCTCGTTACCGCTTGGGTACGGCCGATCTCATATATATATGGGTATACAGGAGTACATGTACAAATACAGATACAAAAGCTATACATGTTTAGATACAAACTCTAACACCCTCCCTCAATCTTAACTGTGGCCTGAAGTAATCAGCAAGTTAAGATTGCGTCGACAACCTTCGAAAAGAGGTAGTGACAGCGGCTTCGTGAAGATGTCAGCAATTTGATCTTTGGAGGAAATAAACTTGATTTGAAGTAGCTTCTGTGCAACGCGTTCCCTCACAAAATGATAATCAACTTCGATGTGTTTCGTTCGGGCATGAAATACCGGATTTGATGAGAGGTATGTGGCGCCGATGTTGTCACACCAAAGGACAGGAGGCTGATCCTGAGAGACTCCCAACTCTCGGAGCAAAGACTGTACCCAAATGAGTTCCGCTGTGGCATTGGCCACAGCCTTATATTCGGCTTCAGTGCTACTGCGGGACTCTGTTGCCTGTTTTCGGGCACTCCAGGCGATCAAGTTGGGACCAAAGAAGACTGCATATCCCCCCGTGGATCGCCGATCATCAGGATTACCAGCCTAATCCGCATCAGAAAACGCAGACAACTGAGCAGACGGTGTAGGCCGAAGGTGCAGGCCATAGGCGGGAGTCTGACAGACGTAGCGCAGGATGCGCTTAACAGCAGACAAATGAGTATCCCGTGGTGCATGAAGGTACTGGCACACACGGTTCACTGCATAGGAGATATCGGGCCTAGTAATAGTAAGATACTGAAGACCTCCAACAACACTGCGGTAGTCAGTGGCATCAGCCGCAGGTAAGAGAGATCCATCAACAGCAGAGATCGGATCAGTGGCAGCCATAGGAGTCGTTGCGGGCTTGCAGTTGAGCATACCAGCACGACGTAACAGATCTGTGGAATACTTCTTCTGAGAGAGAGCAAGACCACCATCAGAATGAGTGACCTCCAAGCCAAGAAAATAGTGAAGTTTGCCCAAGTCCTTAACAGCAAAATCAGACCCCAGAGCTGTGACAAGACAATCAGAAGCACTGTCCGAGGAGCTGATCAGAATAATGTCTTCAACATAGACCAAGAGATACATAGTAACCTCGGGGCGCTGTAGAAGGAACAAGGACGTGTCAGCTGTGGAGGGCACAAAGCCATGCTTACGGAGAGCAGAGCCAAGACGAGCATGCCACGCACGGGGTGCCTGTTTCAGACCATAAAGAGCCTTAACCAGACGACAGAGATACTGGGGCTGTGCCGGATCAACGAACCCGGGAGGTTGGCGCATGTAAACCTCCTCCTCCAACTCACCATGCAAGAAGGCGTTCTGAACATCCAATTGGCGGAGAGACCATCCTCGAGTGACTGCCAATGATAGAAGAAGCCGAATAGTGGTGGGTTTGACAACAGGACTGAACGTGTCCTCATAGTCAAGACCATACCGCTGCTTGAAACCTTTAGCAACCAAGCGCGCTTTGTAGCGCTCAATAGAGCCATCTGCATGCTTCTTCACTTTGAAGATCCATTTTGAATCAATAATGTTGATGCCAGAACGAGGAGGGACAAGACGCCAAGTGCCATTCTTGCGAAGTGCCTGAATCTCAAGCTCCATTGCAGCGTGCCAGTGAGGAACACTCATAGCAGCCTGATAGTGACGAGGTTCGGCCGTAGGATCAGACACAGCTTGAGACATACACGCAGCAAGCCAAGCAACCGTACCATCCTTCCTGTCGAGAGGCTTGAAAATGCCGCTTCGGCTCCGTGTGTGTGGGCGATGAGCAACAGGGGCACGCGGGGCAGGTGGTGCAACAGGCGATGCATGCATATCAGGCGACGTCACAGACGATACAGGTGACGGAAGCTCAGGCGACAGGGGCCCAGTAGGCGTGCTGGGCGACGCCACACTGCCCGACGCCCGCGCGGGAGACGGCGGCCCACGTAGAGCGGGCGATGGCGAGGCAGATCGCGCGGGGATGGCGGCCCATGTGTAGTGGGCGAGGGCGAGGCAGACCACGCGGGAGAGGACGGCCCAGGTGTATCCGGCGAGGGCGAGACAGGTCGCGCGGAGCCAGACTGGGCTGGGCTTGGCGAGGCTGAGGCATGCACGGGCGTGCTGCCAGGGGCGATCGACGAGGATGCACGCCCAGTTGCATGGGGCATGCAGTCCCGATCGACGTGAGGCAGGGTCGGGGAGGCGACCGTATCCAGCAGTTCCAAGCGAGCACCACGACCAGTTCCTGCACCGTGGTTAGACAACAAAGCAGGGGAATAGGCAGCATCCACAAATTGGTCAGGAGAAACAGGAGAGCTAGTGGGTGGTGTGGACATGGAGTTGGACGATGTAAGAGTGGAAAAAGGGAACAAGTTTTCATCAAACACGACATCTCGGGAAATATAGACTCGATTAGTGGGAACGTGTAGACACTTGTAACCTTTATGAAGAGAACTATAACCAAGGAAAACACACTGTTTGGACCGAAACTCAAGCTTACGGCTGTTGTAGGGGCGAAGATGAGGCCAACACGCACAACCAAAAACTTTAAGAAACGTATAATCTAGAATCTCCTGAAAAAGAAGCTCAAGTGGGGTTTTCATGTTTAGAACTCGAGTAGGAAGCCTATTAATCAGAAAACAGGCTGTAGTGAAAGAGTCACTCCAGAATCGAAAAGGCGCGAACGCATGAGCAAGAAGGGTTAGGTCAGTTTCAACGAGGTGACGATGCTAGCGTTCAGCAGCACCATTTTGCTGATGTGTATGTGGACAAGACACACGATGTGAAATCCCAAGCTTATTAAAAAAAGTGTTGAGGTTGCGATACTCGCCCCCCCAATCAGATTGAACATGGATAATTTTGTGCTTGAGAAGACGTTCGACATGCAATTGAAAATTAACAAAGACATCAAACACATCAGATTTACGCTTAACAAGATACATCCAAGTAAAGCGACTATAAGCATCAATAAAACTGACATAATAATTGTGACCACTCACTGAGGTTTGTGCAGGACCCCAGACATCCGAAAACACAAGTTCTAAAGGATTGCTAACAAATCGATTGGAGGATACAAAAGGAAGCTGATGACTCTTTCCTTGCTGACAAGCATCACAAACTGCTAAATTTTTATTGCTAGATATGGTGGGGAGATCATGCCGCTGAAGGACATGACTCACTATCGGAGAGGCTGGATGACCAAGACGCGCATGCCAATGCGAAGACGACGTACGGACACCAGCATAGGCCTGGGAAACCGCATCCAAAGCATACAGGCCCCGACAGTAGCGACCTCTAAGTAGAACGTCCCTGGTTGCCCGGTCCTTGACAAAAAAAATGAAACAGATGAAATTCAACCAAGACATTATTGTCAAGTGTAAGTTTAGGAACAGATAATAAGTTGCGAGTGACCGAAGGGACATGAAGAACATTACGAAGATGCAGTTTGCGAGGTGTGTGTGTAAGAAGTGAAGCCTGACCAACATGAGAGATGTGCATACCTGTCCCGTCAGCAGTGTGGACCTTGTCGTGACCGTGGTAGGGCTCGTGCGCAGTAAGCCTGCCAAGCTCACCCGTCAGATGGTCCGTAGCACCCGTGTCCATGACCCAGCTGGGATCAATCGGGTACGACAGAGTGTAGCCAGGCGCGGGACCCTGGGTCGCCATAGCCGCCTGGCGGTCGTTATTGCGTCCATCGTTGCCGATCCCCAGGAAATCGCTCTTGAAGCGACGGTGGCAGCGAGACGCAAGATGACCCACGATGCCGCAAAGCTGGCAAGTGGGACGCTGACCCCCATACCGGCCACCCTGATTGTTGGTGTTGGCGGGTGGTGGTGGGCGGGGAGCAGCAGGCGGACGATACCCACCACCCGATGCAGCAGATGCACCAACGGACGGCGGGCGGGAGCGGGCGGGCGGTAGCCACCGCCGCCTCGAGACGCAGCATGCGCCGAAGGGTCGAGATGAGCAGGCACGGAGCGGCGGGACTCGACGCGCTGCTCAGTACTCAGGAGACGTCCGTACAACTCGCGCGGCGTCATCGGTGGACGAGCACCAATAACAGCTTCCGCAAGGGAGTCGTATTCTTGATCAAGGCCGGCAAGGACGTACGACGAGAACTCCTCATCACGGAGTGGTTGTCCAATGGACGAGAGCGTGTCTGCGAGACACTTGACCTTGTTGAAGAAGACGGTGGCGGTCTGGTCCAGCTTGCGTTCCTCCCCGAGCTGCCGGCGGATGGCCATGGATCGGGCAGTGGACTGGCCCGCGAAGCTGGCGTCGATCGTCGTCCAGGCGTCGAGAGACGAGGCGGCGAAGAGCACGAGTCCAGAGACCCCCTCACCAAGAGAGGTCTGAATAGCAGACAAGATCGCCTGGTCTTGTGCGACCCAGGCGCGGTGGGCAGGGTTGGGCGCGGACACCCGCACGCCATCAGCAGTGACCGCCGAGACGGTGTCCGGCGGGCATGGGAAGGACCCGTCGATGTAGCCCTCGAGGTGCCGACTGCGGAGGAGCGGGAGCAACGCAGCGCGCCAGTGGAGGAAATTGTCCGTGGTCAGCCGCACCGTAACCAGGTGCGAAAGCTGGAACGGACCAGGGCTGGCATCGAGAACCGCCAGGTCGCCACGATCGGGCGCGGCCGGAGGAGCGGTGGCCGGCAATGGTGCAGATGGCATGGCCGGGACGGTGGACACCTGGAACGCCGAAGACGCCAGGGGCAGCGGCGACGTCGCGAAGGGCAGGCCGCCAGAACCGAGACGGAACGGCGTCGAGTAGGACGATCCGACGGAAGAGGATCCGATCGGGAACAGCGAGGATGGAGCGGTCAGGCCGCTGGTGTCGCCTCCCGCGAGGAGGCTGGCGAGAGTCGCCGGGATCGAGCCAGTGGCGGCAGCGGCGGCGGAGGCCGAGGCCGCGATCGCCCCGGAGGACGTGGAGGTGAAGGCGGCGGCGGAAGTCATCGTGACCTAGTCTGATACCATGTACGAAATTAGGTTTTGGGAACTGGCTCGTTACCGCTTGGGTACGGCCGATCTCATATATATATGGGTATACAGGAGTACATGTACAAATACAGATACAGAAGCTATACATGTTTAGATACAAACTCTAACATTTCTGAAGGCAGCTATAATTTTCTTTCCTTTGTCCTATACAAATTCAGAATTTATATTTATTATTTATATTTAAAATGGGGAACATAATTTTAGTAGAAAGTACATAAAACACGGGTTAATAAATTTTGGTTTAAGACAAGTTAGTTTTTGTTTCGTGCTTCTATCATTTATACAACTTATTGAACAAAATGTACATATGTATCAAAATTAGTGTTCATATACACGAAAAATAATGGCAATACATGTAAAATAATATTATTCATATTCATAACAAGATGTTTGTATACATCAATAATGTAATCACTTGTATAAAATAGATTCTTGTATCTATGAAAAAGGAAAATAAAAAAGTACACAATATAAATAAACATAGTATTAAAAAGATAGAAAAGAGAAGAAACAAAAACATAAAAAGAAAATAAAGGGAATGATAAAAAATAATAAATATTCACATAATTCAATGAAAAATCACGAGCTTAAAAAATATTAGTATAATTTAAAGAAGTTGTTGGCGATTTTCGAAAATATTGATTAAATTCAAAAAGTTATTTGACAGGTTCAACAAAATGTTCATGCGAGATAAAAAAATTATCATAGTACGAAATGATTTTTCACGAAGCTGAAAAAATGCTCATGTATTTCAGAACAAAAAACTGAAAAAAATAAAAAAGGAAAATAAAAAATTAAAGTAAGCAAAAAGAAAATGATGAAATAAAAAACAAAGAAAGAAAATAGAAAAAAGAACGATTATAAAAAACCTTACCTGGGCAGCTTAACACGATCCGGCGCTGACGCGTCGAATAGGGAATTGCCGATTCGTGCGGGTGACTTTTGGCGGCGTTCCGGCGTACTGGCGACGTACGACGGTACCGCCGTTCTCCCGTCCATTGGTTTTCCTCCGCCGATAGGCCGGTGGGCTAGGAGACGCCTTGCGAAAGCCATGCGCAGTGATATAGCCGAAGGAATTGATCTGGCCGCCATGGCATGTGGCAGCGCCGGCATGGTAATTTGGCCGGACAAGTAAAATACTTTCCTCTCTCTGCTTGCCAGTTCATTCTCTGTTTAAATTCTTTCACCTCTCATTGTTTCTTTTAGTTGCTTGTATACGTGATTTTTTTTCTATGCACCTTCCACAAAGCTGCACTTCTAGTAGAGTTCCTACCGCTTTTACTATACAAAAAAAATGGATGCAATAAAATCACAAAATATAATTCAAATCTAATTTAGCAAGGAACCATTTAATCCAAACATATTTATGCTCGACCTTTTCTTCGTAGTAACAAGCTAACAAGGTTTCATCATAGCTTATGGCTAGCTGACTGCTCCCTAGGACTAATAACACTGTATTCTGACCATACATTGGCATAGGCACACCATCAATACATGTGTTGACCTTCCTCAAACTAGACTTAGCAATATGTGTTTGCCCAATATCATCATAAGCTATAATGCTTGATTTTTTTTCTTCTTAAAATTAAACTTTATTATAGTATATTTATGTGTTTGTGTTCTACTCAAATAGTTTTTAAATTTACAAAATGTAGGGAAACATTTTTTTAGACTTCATTATTTAGTTTTATTCTTGTGGTAGGTGGGACTCAGCGGTGCACTAGACACATTCTGTGGTCAAGCCTTCGGTGCAAAAGAAGAAGCTTCTGTAGGTGTACACACACAGAGAGCTATGCTAGTGTTATTCGCCATTTGCATTCCTGTGTCAGTACTGTGGAATTGTACAGAGCCTGTACTGATCTTCATTCGACAAAACCATGATGTTTCCACCGTGGCTGGTTCCTACATCCGATGGATGATCCCAGCATTGTTTGGTTACGCACTCGTTCAATGCCAGACCAGATTCCTGAACAATCAACGAGTCGTGATTCCCTTGATGCTTAGCTCATTGCTCTGTTCTGCGCTCAATGTACCGCTGTGTTGGCTTCTCGTTCTCAAGTCTCCTCTTGCCAACAAGGGGGCTGCCATGGCTCTCTCTATCTCATATTGGTTCAATGCCATCTTGCTTGCACTTTATATCAAGTTTTCACCCACTTGCAAGGCAACATGGACAGGGTTTTCGAGGGATGCCTTCCACCATATGCCTCAGTTCCTCAAGCTTGCTGTGTCATCAGCATTGATGGTATGGTGAGTGCGTTCTATTCTAACAAGCACAATCAGTAATCTTAGTCAGTTTTTTTTGTATAGATTCTTGCTTATCTAGCTTTTGTCTCACCTGAAATCTTGTTAATCAAGTTTAAGATTCTGGGCATTGGAGTTTCTAGTGCTTCTTTCTGGTATTCTGCCAGACCCAAAACTCGAAACTTCAGCATTCTCAATCACGTAGGTTTTCTATCTATTTTTGCATGAAAATTACAAAAGACTATCTAGATTTTACTGATATTTGCGGGATTTGATCTCATAGGCGTAATACTTCATCTATAGTTACCATGATCTCCGTTGGTTTGAGCACTTCTGCCAGGTAAGTTACATTGTAACTCTACAAGTACCTCTATAATTTTTTGCGCAACAGCTTGGTAATACCTCTTATTTGTCTTCAGCATACGTGTATCAAATGAGTTGGGTGCTGGTCGTCCAAAAGAAGCCCGAAAAGTTATATTCATTGCTTTGTTTATAGCTACTTCTGAAGGCTTGAGTATATCATTACTTCTAGTCTTGTTAAGAAATGTATGGGGAAAGGTTTATAGCAATCAAACCGAAGTTGTGAAGTATGTGGCCAATATGTTACCGTTGGTCGCCATTAGCCATCTTTTTGATTCAACACAGTGCTTGTTTTCAGGTATGTAAATATTTTAATTTGTTCCCATTATGTGCAATTCTAGATGCTAATAAACCTGTCAGGCATATTTTGCAAATTTTGCACATAAATTAGACTTCTCGACATGCTTTTATCACATGGCAAACTATGACAGCATGTGTACCTCATGATTTAAAATTTAAAATGGACATCAACTTCAGTAATTCAACAGAAAAATTGAGCAAGTCATAAAACATCTAGTTTAGCATTTGTCACTGTTAATTAGAGCACAAGGGTTAATGTTATTAATTGCACAAGTATTATTAGAATCTCTGACCTAAAAAGGAATGTACCATATCTTTAGGGTTACAATTTGGCCGATTGGTGAGGGATAGTGTGGGGCAGGAAGTCACTCTTTGTGAATCATTTTGATCCACTAAATTAAAATATTTTTGGCTAATATTATTGAGAATGGTATTTCAGAAGGAAAATTTGTGTAGGATGTCAAATGTCGATTACATTTGCTTACTTGTCCATGCAAATCCGGAATAATTATGATGCAATCAGTGGTACTCATATATTCATCATTTTTTGGATTGCTAGGTACATTGAGGGGATGTGGTTTGCAAAAGACAGGTGCAATAATAATTATAGGAACGCTGTACATTATTGGTGTTCCTCTTTCAGTTGTTTTGGGCTTTTTTGTCCACTTGAGATCAAAGGTACTATATACATTATTCTTCAGTTAAATTATTTTATGATGAAGCTGGTGGGCTATTAATATAAGTGATATTGTGATAAAGGTAATTTTCTTGATTCATTGTCACTGTTGGAGCAGGGCTTTTGGATTGGGTTCATCGTCGCAGTCTTCGTTCAAGATTTCATATTCGGAATGCTTTTTTTATGCATTAAATGGGAGAACCTGGTAAGTTAGATACATAACTAATAGACTTGTATTTCAAAGTTTGTAGCAGAGCGGGAAATTTCATCTACTCTCTTAACATATGATCACACCAATTTACACGACTAATGCGCTCAAGTTTGTATTTGGAGAAAGCGGTTAACCTTAATAAAAGCCATCCTGCATTATGGGAATGCCATGCTTAAATCTTGACCAGTCAGTTGAATTTGGATTTATATTGTTTCTTTGTTTTATTTATAGGCTGCCCAAGCTAAAGAGAGAGTATATGTATCCATCTCAAAAAAAGAGAATGCTTCTAACACAGCGGGTCAGATAGTTATTTAACACAGCTTAAAGGTGTAAGGAGCATGCTACAAGAAGAACATCATGTATGTGCACCACACATGCCTTAATCAGCACCAAGGGACATGAAGAAAGTTTTGCTAACTTGCTCCCCGAGCAGTCCCAGAATGAAAATCTCAACTACTGCCTTTACCTTGTGCCCCGCAGTGAAAATTGTAACTGCATTGCTTGTATCACCTTGGTAATAAAAGCTTCTCATTTGAGCTAAATTTGTGAGAATACATGCAGCTCCTCTGGATCCATCTTATTTGTGGCGTCATGTCCTGCCTCCAGTGGCCGTGGCGGCATGTGCCACGTGTCGCCTAGCGGCCATGCCGCCACGGTGAAGGTGGTCTTTTTTGGCAATTCATCTGTGAGGTGGTCCTTTTTAGCAATTTACTCGCGTAGGTGGTCTCTTTTGTCAAAAATTCGTTGACAACATAAAACTACTCACCCTTAGATAGCACACAAGCTTACGTAACAGCACGATAGTTTTGCTTTACAAGAACCATCAGCATATTGTCTCAGCTTGGTGAAAACCCAATTCTTTTCGTCAATGATTCTTATTGAGGGGAATAAATTTCTGATGCTTGTCCATTTACAAAACAAAAATCTGATGCTTGGGATAGAAAAAGAAAAACTTGAACTCATTGTACCAAGCCTTCCTAAATGATCGAGGTATATTCATGATATGCTCCAAAGAGCTAACCGAGAACTATTTCCCTATTATACCGATATGAGACTCAGTGCCACCGATATTTCAACTAACCAACAACTCTGCAACCAAGAGCCAAATAACAAAAGCAAAACACGGTTGCAACAGGTTCAAAACTAGTCATACCCCATCATTCCGTCGATACATGCAGCACACGCCCAATAACATATGCAAGTCCAAAACACCAAACCATCACCACAAAGGCCAAAACACGGTAGAACTGAACGCGACAAACTGGGACTTGGATTGAACAACATGAGCCATTCTCGGAAGCACTAGCCTCGAACCTGGTTGCACCGATTTCCAAATCACAACACCAAGGGAAACACTTAATGACATGGTTCCCAAACTCTCCACACAATGGCCATTCTCGGTAGCACTGGTTTCAACCCGGGTCATGGAGTTCAAATATGTTCACAACTAATTACGCCCGCACCCCATTGTTGTATTTCCCACTACGGAGTTTTGAAAAAAAAGCGAAATAAAAAGATATGTACATGCCTCCTGATTCCTGAAGCTCAACGAGGTTGAGTTGCTCAACCCTGCTAAGTGTCAACCCCCGCAATAGAGGCCAATCTTGGTACTTTCGGTTTCAAAGCGAGTTACAGTGATATTCAAGTTTTATGTGTGTCGAAAGATTATATGCTAAAAGTAGTGTTGTCCAGACTAGAAATTATTAACATTCATTCACCAACTCAGGTTTCTTACCCGTATTTGTAGTATAACTTGTACTACACTCAGTATCATTCTTGCAACCACTAAAACTATTACTCCTTCAAGGATTTGTCCAAATTCAGATTTATCTACACACTAAAACATGTCTAAATACAACCATTTAGACAAATTCATGACAAGTATTTCCGGCCGGAGAGAGTAGAAAAGAATCAACAGTCGTCTATCTTCAAGTCATTTCCTTACATATATCAACTTTCTAAAGGTTCGACAACCGTTGATTTCCTTTGGAACTAAACATGCGTGTACTTGGATGGCAGTTTCTTGGCTCAATAGGACGGAGTCTGTCGGGGAGAATTCTGGACCTCTCTCATGGTCCGTATAGTTTACAGCCTCAGTTCCGTGAAGAATTATGGACGGCGAGAATAAACAGGCTTCCAAGCGAGGACTTAGTTTCTTAATCTTGTACTGTTATCATTTAACAAAAGCCACTAGGGGAACTAGCTGCACTACGAATTACAATTGGACCGTACCTATTTCAAATCAAATAAAATGCTTGACCCTAGTACGAAAATTTCGGCTTCAAAGACTTGATCAAGACTCAATTACGAAGAACCGGCGGGCATCAGTCCGTTGCACGATTTCAAAGGGGAATTCTCAACCCGATAACGTCCGTGTCTGATCAACCACCGATTGCATTGGCATCGAAGGAACTAGTATTGCAGGCCTTGTAGCAGACCTCGGTATCTCTCCACGTTGCCTCCGAACTGTCCGTACTTCAACCTCCTGAACACCTGCAGCGCGCGCACGCCGGCGGCAGCCGCGAGTCTCGGGCTCCCCCACGGCGGAAGGAAGCCAAGGTGGGCAGCGATGCGCTCTAACCCCACCGGCAACACCGGGCAGTTGGCCGCCATCCCTGCGACGTCGTAGACCCGCTCGCCGAGGAACTGACGCACGGCGCCGACGAACCCGGCCACGTCGTGCGGAAGCGGGCCACCGCCGGTGACGATCTTGAGCAGGTAAGCGACGTGGTAGGCGCCGGTGTATGTGATCCACGGCAAGCCGCGCCGGGGCCCGATCAGGCCGGAATAGTCCAGCAGCAT
The DNA here is from genome assembly GCA_947311845.1 of Poa pratensis. NCBI lineage: Eukaryota > Viridiplantae > Streptophyta > Magnoliopsida > Poales > Poaceae > Poa > Poa pratensis. The sequence continues at coordinate 30,092,950 of CAMZMU010000078.1, read as the reverse complement.
GGCGCCGAGCCTCCAGGTGTCGACGCCGTGGTTCGCCAGCGTGTCGACGTCGAGGCCGCGGCCAGCGAGATAGGCGAGGGATTTCTCGTCGTGGGGGTCGGCGATGCGTCGGAAGTCGCCGAGGTTGAACTCCCAGGCGAGGATCCTTCCTTGGCGGTGGCAGACGGCGATGCCCACCTGGAGCGGCTTCAGGGCGTCGACATTGGCCTTCAAGAGGGCGTAGCGTTGCTCCGTGGTGAGGGCGTTGTGGTCCTTCTCAGCTGGGAGGTGGACGAGGCCCGGGTAGTGCACGTCAACGGCGATGTAGCGGGCTCCCGCGGCGAAACGGCGCAAGTTGGCGGACTCTTGGTCGAAGTTCCACGCCCACACGGCCTGAACTCGGACGGCGGCGAGCGGCGGCGATACGTGGTAGAAAGGCGGTGGCCGATGCATGGGAACCGGCGGTGCAAACATGGGAAACATGGCTAACCAAAATCGATTATGCGCTGGGGAAAGTTGTGATGTGTATTTATACAGGTTATGGACTAGTTACAGCGGGAGTCGGATACACGATCCGAATCGGCATCGGTGAACTATTCTGAACTTTATCAGTTGTACAGATCGGCGTTCCTCTTTCAGTTGTATCGGCCTTTGTTGTTCACCTTTCAAGATCGGTGCTACTAATCTAAGTGATATTGACTAGTCCAGGAAAGGTACTTGCCGTAATTGTGTGGTGAACTTGTGACTAAAGTAAATTTGTCAACTCGTCATTGTTGACAGGTGGAGCATGGCTTTTGGGTTGGGTTCATCATCGCATTGCAGATTTGGTACTTGAAATGCTGTTTTTATGCATTAGTTTGGAGAGACTGGTATTTTAAGTTCCGCAAGCTTTTCGAGTGTGTTTTATAAGATATTAAAGTGGCTCAACAGGTGCTTTTAGTTTTGACTTTTGATTTATAACATTATGCAACATCATCCAGTCAGAAGCCGAAAGCCAAACTCAAGATGCCTATTTAGGTGTTTTTTGACTTATTAGTCAAAATCGAAAAGGACAGAAAAATGTTAACCAAACAACTCCTAAACTTACGTTGCAAATTCTAGTATTAGAGCGAGAAGTTTCATCTGTCAACAGAAGAGCACGCCAATTAGACGACACTAACGCATTCCATATAATGCCACAAGAAGCCTATGAGTAAGTACAGTAAGATGATGTAAGCGAATTATAACAATTTAAACAACACTTTTGCTTGGTTAGAATAGAGGAAATAGGAGAGAGGGAACAGAAACAGTTTCTAGATCAAGAGCTAAATGCAACGCGTCATTTGAAACTCTTTGTGTGAGTGTAAGGTGGCCAAATATTATAAGAGTACTACGAGTTTGTATAAACTATTATACATGTTGGAATTAGATGAGCTATAAATGACATGACACTAAGTTATAGCCAGTAGTTGGCTATACTATTATCCTTGCCCATGAAGTTTGAATGAAAATTTGTTGGCTGACCTTCGATTTAGTTATATGTACAATTAATTACAGAAACCTTTGTTTAACTTATAGGCTGCCCAAGCGGACTTACCTAATAAGAGAACATCGCTTGCCAGAAAGTATATCACGACTTTAGGGTGTAATGGGTAAGCATAAAACATGGCCCACGACTGGAGCTAACATTGTCAATGGAGAACAACAAATACCTGTTTCGAATGTGGTGGGCTGCGGGCCGATAGAGTTCGGTAACGGTTATAAGTTTTAACCATTAAAAGACCCTTAATGGTAATGCACATCTTTCTTTTTGCATTGTCAAAAATGGCAGCCCAAAAGCCCACCAGTTCGGCCTATAAACCTCCTTCCCACTCATAGTCACTTGAAACCAACCACCTCGCTTCCCTAGAAGCTCCGGCTGCCATCTTCTCCTCTCCTGTCACTGTTGAAGAGAGGCGGAAGGCGATTTTTGGACAAACCCCGTCGATCCACCGCGTCCGCGCCGTCGAGGCGTGGGATTCCTCTCCTCCGCCGGCTGCTTCGGCAGCGGGAGGGTGGGGGATCCCCGTCTCCGGCCTGTACATTTGGTAGGGTAGGGTGGGGATCTCGCCGGCGGCTTCTCGGAGGAGGTGGAGCTGGCGGCGGGTGGTTTGGTGTCGGGGCGGCCTTCTCTGGCGGTGGTGCTCCTCGGAGTTCGTCGTCGTCGCCCCCGACTTGCGGAGGCTTGAGGCCCGGCGTGGTGCTCGAGATCTCCGGTGTCCGGTCAGATCTGTGGCGGATCTGGCGGCTGGACTTCAGGGCGGAGCAAGCTTAGTGGCCCCTGTCTGCATCGGCGTCGAAGGTGGCTGCGGCAAGGCGGAGAAGCTGGAGCGGGAGGGCTCTTGCCTGGCTCGTTCATCGACATCAGTTCTGCCGCTGTGCGGCGGACGGCTCTAGTGGCGTTCAAAACCTAAGGTGCTCTCGGGCTGAGGTGTGCTGGAGGACGGCGGCCTTCGTCGTCGACGCCGGTAGAGCTGCTGTGGTTTGCTCTGTTTCTGTAGGCTCTACGTATGTTGTGCTGTATTTTGTTTCTGTACTGTGTACTGTGTACGTGGTATCTTGTTGAATATACGTGGATGTTCTCAAAAAAAAAAAGTCACTTGAAACCACATATCCGCCTCATTCAGTCCTCTCACTCTCTTTCTTCTCACTCCTAATATATCCAATGGTATTCCACTCCAGCGTGAGCGATGACCTCGCGTCCTCTTTGGCAGGGATGAGCCGACACAACTCACGGCTACATGCACCGCGACTGTCCCTGCCTCAACGCCCACGAGTATTTCAAGCACTGTTGGAGGCATCTCGAGGGCGGGTCGGCCACACGAACCTCCTACTTGTTCTCATCAGAGGAGGAACTCGCGATTGCACTCCCTTCGGCGCGAGCCAAAACTTGTTGACACGGGCCAACGCCGCACAGTTCTTGGCTCCACACTAGGATTGGCAATAGGTCTTATGCTTGTTTCCGGTAGGTACAATGCACTACGTCTGTTGTGTAGGCATTAAGTTTGCTCGATCAAAGGTGGTCCGACCGTGACTGAAAGATGGCGGTATGAGACTTCACCGCGGCATTGGACGAGCTTTGTTTGCCTGTCATATGATTATGGTAGAGGCGGATTCAACGGTTAGTATGCGCACTCCAGTGAAAACATTAGATCATTAACCTGGCAATGTCGATGCATGTCTGCATCGTGCCCTTGTTTAAGATGGTGGTTGGAGGCTCACCAATCCCAAGATCCACTTATGGTTGGACTGGTGGACCCCTTCTTGAAAGCTTGCCCCATGAGTCGTGTAGATTTTCGTTTGTTTTGGTCTTTTACCATAGGATTTCTACTAATCTGGCAGAGTTACATTGTGAGGCGTATGGCCTCGGTTTTTTTTTTTTGCTTGACTTGTTCAGTTTTAGCGTTGATTGACTTTTGAATAATGAATGCGAAGGCGGGGCTTATCCTCGTTAAAAAAAAGAATCTTACCCATTGAAAATAGAGGAAGCTGAGAAATGTATTATGGCGAATTGTCTAGAGGAAGGGGATGACTTATGTGAGCAGAGACTAGTTCGGTAAGAAAATAAATGATATGGGTGTTTGCTAGACGGGGAGAGAATTTTCCACTTTCTGCTCAGTGACTCGTATTTGGCAATCACACAAACAAGCACACCTAGCTACTAGCTACAAGAATAAGCAAATTTCACACATGGCCATTCAATCACAAAATACACATGTTCTATATTTTTGCTTGCGTGACATGCACCACTTTTTGCCTATCAGTATCCTACTCCCTCGGTTTTTAAATATAAAATGTTTTAGATGTTGTACATGTTGACTAGATTCACACTAAAATGAGTGCACATATAAACTAAACATGTGCATACATGTGCATGTGAAAAAAGGCTAAAACATCTTATATTAAAAAACGGAGAAATTACTTAGCATATTCTCTTCTTTCTTTCTCCTCCAACAAGATATGTCACGACATAGAAAAGTACCAGTGTGAGCTGTTTCCAGGGTTTAAGATTTTGACAGTTTGTCTGAAATAAATTTTCAATCCTCCAAATACCCTTCAGTTTCATTGATGAGCGAACTTTTTGTGACTTCGAAATTCTAAACAATGTTTTGGACAATATTGTATGTCTTTTTATATATGTATAAATTGGGGTATAACACCGCTACTTTTAGAGATTGACGACAAAAAATTAAGTACTACACAACATTATACTATGCACTTGACCCGATGAAACTTTAGAGTATCAAATCTTCAGGCTTAAAAAACTTGATCAAAACGTTCAATAAATCAACTCCAACCAGCAGGCATCCGTCATTGTACGGACCTTTCTTTTTTCCAACTGGGCTACCCCGGTTTTCATTAATCACTTAAGAAAATTACAATGTCCGCTACAAGTAATCATACGGGACATGGAGTGAAGTACTACCTCCTGTCCAATATAAGTGTCGGGGGAAACATACAGGTTAGTACACATTTCTATTGAACTCACGACAATTATTATGGACCGGAGGGAGTATACATAAAGGAAAACGAAAATTGGTAGGAAAACCCGCTGTGCGACCTCGGCATCAAGATCACACTACGGGGCAAAAAAAAATCTACCACCTAATCTACAAATATGACCAACATAGGCCGAAACAGCAACATATCAAAACGATGTGATCAAGTACCCGAGCCGTCAGTAATCCTCAGCATCACCCGGCCATCGCTGGCAGATCCGCATTGGCGCAGTTGAGTAGCATTGCGCATTAGCTCATCGGCACCTTCCTTGATCTTGGCACAGATCTGCCCAACAATGCAAATGGGGTACCACAGGATATCGCACAACCATGTTATCAAAAGTTATTTTGTTCCTTGTGTTCCAGATGGCCCAGCCCAAGCTAGTAGCTAAAAGAGAAATTATCGACCCGATCGTTCGTGTCTGGCCATGTCCGATCGAACTAGTATTGCAGGCCCTGAAGCAGACCTCCATATTTTCTTACGTTGCCTCCGAACTCTCCGTACTCCAAGCTCCTGAACTCCTGGAGGGCGCGTACGCCGGCGGCAGCGGCGAGCCTTGGGCTCCTCCACGGCGGATGGAAGCCGAGGTGCGCGGCGATGCGCTCCAGCCCAACCGGCAGCGCCGAGCACTCCGCTGCCATCCCCGCGACATCGTAGACCTGGTCACCGAGGAATTGCCTCACGGCTCCGACAAACCCGGCCACCTCTTGCGGCAGCGGGAGACCGCCGGTGACGATCTTGAGCAGGTAAGCGACATGGTAGGCGCCGGTGTAGGTGATCCACGACAGGCCGCGCAGGGGGCCGATCAGGCCGGAGCGCAGCAGCATGAAGCCGAGGCTACGGGCGTCGATGCCGTGGTTCGCGAGCGTGTCGACGTCGAGGCCGCGGCCGGCGAGGTAGGCGAGGGAGTTTTCGTCGTGCGGGTCCGCGCTGCGGCGGAAGTTGCGGAGGTTGAACTCCCAGGCGAGGCTCCTGCCGTGGCGGTCGCAGACGGCGATCCCGACCTGGAGCGGCTTGAGGGCGTCCACGTTAGCCTTGACGAGGGTGTAGCGCTGCTCCGCGGTGACGGCCTTGTTGTCCTTGCCGGGGAGGTGGACGAGGCCCGGGTAGTGCACGTTCACGGCGACGTAGCGGGCGCCCGCGGCGAAACGGTAGAGGTTGGCGGACTCCTGGTGGAAGTTCCACGCCCACACGGGTTGCACCGAAACGGCGGCGTGCGGCGGCGGCGGCGGCGGCACGGGGACGGCGTGGTAGAAAGGCGGCGGGTGCACGCGACGGTAGAAAGAAGGCGCCGGCGGTGGGAGCATCGGTAACATGACTAATCAACTTCGACGATTATGCGTTGCTGTTTTTTTTGTTCTTTTTGCGAGAAGAGGCGTTGCTGCTATGGTGTAAAGCTGTGTTAGGGATCGATTATATGGAACAGAACAATTGTAGCGGGAGTCGAAAACACGATCCTAATCGGTTAACAAATCGATTACTATAGGAATAGAAGTACTGTATTGACACGCACATTTATTGTGTTAGAACTAATTAACCACGATCGATGTTGTGGTTGAGTTAGGGCATGTACAATGGGGTGACGTCAGCCTTCTCTTAGCGTTGACACGTAGGATATTTGTCTAGTTGGCGGAGAAAGAATGAAGAAAGGAGATGTTGTCTTCCCTTAGCTAAGAGATGATATCTTACGAAATAAGCGAAGACTAATTTCACCATTGTACCATTTGTCTTTCCTTAGAAATACAATTACCTACTAAAATAGAATTAATTCTCATTAATTGCTAGAGATGACAATAAGAGATAATGCATTGTACAACTTATAATTTTGCCTTCTCTAAATGATGTGGATGGCTAAGAGAAGGCGCAACTTCGCTACCATTGTACATACCCTAGGCTCGGACTAGGAGACTATAACCGACTTCTTTTGGTGCCGGAAGAAAAAGGGAGATGAGGCTCGTGGCGATCCAGGCGAAACAAACCGTTTGGATATTGGCGGATTCGGCCTCCGGTGCAAAAAAAAATTCTGAGTTTTTCATGTTTGAATTTTAAATTTGTCCGAGAATCTCGTATAACCGACCGACAATTTCCTATAGCCCAGGTCTCCCGAGAATTTTCCGTTCCTGTATCCAAATCGCTTCAGGTTGATAGGAGAGCGGCACTTTGCCTTCTGGTTGCATATGTACCTTTTATTTAAAATTTATTTTAAAACGTATTTTGAAATGTCAAAAATTTATAAAAAACCATTCACATGTACATTTTCGCATCTTACGTGTTCACAAAGTCGTTTCATGAAAGCCTTTTTTGTCTGTGTAAAAGTAAAAAAATTCGTTGCTAAAATATGATTTTTTAGAGACTTTCATTTATCTTTTTCCGCAGGCTACAGAAAATGTCGGTATTTGCAGAACTTAACATGATTTTTTTAACTTCTCGAAATATGTTTCATGAGAAAAGGTAGCATATGCATCCGGGAGAGAAAGTGAACATAATTAGCTTTGTTAGTTGGCTTCATTTACACACGCAGCGTGTCTAGGAGAAAAATACTTCGGCGAGTCAGCATTGCCAACTCGATCAGGACTTGCGTCAATAGTTTGCATACCACTACATTATATAATCACACAACGTATACTAAATATCGATTTGACCAAGATTCAAGGCTGGAATACAATTCAGACACTCTAGAATTATCGATTTTGTTACACCAAAACTTTAATGTCTTGTACTCTTCATACAATTCACATTCACCATGCTCATTATGAAAAAACAATGGGCAAACAAGGGAATTATGATTGAAGCATATTCACCTAATTCAAAAGAAAAATTCTGAAGTCAGTTGTCAAAGACGCATTTCATTACCTTTTTTCACATCTACGGATGCAACTTGCAAGGATCTATTGGTGTTTCAAACAAGGATGTTCTTTGCTTCGCGATTGCGTACATAATTGTCTTCTAAGACAGCTAATTATAAGTTATTTTGAAGATATTTGTGGCATATGTGCAATTCATGTTTTTTAGGCAGAATGTGTAACTGATGATCTAGCACTAGTGTGGTTCATCACCCACTTCTTCCGACATTGCCACACTTCCACACATCTCCAACCCCACTCTCACCTCCCTCTTCCAGATGAAGGAAAGAAGAAAAGGACCGAGTGACTAAATAAAATCAAGGCTCCCGGCCCAGATGAAGAACTGCAGGTGTCCTGCACAGTGAGCGCCAGAGATCGATAGCCGGCTTGATAGCAAGAACGACAGTTGACACATGCATTCAGCGGAGATCGGAACACTCTTCTGTTTCTTTCCGGTCATATCTCCCAACTCCCAAGAGACCAATAGGAGCCGCGATTGAATCCTCTTAACATGTTCAGAAACCGTTTACTAACAACCGAACTCCAATCCTTCTCAATGTTGCCTTGCTGCCTCCAGGAGGAACAGCCCTGCCATAGCGATACCCGGCGCCAGATCTCACAGGAGACAGGTCAAGACAGGAACAAATGGCAAGCAGACTCGAGCTCCCGGTTGCACATCCAACAAAAATAGCAGTTTGGACAGCCTCTGCACAACAGCTGATCAGCACACCGCAGCGGGTTCTGAAGAAGCAACCAAGAGAAGAACTTGAAGGGCGACAGAGCCCAGACCTGCCAAATGAGCTTCTTGGAGGCAGAGCCGCAACGGCCATCGAACTGCAGGAAGTAGGCCAGCTTAACCGAGTAGCAATTTCAACTTCATGTTCATGAGTTGCAGAGAACAGTCCGAACTACACCTTTGTGCAAGCTACGGCCAGATCAAGTCCTTAGGCTGTTTTGATGTGATTACACCTTTGTGCAAGCTACTGTTAATGATGGCGTAAAAGGAAGATTGACATGAAGCTAACCGTACATGCCCTAAACAGGAGTACGGCCAAATTAACAGTAAGAATATCAGCTTCAAAGTTACTTATTGCTATCATTCAGGACAGCTTATTTGCCACCGTGTTCACAAACTGAAGAACAAAGTTATAAGCCTGGGAACTCTACGCACAGATCTCACTGGGAGCTCAAAGATTGTACGCTTCTCATGAAGGACGATATTCTATTCGGGTCCTTACTTATACCATCAGGAGAACATATTCCACTGCTAACATCCAGGCCATTTGGTTTCAGAGCAGAAGCGGCTCGACAAACGTTGTCCGCATGAAGGCCTCCTGCTAACAGCCAGCCGTTCTTGCTTTTGACCGACGGCATCCGGAATTTCTCCCAGTTGAATCCTTTCCCACTACAAACAGATACAAGACGATTTAAGCAGACCTATAAATTTCAATTCAATATATGATTCCAGACAATACAAAATTACATAGTAATAATTATTCATTCAAACAAATGGCAGATGAAGTATTTTTCTGAAAAAATATATCGAACGAAGCAATATACATGTGTGTGTGTGTCCACCAGACGCGCTAGTACTTGTCATCGCTCACTTACTTCGCCACTGAACACACAAGAGTGTGCGCCCTCTGTTTAAAGATGGACTTGATGTCTATCCTATGAACCAAATCCCCACAGGACCACTACTCGAACTACTAGACTCAAAGATAATCCATTGTAAAAGAAAATAATGCTCTTCTTTGGTTGGTAATTAGTATGTTAATAAGATCTAACTACAAAAACAAACAACCAGATAGCAACTGAATGAGTAACATTATGTACCTTCCACCCTCTGCACTGTCCACCAATAACCAGTCTATGGCATATTCTTCACTGGGAAGAGAATTGATAAGTTTTCCATCTCCATCAGCATTCAGAACGTATACAATTCGGTTGTTTTTGGCAAGAGCAGGAAGTAGTGCTCGAGAGCTATCTCCATGAAGCTGTATAAAAGCAACAGATGGGTAAAGACTAAGCACAATTACACACTATATTCTACAGGGTAGAAATATCAGGGAAATGCACCTGAATGAGTTGAAGGTTGCATGAATCGGATACTCTCAATATGGTCTCTTCGTCATCATCAACAAACACACCAACAGGTTCAGCCCCGTAAGACTTTGCTACTCTGGATATTTCTTTCGCTTCTGACAGCTGGACAGATCGCTTGGATTTAGGCCAAAGAATCATCCCGATAAGTTTAGCTCCAGCCTTCGCAGCACATTCTGCATCTCTAGCAGATGTGATACCGCACATTTTGACTACGGGCTTGTGTCTTTCAGAGTCATCTGCACTGGATATGGATGATGAGGAAATGGAAGCACTGGCTCGTCTGCTGGAAGGATAATCCATTTTAACTAGAGGCAGCCTTGGACGCCCTGAACAGTAAGCTGATAGAAAATTGACTGTACTTGAGAATCTAAGGGATATCGGTAGTTCTAGTTTCTACTGGTAAGCCCAACAACTGCCAAACTTGCAGTAATCTGAAAGCGCCGAACGAAGCGGCGCGGATGAACGAACATAGAAGGGTCAGAAAAGACTCACATTTGCTTGCAGGTGTAGCGACCCGCGGCGGCTGCTTGGTTGAGAACGCTGTCTCCATGGCTGTTACACAGCAGAATCAAAGGAACACGTAAGGTTTTGAGTCACACACACGGCACACAATTGAGCAGAACGCGGCGGCACAAGCATTCTATCGAACAGGTGCCGTGCAATCTGGATGGCTAGAAAAACTACAAGAAACAGTCGAACGGACGAACCTGAGGAGGAGCAAGGGCGGCCTGGGAGCTCCTGGTGGGCAAACTGGGATGCCGATGCGAGCAGCTCTGGTTTGCAGTCTCCACGGCGTGCACGAGCGATGAGACGGGGAAATAAAAGGAGGAAGGAAGGAACAGAGCAGCCCCGTCCGGCAGTAGTGCCGTGCCGCCGCGGTTATATGGTTCACCTACCGCTCACTTGGCTAAATTGTCCTCGGCGAGCAAAATTCACCGCCGATCTACTCAGTTCCTGTCGCGACCCGTTCTCGCGATCGAGGTCGGACAGAGGGAATTGGGAGTTAGGTGAGAGGAGCAAGCAGAGCAGGTGAGGAACAGAGAGAAGATGAGATACGGTTTCAAGTTTCTATTCCATCGATGACGATTACAGACCAATGGCCAGGCTTATAACAGCGTCTGCCATCTGACACCCGGGACCCACACGGCTGGCCCAAGCCCACACACGGCCCTCGGCCCACACTCACACGAAGCACACTGTCACACTGTTACATTGGTATCAGATGTAGCGGTCGTGACATTCTCCCCTCCTTGAGAATGAGCTCCCTCCCAGATCCATGCTAGTGGAAATCGGCGACGAAGGACGTCGTAATCCTCCCAAGTGGCAGCCTCCATTGACATGTTTTCCCACTGAATCTTGAGTTGAACAGTAGCTTCATCACCTCGCTTCACCATGCGTCGCTCCAGAATTGCCGCAGGCGTAGCAGCTCCAGTCGTCAGGTCCGGCAGCTGTGGCAATTCAGTAAACACCGGAGAGTAATTTGGAGTGAACGGCTTGAGTTGAGACACATGAAACACCGGATGAATGCGGCTGTCTGCAGGTAATGCGAGCTTGTAAGCAACTGTGCCGATCTTCTCCTCCACCACAAAGGGGCCAAAGAACTTGTATGCCAATTTCGGACAAGGGCGATTGGCAACAGACGACTGTGCATACGGTTGCAGTTTCAGAAGAACTTGTGCTCCAACGGGAAACGACCTCTCTGTCCTGTTTCTGTCGGCTTTCTTCTTGCAACGAGTCTGTGCTTGAGTCAAACGAGTGCGCAACATTTCAGTATGTGCCAGCCAGTCCATTTCCTCTGGCCTTGCTGTCAGCATTCTGAAGCAACCCACCATGTTTGGTTCTCTGCCGTACAGAGCTTTGAATGGAGAGCACCCGAGAGAAGCATGGTGACTAGAATTGTACCAGAATTCTGCTGTAGGTAGCCAGCGACGCCACTGTCGTGGTGAATCGTGTATTGCGCTGCGCAGATACATCTCAAGGCATTGATTCACCCGTTCCGTCTGGCCGTCCGTCCGTGGATGGTAGGCAGTGGAGTACAGCAGCTTTGTGCCTGTTGTTGCAAACATCTCCCTCCACACAGAACTGGTGAAAATGCGATCACGATCAGACACAATAGACAGAGGAACTCCATGTAGTTTGATCACATTGTCCCACAGGGCTTTGGCAACCTGAGCAGCAGTGAAAGGGTGTCGAAGAGGAATGAAGTGAGCCATCTTCGTGAAGCGATCAACCACCACCAGAATGGAGTCGTACCCCTCCGATCTTGGTAACCCTTCCACGAAATCCATCTAGATGCCCCGCCATGGTGCTTCAGGAATGGGCAGAGGCTGTAACTGCCCGGGTATCTTGATGTGCTCGTGCTTCGCCTGTTGGCGCACTTGACACTAACGAACGTACTCTTCGACAGCTGCTCGAAGTCCGGTCCAGGCAAACAACTTCTTCACACGCTGGAATTTCACAGTGATTCCTGACCGCCCAACGCACTGTCATGCAGAGCACTAATCAGCTTCGTGCGCAATGCTGAATTGGCACCAATCCACAGGCGGCCTTTGAATCTGATCAAGCCTTGGTGCAGAGAAAACCCTTTCTCATCCGGGCTATGAACTGCCAGTTGCTGCAATAATCCATGTGCCCCAGCATCAGTTTCACACGAATTCACCACCCCCTGCACCCAATTGGACTGACAGAAGGAAAGAGCATTCACTGATAGCAGGTGTCCCACTCGAGAGAGTGCATCCGCTACTCCATTGTCCGCTCCTTTGCGGTACACAAACTTGAATTGAAGTCCCACCAGCTTGGCCATCGCCTTGCGCTGTAATTCGGTGTCCAACTGCTGATCACCCAAGTTACACAAGCTCTTGTGATCAGTAACAATGGTGAAAGGCCCGCGCTGCAAGTAGGGACGCCAGCGGTCGATAGCCATCATGACAGCCAAGAACTCCTTCTCGTACGTAGAGAGCTTCTGATTACGAACCCCCAGCGCCTTGCTGAAATATGCCAGGGGGTGTCCATCCTGCATCAGGACTGCGCCCACGCCGGTGTCGCACGCGTCCGTCTCGATTGTAAAGGGGCGATCGAAATTGGGCAGCGCGAGGACTGGCGTCTGCACCATGGCCTGCTTGAGCTTCTCGAATGCCTCTTGTGCCGCTGAATTCCACTGAAACCCTTTCTTGGTGAGCAACTGAGTCAGCGGCTTGGCGATGATGCCGTAGTGAGGCACGAACTTGCGATAATAGCCCGTGAATCCAAGAATTCCCTGCAATTCCGTAGCGTTCGTCGGTGTCGGCCATGCGTGCATCGCCTGTGTCTTGGCCGGGTCCGTGGCGACGCCTTCTTGGGAAATGATGTGCCCGAGGTACTCGATGCGTGTCTGCGTGAACGAGCACTTGGACTCCTTGGCGAACAGCTGATGTTGGCGGAGACGCTCGAGCACCAAGCGCAGATGCTCGCGATGCTCCTGCAATGTATTACTGTAGACAAGGATGTCATCGAGAAAAACAATGACGAACTTACGAGTGACATCGGCGAAGATGGCGTTCATCAAGCACTAGAACGTGGCCGACGCATTTGTCAGTCCGAAGGGCATGACGCGGAAATGGAAATGCCCCTGATGTGTCTTGAACGCGGTCTTCTCCTCATCCTCGGGCCGCATGCGAATCTGATGATAGCCCGCACGGAGATCCAACTTGGAGAAGTAGGCCGCACCCGCCAGTTCATCGAGGAGCTCATCGACAATTGGAAGAGGGAACTTGTTCTTGATAGTGATGAGGTTGAGACGACGGTAGTCGATGCAGAACCGCCAGCTTCCATCCTTTTTCTTTACAAGCAACACGGGGGCCGCGAATGGACTCATTCTGTGCACAATTGTACCAGCCTTCAGCATTTCTCTGACTTGGCGCTCAATTTCGTCCTTTTGATGGGGTGCATAGCGATACGGCTTGGTGTTTGGTGGTTTTGCTCCTGCTTCCAGTGTAACTGCATGATCATACTGGCGAGATGGAGGCAATCCTTCAGGTTCTGCGAACACATCCTTGAATTCAGACAGCACTACTTGTATGTCGGAGGGCACCACAGAATCTGACGAAACTGAACCACTGGTAGTTGTTCCAACACCGCAATTGCCCATATTTCATTGTGTGCTTCCCATTCTTGCAACATGTGTAATGTCGTTGTTGTTGGAACAGCAACAGTATCAGATGTAAGGCCCTGCAGTGTAATGATCTTGCCCAAATGCTCGAAGGAAATTGATTTCAGGTTCCAGTCACACTGCATTGGGCTGCACTTGCCCAACCAGTCCATCCCCAACACCCCATCATAAACCCCAAGCTCGATAACTCGCCAATCGGTGTGGAACTGATGTCCCTGACTGCTCCAATTCAGCTGTGGTAACATCGAGTTGCACACCAACTGATTTCCGTTGGCTACCTTCACTGTGACTGCAGGTATCACTGTTGCTTGCATTCCAATTATGTCCGCGAATGAGGCGTCGATGAAGCTATGTGTGCTTCCCGAGTCCACGAGTAACATCATTACCTGTTCTCCAACTTGAGTTCGTAGCTTGATGCACGCAGTGGATTCAGTACCACTGGTTGCGTGAGACGACAACAGATAGCACTCGGCCGGTTCTTCGTCAGGTTCCTTCAGTAATTCAAGAGCTCGGACTGCATCATCAGTGAGCACCTCGCCGAACTCGCCCACTTGAATCGTCAGCAGCTGTGCACCCTCTTTCTTACACTGATGCTCACGAGAGTAGCGATCACCACACTTGAAACACAGATTGTTGGCGCGTCTGAAATCACGCAGTTGTCGTTCACGACCATAATCATCACCTGCGGCTCGAGGCACAGTAGGTGGTCGAGCTGGAGCTGGTGGCGGACGTCCAGCCGGCACAATGCGATGGCGAGGACGTGTGGCCTCCAACTCCTCCTCCTGAATTTTGGCGAAAACAATAGCTCTGGTGATGCTGGTGGGAGCCTGAATTCTGACTGTCGCGCGAAGCTCATCCTTCAGACCCATCAGAAACTGAGTGACGAAGAACTTCGTGTTCAAGGATGGATCCAAAGCCAGCAGGTGATACATGTAAGTCTCGAATTGTTGTCGATAATCAACTATTGTTCCTGTCTGTCGGAGTTGCAATAGCTTGTGCATCTGTCCCTCGAACTCGTCAGGACCAAACTCCTCGATCACTGCCGCACAGAACCCATCCAGGTTATCACGCGACCCGACTGCCGGAACGCCTGGAGCCAGAGTGCGGCATGTCCATCCATGTACAGGGACGCGGTGGTAAACCAGTCCGCGAGTGGCACGCGGTAGAGCTCGAAATAGGTGAGGCAGCGGTCCAACCAGAGACTGGGCAGAGCACCGTCGAACTTGGGAAAGTCGTGCTTCGGTGTCTTGACGAACCCACCTTCGTCTCCGTGTTCCTCCCGACGCTGATGGTGAACCTGCTGGTGCTGGAGTTGTTGCAGGTGCACGCGCTGTGACTGCGGCAGCATCTGCGTCGCAGGTGGTTGAGGCATCAGCGGTACGCCATCATTCGCCAGCCTCGCTGGCAGCACGGGCTCGCCGATCTCGATGCGCGGCAGCAGTGTCGAGCCGAGCACGCGTAGATCCGCACTCGTGGACGCGGCGGACCCGGACGGAGCTGACAGTGCCTTGCGCGTGTCGTCGACGTCGTTCTGCGTCAGCACCAACTGCTTCTTCATACTCGCGAGATCTGAAGAGATCTGGTTGTTGAAGGAGAGCTGGTCCTCGTGGCGCTTGTCGTTGGTGACGGCTTGCGCGTCGAGGCGCTTGATGATGTCCTACAACATTGTCGTCACCGCTCTGGCCTACTCCGCCATGACCGCGAGCACCTGCTTCGTCTGCGCGTTTTGCTTTGGTGGCGCCGTCGCACCCGCCCCAAACAGATCCAACCATGCTCAGGATTTTGCGCGAAATCACCGGAGCGATCTCGCACCTTTCGCACGGATTGATGGATCGATGCCGAGGGAATTTGGGCGCAGCGGATCGACACGGTGGGGAAAATTTCTGGCTCTGGATACCAAATTGTCACGACCTGTTCTCGCGATCGAGGTCGGACAGAGGGAATTGGGAGTTAGGTGAGAGGAGCAAGCAGAGCAGGTGAGGAACAGAGAGAAGATGAGATACGGTTTCAAGTTTCTATTCCATCGATGACGATTACAGACCAATGGCCAGGCTTATAACAGCGCCTGCCATCTGACACCCTGATGGCTCCCAAGTGCAGGAGATCAATTGTAGTACCTTTCAATTAGAAAAGGTTGTCGAACCCACGAGGAGCTGAAGGTATTGGTTAGTAAGATTGATAAATAAAACAATAAAAGATGCAGTGTTTTTGGTATTTTCAGTTGTATAATTGCAAGCAGATAACAGATAGTAGCAAGTGAAAGCTCTCAAAGAGAGAAAGCCCAATCCTCTTATGTGGCAAAGGACAAGCTCAAGTGATGTGTAACTTATATGTGGCAAACGTTCCCGAGGGCGGCATGGATGATGCTAGGCATAGAGATTTATTAAACAACACGTTGAATATCTTGTCAAGTTTTAATCCTCTTTGGACGGAGCCATAATTAGGTATAGCTAAATAAATAAACTACAACCCCTTATGATGGATCATGTGGCCAAGCAAATGACTGCACAAGAATTATTAAGACCTAAAGTCCCACCATAGCATTACACTCTAAGGTCCCCGATACTAATACCCTCATAATATAACTTCATGACTCGGTCTCAGGTTTACGTGTCCTCCCAAGTCTCCATCAATTCATTACACTACGGTGTTCTCCTATGAGCCCATAAAGGTGAAGTGTTGTGCAGTCGACGTTCGCACAACACCATCATAGAATCACATAAAAGATAAACTCTTGACAAAATACCAACACATGTCATATATAAATCAATGCCAATTCATCCTATGCCCTCAGGAACATACGGGAACTACTCACAACGTGCGAACATGATCATAATCAGTGGCATAAGTGGTACAACACAATCTGAAATTATAACTTCACCACCAAATAATGACAAGTACTCAATCACAAACATGAATAGTAGCACAAGACAAGTATCTAGGGTATAGCAACTCTCAAACTGCGAGGGGAACGGAGTGGATCACGGTGATGATGATGGTGATGGTGCTGGTCTTGATGGGGGTGATGATGTAGAGGCCTCCTCCCACGCCAAGGAGGAGAGGTGATGACGATGACGATGATTTCCCCCTTCTCCGGAGTTCCGGAGCAGCAGGATCTGACCCCCCTCGGAAGGGATCAGGAGTTTCGCCGCCGCCGCGACCTCGGATGGACTTGGAAAAATTAGGGCGTTACTTTTCGGGCGAGACGAAGGCGTCTAAAAAGCCCCAGGCGAGGAGGTGCCCGAGGCCTTTGGGTGGGTCCCACGCGGCCAGGTACATGGGCCGCGTGGGCCACCCCCATTTGGCCCTCGTGGCTCTCCTCTCTTCGGTCTTCTTCCCTCTGCCTTTCTCCCGATGAAAAACTGACGCAGTATTTTTCCTTTTATTATTTGAGGTCCTGTAGCTCCTGAAACATTAAAGACAAGAAAAAGGAGGTTTTCTGCCTCCCAGAAATTAAATACCAAAAATAGGGACTTTGTATGAAAGTCCCCAAAATCATCTAAAACATGTAGAAACAATCATATAATCATGCAAATAACATTCTAGTATGATACTAAAAGTTATATAAATGATGATATAAAATGCACGTATCAACTCCCCCAAGCTTAAACCTTTACTCGTCCTCGAGTAAGTAAGGACATAGATCATTACATGCATCAATGGACTTATGGTTGATAAATAAATACGGGCATTGTATCATCATCATATTCAATTGCAAGATAAGATTAATGATCTAAAACTCATACATATGAGGGCAACATAAGTAGAACTCTAGCAATCACCCCTTACTTTTGAAAGCAAATAACCATTGTATGTTGGACAATCGAATCATATTGTTTTTCACATGCTTTTGCTCTTCATGGCAAGCATTATAATCTTTTATACTTTGCTGAAATTCAAAGACAAGATAAACTCTCATTGGATAACAAGTTCAAAAGAAGACAAATGAAAAGACAGATAGATATAAAAATTGTTATCACTCTTGCTTGACTAGTAACTAGTGCAAACTTTAGTCATGGATATCTCAATCAAGTTCCCATGCTCTACACAACCCTTTTCTTACACTTTCCATGGCTAGCTGAAATTTCAGGTGCCTTCCTTTCATTCACATTCAAGAGCATAAGTATTGAAATATCCATGATCATTAATTTGCTCAAAAGATACTAGGTTGTAACAAGAGTGTTTTATATCCTTTTCATTAAGTCTTCTCAACTTCTTATCCTACAAGACTATATCTTAACCTCAAACTATTAATTCACAAGTCTTTTTACTTCTTCTATATTGAGATAATTCTATAATTGTCCAACATACTCAAGTTAATTAATTTCAAGGCAAGATGTGATTGAAATTCTAAATATGCCACGCTCATTTGCATGAGTGTTACCCATAAATCCCCAAACAAGAGAATCATGGATGACACCATACTTTAATATTCATTGATAAACCATAAGATAGGGATACATGATAATGCTCCATGAGCTCACACACGCCTAAGAGATATTGATAACTAATCGATAAAAGCAAAGCACACCATGACTAGATAGATATGATAGATTGATAAAGAGAAAGACTAGATGGAACTCCCCCAAGCTTGGCGTTCCTCCAGATTCTCCTTTGCTGCAGCCTCCTCCTTCTCATATTCTTCCTCCCATTCAGCCATCTTCCATGGGAAAGGCCTTCCATCACGGAAAGATGTAGGTGGATCATTGTACCTGAGGGTGGCGGCTGCTGCAATCTTCTTGAAGCGTTCTTCATATTCGCAGTTCTGGTTCTCTACATCCCACATGAAGCATTGGAACTTCTCCCACTTGTTGATGACGTCCTTGTACCTATCTTCCAGATCTTCAAGCCTTTTCTTGTACTCTTCAACCTTCTTCTCCAGCTCCAGGTTCATGAAGTGGTGAGCATCAAGGCTGCGGTAAACCACAGTGCCATACCTGAAGGTCTTGTCCTCAACTCATCCAGCCTTTCCTCCACCGTGCCGGTGGCCTTGGGAGCCTTCACCTCCTCCACGAGCATCACGCCCTCCTTGAAGCACACGGTCTTCGGTGGTGTCATCACGGAGTTGAGGTAGCGGTTCACAACACCCTCCTTGGGAGAGCTCTCCCCCTCTTGGTTGGATCCGGAGCAAGACATGGCTAAAACCTGACAGGCAGAAACAGCAGAAACAAAGATCGCTCGAGAACGCTCGGTGCGAGATTAGATCGGCAGAGAGGAGTATATATTGAGGGTTTTTAGGTCAAGACGAAGCGTCGGGATCGAAAACGAGACGAAAAGGGACTCCGAGGTGGAAAAGGAGTGCCCACGCGGCCAGGTACATGGGCCGCGTGGGCCCCCTCTTTCCTCCTCGGGTCTCCGTTTCGTCCAGTTTTCTTGTCCCACACGTTAATTTCCATAAAAAATGACTCCGTAAAATTTATGCAATTCCGAGAAACTTTCCAAAGTTACCTTCTATTGATTTAGGGTTTCTGAAACTGCACGGTTTCTCTCAATTACCTCTCCGGTGTTTGTAAATTCAACTCCTCCACCCTTCCGCATAAGGTTTAAGGCGTTGTCCATTGACTACATGAGGTTTACCTTTCATGTCACCGTGAAGACGGATAGCTCCTGAACGGTACACCTCCTGTATCACTAATGGTCCCTGCCACTTTGAAGCTAGCTTCCCTGCAGAAAACTTGAAACGAGAGTTGTACAATAAAACTTGATCACCTACTTTGAATTCCTTTTTCTTAATTTTCTTGTCATGCCAAATCTTAACTTTTTCTTTAAACATCCTGGCACTTTCATAAGCTTCATTTCTCCATTCGTCAAGTAGGTTTAGGTCAAGAATTCTCTTTTCTCCCGCAGTTTTAAAATCAAAGTTCAGTTGTTTAATAGCCCATCTAGCTTTATGTTCTAGTTCAACAGGTAAGTGACAAGCTTTTCCATAAACCATTTTATAAGGAGACATTCCCATAGGATTTTTAAAAGCAGTTCTATAAGCCCACAAAGCATCATTAATCTTAATTGGCCAATCAGATCTAGACTTATTCACTGTCTTTTCCAAAATGAGTTTAATTTCCCTATTGCTTAATTCAACTTGCCCACTTGTTTGAGGATGATAAGGAGATGCAATTCTATGGTTAACATCATATTTTGCCAAAGTTTTTCTAAGAACACCATGCAAGAAATGAGAACCACCATCAGTAATTAAGAACCTAGGAACACCAAACCTGGGGAAAATGATGTCCTTGAGCATCTTCATTGCTGTGGCATGATCTGCACTTTTGGTTGGAATTGCTTCCACCCACTTTGTAACATAGTCAACTGCAACCAAAATGTGAGTATGCTTTGTCTTTGATTCTGGGAAAGGACCCATAAAGTCAAAACCCCACACATCAAATGGTTCAAGTGGCAATGAATAATTCATAGGCATTTCATTCCTCCTACCAATGTTTCCTACTCTTTGACATTTATCACAAGATTTAACATATTCAGCACAGTCCTTAAATAAAGTAGGCCAATAGAAACCAGATTGTAATACCTTTGCTCCTGTGCGATCTCCTGCATGATGCCCTCCATAGGGACTGTCATGACAATCTCTTATAATAGCCTGTTGTTCATGCTCAGGTACACAACGTCTAATAATACCATCCACACTTTTCTTATAGAGGAAAGGATCATCCCAAAAATAATGTCTAAGATCATAAAAGAATTTCTTTCTTTGTTGAGAAGTGAAGTGTGGAGGCAAAACTTTACCAACAATAAAATTTGCATAGTTGGCAAACCAAGGAGATGCAACTTTAGCACTAGAAACATTAACAATTGCAAGTTGTTCATTAACAAAGCTATCATTAATAGGAATAGGATCATCAGGTATGCTTTCCATCCTAGAGAGATGATCAGCAACTTGATTATCCTCCCCTTTCCTATCAACAATATGTAAATCAAATTCTTGCAATAGAAGTACCCATCTTATTAGTCTAGGCTTAGCATCTTTCTTATTCATCAAGTATTTAATAGCAGAATGATCAGTATGTATTGTGACTTTTGAATCAGTAATATAAGGTCTAAACTTGTCACAAGCAAACAGTACTGCTAAAAATTCTTTCTCAGTTGTAGCATAATTCTTTTGAGCAGCATCAAGTGTTCTACTAGCATAATAAATAACATTCAGTTTCTTATCAACACGTTGGCCCAAAACAGCCCCAACTGCATAATCACTAGCATCACACATAATTTCAAAAGGCAAGTTCCAATCAGGAGGTTGAATAATGGGAGCAGTGATTAAAGCATTCTTCAAAATATTAAAGGACTCAATGCAATCATCATTAAAAGAGAAAGGAACATCCTTTTGCAGAAGATTGGTTAGAGGTTTTGATATTTTGGAGAAATCCTTAATGAACCTACGGTAAAAACCTGCATGCCCAAGAAAACTTCTTATACCTTTGAGGTCCCTTGGATATGGTAGTTTTTCAATAGCTTCAATCTTTGCTGGATCAACTTCTATTCCTTCTCCAGAAATCTTATGCCCAAGAACTATACCCTCAGTAACCATGAAGTGACACTTCTCCCAATTAAGAACCAAGTGTTGGTCTTCACAACGCTGTAAAACTTTGTTAAGGTTGAACAAGCAATTATCGAAGGAAGTACCATACACAGAAAAATCATCCATAAAAACCTCCATTATCTTTTCAATATAATCAGCAAATATAGCATTCATGCATCTTTGAAAAGTAGCAGGAGCATTACATAAACCGAATGGCATTCTCCTGTAAGCAAAAGTACCATATGGGCAAGTAAAAGTGGTCTTTTCTTGATCATCCTTATGGACAGGAATTTGCGAGAAACCTGAATAACCATCTAGATAGCAAAAGTGAGAGTGTTTAGACAACCTTTCTAGCATTTGATCAATAAATGGCAATGGATAATGATCTTTTCGAGTTGCTTTATTCAATTTTCTGAAATCAATAACCATCCTATAACCAACTACAGTACGTTGAGCCACAAGTTCA
Source organism: Poa pratensis (assembly GCA_947311845.1). Taxonomy (NCBI): domain Eukaryota; kingdom Viridiplantae; phylum Streptophyta; class Magnoliopsida; order Poales; family Poaceae; genus Poa; species Poa pratensis. The sequence goes on along the minus strand of CAMZMU010000078.1, from coordinate 30,071,363 downwards.
TCCTTTTCATTTGGAACAACAGTCATTCCACCCTTTTTAGGAACACAATGAACAGGACTAACCCACTTACTGTCAGCTATAGGATAAATGATACCAGCTTCAATAAGTCTTATTACCTCTTTCCTTACCACTTCTTTCATTTTTGGATGGAGGCGGCGTTGAAAATCAACAACAGGTTTTGCATCTTCCTCCAGATTAATTTTATGCATACATAGAGCGGGGCTTATACCTTTAAGATCATCAAGAGAGTATCCAATGGCTGGTCGGTGAGCTTTTAGCACATCAAGTAATTTCTCTTCCTCTTCAGCTGAAAGGTTAGCACTAATAATGACAGGATATATGCTCTTCTCATCCAAATATGCATATTTCAGATTTGCAGGCAAAGGTTTCAATTCAAAACTAGGATCCCCTTTAGGTGGTGGTAGCACTCCTAAATTATCAGGTGGGATATGCAATTGTAATTGTGGTGGTTGTTGCCATAATATTTGTTCCAAAGCCTCTTTTTCCTCATCATTAAATGGTTCATCTTGATTAAGCATATAACGTTCTACAACATCAGTTGAAGCTACAGCTATATGAGCAAGAGTTTCAATTAAATTATTAGGAATTGGCTCTTTCTCAACATGTTTATCAGCAAATTTGGAAAAGTTAAATTCAAGTTTCTCACCAGCACATTTAATAAACACTTTCTCTTTAGGCAAATTAATTTCAGCACCAACAGTATGTAAGAAAGGTCTACCAAAAATGATAGGACAAAATGAATCTTGAGGACAACCAAGCACAATAAAATCAGCAGGGTATTTTATTTTGCCAATCAATACTTCAACATCTCTAACAATTCCAAATGGACTAATATAATCTTTATTAGCAAGTTGAATTGTCATACCTGTCTCTTCCATAACAATGGGATCAATATCAGGCTTGATCTCAAGATAAAGAGAATATGGAATGACACTAATACTTGCTCCAATATCACATAGACCATGATAACTTGAAGTCCCAATAGAGCATGATATAACAGGTTTCCCAACTTTGGCCGAATTACCTTTGATGACTTTGGTAGCATCTTCACATAGATAAACATCCACTGGGTCTTCTTCATTTAGTTGCTTGATAACAGAAATTTGAGTGTTGACTTCCACCTGTTCATAAGGCTGAGAACATCTTTTGTTACTCTTGTTAGTAACAGCTTTAAGTAAATTCTCCTTAACTTGGTTTGGAAATGGAGGTGGTTCAACATACTCCTCAATTGTCACAGATGACATTGGTTCAACCTGTTTAATAACTTTAGGAACAACAATAGATTGTTTAACAGGTTCAACATAAACTTCAAATCCACTTTTTGGAACACAGATATGATCAGCAAAACCTTTAGCTATTTCAATTATAACATAAGGATCAAGACCAAAAGTATCACTCAGATTTTTAAACAGAATAGAAGTAGAGAAATTCTCTACACATGAATATTCATAATCAAAATATGGCTCATTACCTTTATCAAGATCCCAGTGGCTAGTATTTTCAGAAATAGTCTCCAATAAATTCCATGCTTCTTCTTCAGTGTTATTAGTAAAACTTCCACCAGATGAATTATCCAGAATCTCCTTGTGCTTCATAGGTAGTCTCACATAAAAGTTTATCAATATAAGTTTCCTTGTAAGATCATGACATGGATTCTTGCGAAGGAGTTCCTTTAACCTCCCCCAAGCTTGAGTAATACTCTCTCCCAGATGTGGCCAGAAATTGAATATATAGCAGCGGTTATCATAAGCTTCTTTAGGAGTAAAATATTTAAGAAAGAAAACCTTCCTCAAGATACTCCATTCATTCTGGACCTCTTCATCCAAAGACCTGTACCAATCACGAGCATTACCAGATAAAGACAAATACAATAGCTTCCTTTTTACCTGATCCTCTGAAATACCAGGTAGTCTGAATAAGCCACATATGTCCTCAATTATTTCCATGTGCTCGCGTGCCGACTTAGTTCCATCTCCTGTAAATGGATTTTTCATAACTCTTTTAACATGACCCATGGGAATTTTATATCCCACTTTAGGTATCTCAGCACAGCAGTTTCAACCACCTTTGCAGTAGTGGCATAAGCACTTTCATATAGAGCAAGATGCAGCGAGGCACGATTCATAAATGCCATAGTAACAATGAGATAAACAGCTTTCAAGTTTCCTTACCAAACTTCTTACCAATAGCGCTACGCTCCCCGGCAACGGCGCCAGAAAAGTATCTTGATGGCTCCCAAGTGCAGGAGATCAATTGTAGTACCTTTCAATTAGAAAAGGTTGTCGAACCCACGAGGAGCTGAAGGTATTGGTTAGTAAGATTGATAAATAAAACAATAAAAGATGCAATGTTTTTGGTATTTTCAGTTGTATAATTGCAAGCAGATAACAGATAGTAGCAAGTGAAAGCTCTCAAAGAGAGAAAGCCCAATCCTCTTATGTGGCAAAGGACAAGCTCAAGTGATGTGTAACTTATATGTGGCAAACGTTCCCGAGGGCGGCATGGATGATGCTAGGCATAGAGATTTATTAAACAACACGTTGAATATCTTGTCAAGTTTTAATCTCTTTGGACGGAGCCATAATTAGGTATAGCTAAATAAATAAACTACAACCCCTTATGATGGATCATGTGGCCAAGCAAATGACTGCACAAGAATTATTAAGACCTAAAGTCCCACCATAGCATTACACTCTAAGGTCCCCGATACTAATACCCTCATAATATAACTTCATGACTCGGTCTCAGGTTTACGTGTCCTCCCAAGTCTCCATCAATTCATTACACTACGGTGTTCTCCTATGAGCCCATAAAGGTGAAGTGTTGTGCAGTCGACGTTCGCACAACACCATCATAGAATCACATAAAAGATAAACTCTTGACAAAATACCAACACATGTCATATATAAATCAATGCCAATTCATCCTATGCCCTCAGGAACATACGGGAACTACTCACAACGTGCGAACATGATCATAATCAGTGGCATAAGTGGTACAACACAATCTGAAATTATAACTTCACCACCAAATAATGACAAGTACTCAATCACAAACATGAATAGTAGCACAAGACAAGTATCTAGGGTATAGCAACTCTCAAACTGCGAGGGGAACGGAGTGGATCACGGTGATGATGATGGTGATGGTGCTGGTCTTGATGGGGGTGATGATGTAGAGGCCTCCTCCCACGCCAAGGAGGAGAGGTGATGACGATGACGATGATTTCCCCCTTCTCCGGAGTTCCGGAGCAGCAGGATCTGACCCCCCTCGGAAGGGATCAGGAGTTTCGCCGCCGCCGCGACCTCGGATGGACTTGGAAAAATTAGGGCGTTACTTTTCGGGCGAGACGAAGGCGTGCTAAAAAGCCCCAGGCGAGGAGGTGCCCGAGGCCAGTTTGGGTGGTCCCACGCGGCCAGGTACATGGGCCGCGTGGGCCACCCCCATTTGGCCCTCGTGGCTCTCCTCTCTTCGGTCTTCTTCCCTCTGCCTTTTCCCGATGAAAAACTGACGCAGTATTTTTCCTTTTATTATTTGAGGTCCTGTAGCTCCTGAAACATTAAAGACAAGAAAAAGGAGGTTTTCTGCCTCCCAGAAATTAAATACCAAAAATAGGGACTTTGTATGAAAGTCCCCAAAATCATCTAAAACATGTAGAAACAATCATATAATCATGCAAATAACATTCTAGTATGATACTAAAAGTTATATAAATGATGATATAAAATGCACGTATCACACCCGGGACCCACACGGCTGGCCCAAGCCCACACACGGCCCTCGGCCCACACTGACACAAAGCACACTGTCACACTGTTACATTGGTATCAGATGTAGCAGTCGTGACAGTTCCTTTTTTGGAGATAAATTGCTGCGTTTATATTAAGGGAAAAATTGTTCATGAACACCGTTATTTCGTGTTCTTTGCCCATACATACTAAACTATTTCGTGTTCTTTGCCCATACATACTAAACTTTTGCGTCTTTGCTTTGTACCATTACAATTTCGTGGTCATTTGGCCAAAACACACCACATGTACTAAAATGGAAAGGTTGACTTTTTGGTTAATTTGACCCCTTAAATCTTTAATCGAACTGGTTTTTTTGTTGTTGTTTCAAATGTTGGCTCGAGAATACCGATCGCCCACATAATTTGACTCAGGGTACGCGCACACCCTAGGGATCCATCCTAGGGAATCACATACTCCCTCTACTCCGAATAAAATGTCGGTAGCTACGCATGGAAGTTGTACGTACAAGGTTGTTTCCTCTCGACACTTTTTGTGAATCGGAGGAAGTACTACTAATTGATCAACTCGTGATCACATGATAGCCATTATTTGGATGAGAATCTTAGCCGTCGGGAGCCAGCAAAAATCGGGTTCAGGCCGGTAGCCAGCAAGGTAGGAAGGAGAGCCAGTCTGGCGGCACAGTGGGGCGGGGTAGGGCCGGCCAGCGGCCAGCAGTGCAGCGGGATGAGGCGCCGCCGGTTCCTTGTTTTCTTCCTCTGGGTGGAAGTGGACTTCGACAGTTCGACTCCGACTCTTAAGCCAAATTATGTGCATAAGGCAAAGGGTAAGATGGTCAGTTCATGAACAGAGGTTAATCTTTCCGTTTTAGAACATACAGTGTGTTTGGGCAAATGACCACGAAATTATAATGGTACTGAGCAAAGACATAAAAGTTCGATGTGTTTGGGCAAAGGACATGAAATAACGGTGTCTAGTAACAAATATTCCCTTGTATTAACTACTCGATATGTCCAAGTCCAATAAGTTTAGAATACAACCTGGTGGGGCACCTAACCACACATTACACATTTTATTGTCGCAACCTTCTTTAGCTAGAGCATGCGGAACGCTGTTTGACGATCGTCGCACCGAGCGCACCAGGACATCGCCAAAACCACCTAGGAGGTGTTTAATCTCATCAACCAGCATACCCTGTGTTGATCGATCTCGGTCCTCTGATAACCCACAAGTATAGGGGATCGCAACAGTCTTCGAGGGAAGTAAAACCCAAATTTATTGATTCGACACAAGGGGAGACAAAGAATACTTATAAGCCTTAACAACGGAGTTGTCAATTCAGCTGCACCTGGAAAAGCACTAGTAACAGGGGTGATGTGAAAGCAGCAGTAATATGAGAGCAATAGTAACAGTAGCACAGAGACAATGGCACCAGAAAATAGTTGCTTGCGTGGAGTTGACGGAAAAACAATGATGATGACAGATGGGCCGGGGTTCCCAGCTATCTACACTAGTGGTAACTCTCCAATAACAAGTGTTGGGTGAACAAATTACAGCTGGGCAATTGACAGAATATTGAGCGCATGACAATGCATATATATGACATGATGGCTACTATGATATTTAATTGGGCATTACGACAAAATACATAGACTGTTATCCAACAGCGTCTATGACTAATAATCCACCGCCGGGTTGTCATCCGAGTTCCCCGTTGGTATTAAGTTGCAAGCAACGGATAATTGCATTAAGTAAAGTGCGTAATGTAAACAAACGCATATGCCCGTGGACATAGCATTGTTAGGTTATCCCTAGTGGCAACAGCACATCCACAACCTTAGAACTCTCTGTCACTGTCCCAGGTTAAATGGAGGCATGAACCCACTATCTAGCATAAATACTCTCTCTTGGAGATACAGGCAACTACTTGGCCAAAGCATCCACAAGTACCGGAGAGCATGCAAGATCTTAAATAACATATAAGATAGATTGATAATCAACTTGACATAATATTCAATATTCATCGGATCCTAGCAAACACAACACCGATTACATCATATGGATCTCAATCATGTAAGGCAGCTCATGAGATCATTGTATTGAAGTACATGGGAGAGAGAGTACCAACTAGCTACAGCTAGAACCCGTAGTCCATGGGGGAACTACTCACAAACCATCATGGAGTCGAAGTGGAAGTGGCGTGGTCGATGGACATGGCTCCGGGGGTCAATCCCCGTCCCGGCAGGGTGCCAGGACAGGAACTTCTGACCCCTGAAACGAAGTTTCGTGGCGGCGGAGCACGGAGACGTATTCGGGAGTTTCGTCAATTGTTTTGTGAATTTTAGGTCAGGGGCAATATATAGTCCAAAGGGCGTCGCGAGGCGGTGACCGAGGAGACGACACCACCCCAGGGCGTCAGGCAAGGCCCAATCGCGCCCTGCCCACGTGTGGGGCCCTCGGGCCTCCCCCGGACTTGTCCTTCTGGCCCATGGAGTCTTCTGGTAAAATAGGGGCCTCCGTAAGTTTTTGTCCAATTCCGAGAATATTTCCAGACTAGCTTTTCTGGAATACAAAAACAGCAGAAAACAGGAACTGGCACTGTGGCATCTTTTAATAGGTTAGTCCCAGAAAATGTATAAAAATGATATAAAGTGTATATAAAACATGTGGCAATTGATATAAAACAAACATGGAACATCAAAAATTATAGATACGTTGGAGACGTATCAGCATCCCCAAGCTTAGTTCCTGCTCGTCCTCGAGTAGGTAAACGATAAAAACAAAATAATTTTTGAGGTGACATGCTACCATCATAATCTTGATCATATAATATTGCAAGGCACATGTAAATGAATGAAGTGATCCAAGTCAATGGTCTATAATTTGCTACCAAATAGATAATGAGTAAACAATGAATCACACAAGTTAAACGTTTTCAAGAATAGTACTTTCAAGACAAGCATCAAACAGTTTTGCATAAGTGTTAACTCATAAAGCAATAGTTTCTAATAAAAGGTATTCAATCAACACAAAGGAAGAATTAAGTTTCAGCATTTGCTTCAACTTTCAACATATTTATCTCATGGATATCGTCAACACAAAGTAGTATAACAAGTCCAATACGTAGCATATAACGCATGTTGTAACAAAGTTGACACTAGTGTTTGCTTGTGGAAGACAGAAAGAATAGGAAAACTGACTCAACATAAAAGTAAAAGAAAGGCCCTTCGCAGAGGGAAGCAGGGATTAAATCATGTGCTAGAGCTTTTAAGTTTTTGAAAACATATAGAGATTGCATAAAATATTTGATACTCCTCCCAACCGTGCTAACACAAGCCATGGCTAACCGAATCCTCAGGTGCCTTCCATCAATCACATACCGTGGAGGAGTATCTATTTTTGAGAGGTGTTTGTTAATTGTCAACGAATGGTAGCGGGTGAGAACAGTATTCTACATGTCGAACGGACTTTTAAGAGCGGCTCCCATGAAGGACGTTATTTCTACCAGTAAGGCAGATCATCCCTCTTTCTCTTTGGTTTACACACATTCAGGTATTTCACTGTTTGTCATTGCTTACTGATGAATCATGGCAAAAGTGTGAAGAGAATTAATTGGTTAAAGTTGTAATTAATTGGGACTGGGCACCCCGTTGCCAGCTCTTTTTGCAAGTTATTGGATAAGCGGATGTATATGCCACTAGTCCAGGTGTAAAAGTCCACTCGACAAAGAGAATAAAGAATAACCACACTAATTCCTCATGAGCTAGTAAACATTGACACAAAAAGGTAATAATAACATTTTGAATAATTTAAAGGTAGCACATGACAAATTTACTTGGAGTGGCAAGGAAATACCACATATAGGTAGTTATGGTGGACACAAATGACATGGATTTTGGCTCAAGGATTTGGATGCACGAGAAGCATTCCCTCTCAGTACAGAGTTTAGGCTAGCAAGGTTATGTAAGCAAACAAGAATATCAACCCGTACACCAAGTTTTATATGACAAACATATTGCAAACGTTATAAGACTTCATACCGTCTTCCTTGTTAACCAAACCCTGTTATTAGAAAATATCTAGACCTTAGAGGTACCACCGATGCAAACCAAATTTTCAACAAGCTTTACGGTAGTTCTTCACTAATAGGCTTAACTCATGTGATGCACAATTTAACCATGATCTACTTGTTAACTCAAAACAATTGACAAGCATCAAGTTATCCATTTTAGTGATCTACAAGATTAAGCAAGTTTTTCCTTATACCAATTACCACATGCAACATTTTCTGAACCAACCAAACACCAATCAATTTATTTCATCAACTCTCCAAACAAATATAAGTGAAGCAAGAGAGTACTTTCTACAAAAGAAAGCTAATAGCTCTGACAAGAGATACATGCAAACAAGAGCTAAAAGCTGAACAGCGCTAGATATGAATACTCAACAAATATAAGTGAAGAATAGGAGTATTCTCATGAAAAAGCGGAGCGTGTCTCTCTCCCAATCAAGAATGCTAGGGTCCAGTCAAGCTTTATTGAAAAATAAAAGTGCAATACTGAAAATAAAAAGCACACAGACGCTCCAAGAAAAGTACATATGATGTGAAAGAATTAAAATATAGTTTCACTAGAGATGACCTGATAATTTTGACAATGAAGAAGGGGATGCCTTGGGCATCCCCAAGCTTAGACGCTTGAGTCTTCTTGAAATATGCTGGAGAGATCCATAGGAGCCTCCCCAAGCTTAAGCTCTTCACTCTTCTTGATCCTATTATATCATCCTTCTCTCTTGACCCTTGAAAACTTCCGTCACACCAAACTCAAAGTAGATCTCATTAGAGGGTTAGTGCATAATCAAAAATTCACATGTTCTGTAAAGACGCAATATGATTTGTTACTTTAAACATTAGCTACAGCCACTGATGTTATGTGAAGCTCTTCCACCCAAAAAAAAAGAATTTCACTCAACACTAGTAAAAGAGAGAATGCGAAAAATAAAAAGGCATAATCTGTCTAAAACAGAACAGTCCGCAAAGACGATTTTTTACGAGGCACTTACGACGCTCAGATCGAGAAACTCTGAACTAATGAAAGTTTCAGACATTCATAAAGATTATGCACAAAAAATTTCAGATTTTTAACAATCTGGTGATTTTAGGAATTTCGTACAGTGAACAGCAAAAATCTTTTTCTGCGCAGGAATCAAAATTAAGCATCATCTTATCATTAGAGGCTACTCTTGGCACAACAATGCGAGAAAATAAAGATACAAAGAAGTTGCTACAGAAGTAAACAAACTCCTTGACTCAATAAAAGAAAAATTGCAGAAAAATAAAATGGGTTGCCTCCCATAAGCGCTTTTCTTTAATGCCTTTTAGCTAGCTTGATAGTTTTAAAGATGCTCACATAAAAATAGAAAATGAAGCAAAAGGAGCATCAAGAAGCAAATTCGAAACACATTTAAGTCTAACCCAGTTCCTATGCATAGGAATCTTGTATGCAAATAAATTCATAAAGAACAAAGTGACAAGCATAGGAAGATAAAACAAGAGTAACTTCAGAACTTTCAGCATATAGAGAGGTGTTTTAGTACCATGAAAATTTCTACAACCATATTTTCCTCTCTCATAATAATTTTCAGTAGCATCATGAACAAATTCAACAATATAACTATCACATAAATCATGCTTTTCATGATGTACAAACACATAATTCTTATCAAGCTCAAAAATAGTGGGATTAAAACTTTCAAACCCACTTTTAACAATTTTATAACAAGATGATTGATCATTCTCAAGAGGTATGGGACTCCTAGATAAAGTCAAGACCTCTCCAATCCCATTTTCATTAGTAGTACAATTAATATTATCAACCAATGTTGGACCATCATCTAGAGCTTTATCATAAACATTTTCTAAGCAAAACTCTTTAGTACCATGCATTTCGATATCAGGCACAAATAAAGGATTATCATAAGATTTATCAAAATAGCATGGATTATCATAAATAATAGTAGCATAATCATTTCCACAAGTTTTACTCATAGGGAATATTTCAAGAGAATCCACAGGAACATAACATTCATCCTCCTTTGGTAAGCATGGAGGGCAATCAAATAGTGTAAGTGATAAAGATTACTCTCATTAGAAGGTAGGCATGGGTAGCTACTCCATTCTTCCTCCTTTTGTTCATCACTCTCCTCCTCTTTTTCATCCAATGAGCTTTCAGCTTCAGCAGTAGTTTCTTCTTCTACAGGTTCCTGCAAATTGTGAGTACATTCTTGTGCATTAATGAGTCTCTCTTTATAATCAATGATATAACAATTATTGCTAAAATTTTCTAGGCAATAATCAAGAATAAAAGAGACCGTTTCTTTAAGTTTATTGCAAGCAACACAAGTTTCATAATTTTTAGCCATGAAGGAGTCTATTTCAGAAGCTCCCATAAATGTAACAAATTGTTCTACTTGTTCAGCTCCGAAATGAATATAGTTATTCCAATGATAGTTCATAATTAAAACTTCTTCACTAAAGCCACATTGGAATTTAAGATGTTTAGTATCTTGTTCAGAGCAACAATTTATATCATGGCGTTCCAGCAAAATTTCAGCAATTTGATTTAACTTTTTTAACATGCCTCTCATGATTTTACCCTCTCTTGATTCTCTATACTTTATATATAATTCTTTAGCTTCCATAAACATAGAGGTTCTAGCATGTTCTTCCATAGCAACAGTTTTTTTTAGATTTTTGGTTTTTAAATTTTTATGGATTTTCGGGTATATAAGAAAAATAAAACTAGACAAAAATAAACTAAACAAAAGCAAACTAGGATAAAATAAACTACACAAAAGTAAACTAAGCAAAATAATACTAGACAAAAGTAAACTAGACAAAACAAAATAAAATAAAAACAGAGAGAGAGGTGGAGAGTACTCCCCAGGTGAACTTATGAGTAGAGCTATGCTCCCCAGCAACGGCGCCAGAAAATAGTCTTGATAACCCACAAGTATAGGGGATCGCAACAGTCTTCGAGGGAAGTAAAACCCAAATTTATTGATTCGACACAAGGGGAGACAAAGAATACTTATAAGCCTTAACAACAGAGTTGTCAATTCAGCTGCACCTGGAAAAGCACTAGTAACAGGGGTGATGTGAAAGCAGCAGTAATATGAGAGCAATAGTAACAGTAGCACAGAGACAATGGCACCAGAAAATAGTTGCTTGCGTGGAGTTGACGGAAAAACAATGATGATGACAGATGGACCGGGGTTCCCAGCTATCTACACTAGTGGAAACTCTCCAATAACAAGTGTTGGGTGAACAAGTTACAATTGGGCAATTGACAGAATATTGAGCGCATGACAATGCATATATATGACATGATGGATACTATGATATTTAATTGAGCATTACGACAAAATACATAGACCGTTATCCAACAGCGTCTATGACTAATAATCCACCGCCGGGTTGTCATCCGAGTTCCCCGTTGGTATTAAGTTGCAAGCAACGGATAATTGCATTAAGTAAAGTGCGTAATGTAAACAAACACATATGCCCGTGGACATAGCATCGTTAGGTTATCCCTAGTGGCAACAGCACATCCGCAACCTTAGAACTTTCTGTCACTGTCCTAGGTTAAATGGAGGCATGAACCCACTATCTAGCATAAATACTCTCTCTTGGAGATATAGGCAACTACTTGGCCAAAGCATCCACAAGTACCGGAGAGCATGCAAGATCTTAAATAACATATAAGATAGATTGATAATCAACTTGACATAATATTCAATATTCATCGGATCCCAGCAAACACAACACCGATTACATCATATGGATCTCAATCATGTAAGGCAGCTCATGAGATCATTGTATTGAAGTACATGGGAGAGAGAGTACCAACTAGCTACAGCTAGAACCCGTAGTCCATGGGGGAACTACTCACAAACCATCATGGAGTCGAAGTGGAAGTGGCGTGGTCGATGGAGATGGCTCCGGGGGTCAATCCCCGTCCCGGCAGGGTGCCAGAACAGGAACTTCTGACCCCCCGAAACGAAGTTTCGTGGCGGCGGAGCACGGAGATGTATTCGGGAGTTTCGTCAATTGTTTGTGAGTGTTAGGTCAGGAGCAATATATAGTCCAAAGGGCGTCGCGAGGCGGTGACCGAGGAGACGACACCACCCCAGGGCGCCGGGCAAGGCCCAACCGCGCCCTGCCCACGTGTGGGGCCCTCGGGCCTCCCCCGGACTTGTCCTTCTAGCCCATTGAGTCTTCTGGTAAAATAGGGGCCTCCGTAAATTTTCGTCCAATTCCGAGAATATTTCCAGACTAGCTTTTCTGGAATACAAAAATAGCAGAAAACAGGAACTGGCACTGTGGCATCTTGTTAATAGGTTAGTCCCAGAAAATGTATAAAAATGATATAAAATGTATATAAAACATGTGGCAATTGATATAAAACAAGCATGGAACATCAAAAATTATAGATACGTTGGAGACGTATCATCCTCCTTAGTTAACTTTGACGCAACCCCGGAACTGTCCGTCTCCAGAACCACCTTATCACAGTTAAAAACCTTTGCCAGTTCAAGTGCTCTTCAGCAAGCAAGGCGCTCCGCATGATCCACATCTACAACCCGGGAAAAATGGCAAGCAGCAGCAGTGCACTTGCCATGGTGGTCACGAGCAACCACACCACCCCCACCGTTACCTTCATCCGATCTAAACACCCCATTGGCATTAACCTTCCACCAAGACTGTTCTGGGGGAAGCCAGCATTCAATCGGAGGAGCAGACGACATAGGAGAGCGCTGATTGTGGTCCATCCACTCATGTGCCTCTGCAATAGATCGACGCGGGATAGACATTGCATCTGCAATCAGGTTTGTCTCCCTCGCATCATTCATCACCTGCCACAAGTAATACAACATAAACAACATCAAAGCCACATGATCATCAGCACTTTTCCCAATCCAATCGAGTAACCAGTCCTTAAGTTCAAAGTGATGCACTAATCTCTTTGGTGGTGACTCAAAGTTGGTGCCCAAAATCTCCCTCAGACGATTCCATGACGTAGCTGAATGTGAACAAGATCAGAAGCGGTGGACTAAAGATTCCTCTTTGTCGCACACTAGACAGATATCTCCATCTTTAATTTTTCGATGCTTAAGTTCATAGCCCATCGCAAGTCCATTTTCAATCAGTCTCCAATCATGTACCTTCATCTTTCCAGGCACTTGAGCATCCCACAAAGCATTCCAACCCTTGTGGTTATCACATGATGTCGAGGCCCCAATATTTCTGGACCTCATCTTCTTCTACTGCAGCGCCAAGTGGTAGGCAGACTTCACCGAGAAGATGTCGTTCTTCATGAAATTCCACGCTAGCAGATCCTCCGAACCTGCTTGCCGCACTACCATTTGCAGAATGTCCGTGATGTCTGGCTCAAAGAACACTGATCTGACCTTCTGCTCATCCCACGCACCACCCTCATCCAGTAGTAATTCATCAATAGTTTGGGGCCTGGTCTCAAGATGACATCCCAGTGGATGTTGGCCTCCCACTCTCGGCAGCCAATTATGCTGCCAAATATTAATTTGATGACCATCTCCGACCCTCCAAACCAGCCCTTTCTCAGCAGCTCCCTACCATGGATGAAGCTACGCCATGTATAGGAAGCCCTTGTCGGACAGTTTGCCTTTAGAAAATCTCCATCCTTATAGTATCGAGCCCGAATGACCCTAGCACACAAGGACTCAGGGTGCGTCAGCAGCCGCCACCCTTGCTTGGCAAGTAAAGCTTGGTTAAAGGTTACATTATCTCTAAAACCGAGACCCCCTTATTGCTGGCTCTTGCACATCCTGTCCCACCCAATCCAGTGTACCTTCTTCTCTCCATGCTTGTCACCCCACCAAAAGCGAGCCGAGATAGAACTAAGCTGTTTGCATAGCTTTGTGGTGAATTTGAAGCAGCTCATGTTATACGCGGGGACAGCTTGTAAAACGGATTTAACCAGTACTCCTTTCCCTTTCTTCGACAAGCTTTGGCCCTTATACCCACAAACTTTCCCCCATGCTCTCTCACGTATGTGTTTGAAGCAGCCATAACAATATTTTCCGACAACCGTGGGCATTCCCAGGTATCATGCCATTAGAGCCTCACATGAAATACTGATCATCTCTTTCAACTCAGTTCTTTTGTCAGCCGAGCAGCCATCCCCAAAAAACACCGAAGACATTTGTAAATTCACCTTCTGCCCCGAGCTGATCATGCAATCATGCAAGATTGTCTTCGGAGTTTTGATGCATGTAAAATGCATACATGAACTTTACATTTTATTACTTGATATTCCAACTTATTTGCATCATATATGAGTTATATTTATGTTTTATAATGATTTTAGGGGATAATTCACAGTTTCCCCATTTATTTGGAATTAACCCTGCAGAACCAGAAAACCCCTTCTTCCATCTTTTTGACTTTCAGGGACCCAAACGATGTCCAAATGACCTAATATTTCACGGGCGTCAGTTTTTGGAAGGAACGAAGCGTAGGAGCGAAGGAAGCGAACAAACGGAAACCCGAGGGCCAAAAGAGGTGGGCCTGCGTGGGACCCCCCATCCTGGGCCTCGAGCCTCCGATGTCGTCGATCTTCGTCCCCGTGCCTTCGTCTTGACCTAAAAACGACTATAAAAATAGTCCCCCGACGGCTTTCGGAAGGAGGCGGCGGAGAAACACAAAACCAAGAAACAGGAGACAGAAGGCTATCGCCGGAGAAGATCGGAGGGGGAAACGCCGCCGGAATCACCTCCGGAAGGCTCCTCCATCCCCCCTTTGGAGTCTCCATCAACACCACCATCAAGACCAGCACCATCTCCATCACCATCTTCGTGATTCACTTCATCCCCCTCATAGTTTGAGATTGTTGAACCCTAGCTATTGTCTAAGTACTATTCTACATGTTTGTGAATTGCTACTTGTCATTGTTTTGTGGGGAGATTATATTCTCAGATTGTGTTGTATCACTTATGCCATTGAATCATATCATGTCTTCACGTTGTGAGTAGTTCTCTCATGTTCCTGGGGGCAAAGGATGGATTGGCAATGATTTATTTATGACATGTGTTGGTATTTTGTCTAGTTTTTATCTTTTATGTAATTCTATGATGGTGTTGTGCGAACGTCGACTGCACATCACTTCACCTATATGGGCTCACAGGAGAACACCGTAGTGTAATGGAGTGAGGGAGACTTGGGAGGACATGTAAACCTGAGACCGAGTCATGAAGTTGCATTATGAGGGTATTAGTATCGGGGACCTTAGAGTGTAATGCTATGGTGGGACTTTATGTCTTGATAATTCTTGTGCAGTCATTTACTTGGCCACAAGATCCATCATAAGGGGTTTAGTTTATTTATTTAGCTATACCTAATAATGGCTCCGTCCAAAGAAGATTAAAACTTGATAAAATGTTTACCTTGTTGTTCTAGAAATATTTATGCCATGAAGTCTAGGTAGCACTTGGGAACGTTTTCCACTTATAAGAAACACACACTTGAGCTTGTCCTCTTGCTGCATAGAGGATTGGGCTTTCTCTCTTTGAGAGCTTTCACTTGTCATATTTTATTTTCAGCATTTTATTTATTGCAAACTCTACACCAAAAACCCAAAAACACTTGCATCATTTTACTTTGTCTAGTGCATAGATAATAAGAATAGTGACACTCTTATTTGAAAGGATAAACACTTATACCTTCTACTCCTCGTGGGATCGATACTAATACTTACACATCGAAGATTTCAACGATCCCCTATACTTGTGGGTATCAAGACATTTTCTGGCGCCGTTGCCGGGGAGTGTAGCGCTTAAGTTTTTATTCTTGTTTGCACTAGATATCTATTTTCAGTTTTGCATTTAGTTTAGTTTTACTTTCAGTTATATATATCAAAACCCAAAAAAAATAGAAAATGGAAAATACCATAAAAACTCTTCCGGAGATAATGAATCTTTACTATGGATACATGAAAGCTTCTAAAATTGCTGAGGAATTTTGAGAGTCAACAGAACAGAAAATACTAAAAGATTTCATGGAAAGTTTAAATTATATTGCTGGAGAGTGGCTTTTATTCCATGATAATAAAACTTGTTGCTTTAAACATACTGATAGACACTTTGAATTTCAATGTAAGTTCCATGAAGAACGTGTCATAGCATCTTACCATACTTATGATTACACTCATTTAGGGATGGAACAAGTAGAGGAATTTGTTACTTATTATGCATCTAATGAATTGCACACCTTTGCTAATGAAAATAAAACTTGCCCTAGAGTTAAGAGATTCGAAGGAAAGGTCACTTCTATTCTTGAATATTGCATAGCCAAGTTCTCTCAAAATATTTATGTTGTTGACTATAATGAGAGGGGCAAGGTTCCCCAAGAAAGTACTGATGTTTTGCAGGAAGAAGATGATGAAAACATAAGCTTGGAAGAGGAAGAATGTGAAGAAGAGGATAAAAACCTAAGCTTGGGGATGCCCATGCAACCCCAAGAAGATGATGAAAATGATGAACAACTAGAGAATGAAGAGAGGAAACTTCCACCTTCACCACCCATGGATGAGGGTAACACTCAAGATTTTATTGATGATAAACTTTGTTCTTATGATTCTGATGATGAAGAGGAATATCAACCTATGTCTAATGAGAACATTATTGATAATAATTTTAAAAATGATGAGGAGTATGGTTTAGACATGTTTTATGATAGTACTCTAGATGATGGTCCAATTTTGCTTGATAATCCTCCATGTTTAGAACTTGTTACTAAATTATGTAGGGATAAAGATGATATACTTGTTGTTTGTGACAATACTCTCACTCATGAGAGTCCTACTTTGTCTTTGAATTCTCCTGATTACACTATAGAGGAGAAAAATTATTTTGATGATACTATGTCTCCCATTTATGACGATTACAATGATGAATGTGATATTTTCAGTCCACCTACTATTGAGGATAAAGTTTATTATGATTATGACATGCCTCCTATATATGATGATTACAATGATGATTATGAATGTTTTACTCCCACTATCACTAATAAGAAGGATTTTACTTATGTGGAGAGTATTAATACTTTTATGATTGTAGATAATGAAAGACATGCTTTATGTCATAATTATATTGTTGAATTCATTCATGATGCTACTGAAAGTTATTATGAGAGGGGAAAACATGGTTCTAAACATTTCAATATTATTACGTTTCCTCTCTTTAAGTTCAAAGTCTTGAAATTGCTCTTGTTTTATCTTCCTATGCTACTTGCTTTGTGTTTCAATGATTTATTTTCTTACAAGATCCCAATGCATAGGAAGTGGGTTAGACTTAAATGTGTTTCATATTTTTCTCTTGATGCTCTCTTTTGCATTTCAATTCTTATTCCTATGTGAGCATCATTAAAACTATCATGTCTAGCTAAAAGACGTTAAAGAAAAGCGCTTGTGGGAGACAACCCATGATTTTTTATATTCAGTTTAATTTTTGGTTTTTGAGTCAAGGTGCTTGATTACTACTGTAACAACACCTTTGTATCTTATTTTTCATCTTTATGGCAAGAATAACCTCTTTTGAGAGGTAGGATTAAACAATAGTGATTTGCTGTCCAGAAAACAGATTCCTGAGCTTAACTGCGAAAAATGTATAAAATCACAGAAGAAGAATTTTTAGCTGAGATCATACGACAGCAATATTCAGTTACTAATACACATTTCATTAGTTCAAAATTTTCTGATTTGAGCAACGTAAGTGCCTCTGAAAATTCACTCTTTACGGGTTGTCCAGTTTTTGACAGATTCTGTCTTTATTTTGCATTACTCTCATTACTTGTGTTTTGTGTAGTTCTATTGATCAAAGAGCAATACACAACCATAGTAACAGTAGCTAATGTTTAGAATCAACTCATGATATGTCTTTGCTGTACCTATGAGGATTTAATTTATGGAGACACTAACCCCTCTAATCAAGTTTTATGTTGAGTTTTGTGTAAAGAGAATTTTCAAGTGGAAGAGTTGAGGGTATGCACAAAGATCAAGAGGGACAACCACTCAAGCTTGGGGATGTTACCCCTAGACTCACCCAACATATATCAAATAAGTACAAGAATTCAAGCTTGGGGATGCCAAGCCACCTCACTCCAACCATCTTGATACCAAGTAAGTAAGCCTAGCTATATGGCTATAAAGAAAGCGCTTTACGGGAGGCAACCCGGTTGTTTTTTTTTGGTTTTCTTTGTGTCCTCTTGCTGTAACAAGAGACTTAGTTTTTAGTTTTGTTTCTGGAATTTTTAATAAAGTGCCAAGTTTTACCCATTTTGGGTTGAAAAAGTTGCTTATTGTATTCGGAGATTTTATTCCAGCACGAATCTGTGCACGGTATGATTTTTAATTCCTATTTGTAACTCCGAATGAGCTGATATTTGAACTGTAGTTGCAAATTTTCATCCTCTGTAAGCATGAATTTTTTCAGAATTTTTCGACATATTTAAGTAGGGTAGAAAAATGTGTTTTGCTGCTGCTGTTTTTCTGGACAGATTCTGTCCCATTTTGTTTGATGCATTCTTTGAACTTTTAACTTGAATCTTTTTGATCCAATTGAGTTTATAAGTAGGCATACAACATTATACACTTTCTGGACATTCATATGAATTTTTGTTTAAGGATTTTATGCAGCAAGCAATTCATTTGTCTATCACTACTAATGTCACCCCACAGAAAAGAAATGGGAGAAACGGTGTTTTGAAGTTTTTTCACAGGGATTAGAGGAGATGCACCAAGAGCTATCCAAGGATGGTGAAGACCATAAGCTTGGGGATGTGAAGACAACCCCACTGGACCAACACACTCTCGGTTTGCACACGTCTAACTTCTGTTTTTCGATCAATGCACTTTATCGCATAAACTTGGAGCGTCTTTTATTTGCTTTTTATTTCGGTTTGATTTTTGTTTGTCTTGAGACCACCACTATCATTTATGTTACGAGAAAGCTACTGGAATTTGGGTTGAATTAAGTTGGATGCTATTAAAAAGATTGGGAAAGGGATGTTTGAGTTGATTCAAAAAGATACATATAGTTGCATGATTCATGTGCTTTTTAATGAGTATTAATTTGCAAGTGTTTTATCAAGAGCTATCTTTTATTCATGTTTTGATGCTGAATGTTACTTTACTTTGTTTAACATGGATTGGTTAGTTCTATGGACACTTATGCATGCATTTAGACGGTCAACTTTCTCCCTCTTGCTAGCCCAAAAATTCCAACAAGTAAAAACTTGTTTTCCAACACCTTCAACCAAAGTTTTTCCAGTGAGTCCACCATATCTACCTATTAGCTTTATGCTATTCCGAGTATGTTTATCATGTTATTTTGTATTATCTATACTTCTGAATTAAAATGCTTATGTTATGGGAAAAGTTGGTTAAAGAGCTCTCACGAACTTGATGCACACCTTACTTTTATTGCACTTAATAAACATGACCCATTGTGATTAAAATTATGAAGTTGTGAGCTTGACAAGAGTCTTGGTTGGGAGTTAGCTCATATGTGCTGTCACATGGCAAGCTTTCAACGTGCTCTTTATATTTAGTTGATATCATGTACTTTTGTTTATGGATGCTTATCATGGTGCCAAATAAATGCGGAAACTTAGTAAGTTTAATGAGTTTGTATAAATGGCTAGAGAGACGCCTGGGCCGCTAATCTAAGCCATGCATCATTCATGGTGGAAATTTACTTACATGCTATGGTGAACCTTCAGTGATGCACCCACAATAAAAAGCTATACCAATAGTAAATAAAAAGGGTGTGAGATTGTTCATTTTGTTTGTTTGTCTTGTCATTTTGACATGGGCTTGTTCCATGTCCTAGGACAAGAGGTACCCCAGTTGACGCTCTTGATGACGCTATTATATTACTTACAATGACCTTAACTTGAACTTGCTTTGTGGCCCAGTTGAGTAACACCGTGGTGTAGGTACTCGTATTCACGGGGCATGAGACATTCAACCCATACTTTGTCAAGCACATTACTCATATTTGCTTTCACTTTCAACTTAACCATTCAAGATGCTATGATAGGGGTAATGAGAGCTCCACACCAATGGATACCACATTGCAAACATTAACTTAAGTAGAAGCATTTGGAAGCTAGATGAAACTTTTGCATGTTTTACCTCTACTTATTTATCTATCTTTCCAAAGTGTCCACTTTTATATTCAGATTTTACAAGAATACTCTATGACCATTATAGGATGTTTTTACTTTTCATTATGCATACATTTGTTCCATAGTGCTTTCTTCTATGTTACACTTTGTGAATTATCATTGAACATCCTTTCATTGAATATTTGATATCACTTTATAATCTATCTTGTATATTGCTACTCCTTTGAGAATGAATCATTTGACTTTATGTAGCAATAGTAATCATCTTTGATATCCATTGATAGTATTAAAATGCAAAGTCCATGTTAGTTTTATCACCTTCATACTCGAGGACGAGTATTGGTTAAGCTTGGGGATGTTGATGCATGTAAAATGCATACAGAACCAGAAAATTTTATATTTATGTTTATATTTATGTTTATAATGACTTTAGGGGATAATTCACAGTTTCCCCATTTATTTGGAATTAACCCTGCAGAACCAGAAAACCCTTTTTCCATCTTTTTGACTTTCAGGGACCCAAACGACGTCCAAATGACCTAATATTTCACGGACGTCAGTTTTTGGAAGGAACAAAGCGTAGGAGCGAAGGAAGCGAACAAACGGAACCCGAGGGCCAAAAGAGGTGGGCCCACGTGGTCAGATTCCTTGACCGCGTGGGACCCCCATCCTGGGCCTCGAGACTCCGATGCCATCGATCTTCGTCCCGTGCCTTCGTTTTGACCTAAAAACAACTATAAAAATAGTCCCCCGACGGCTTTCGGAAGGAGGCGGCGGAGAAACACAAAACCAAGAAACAGTAGACAGAAGGCTGCCGTCGGAGAAGATCGGAGGGGGAAACGCCGCCGGAATCACCTCCGAAGGCTCCTCCATCCCCCCTCCGGAGTCTCCATCAACACCACCATCAAGACCAGCACCATCTCCATCACCATCTTCGTGATTCACTTCATCCCCCTCATAGTTTGAGATTGTTGAACCCTAGCTATTGTCTAAGTACTATTCTACATGTTTGTGAATTGCTACTTGTCATTGTTTTGTGGGGAGATTATATTCTCAGATTGTGTTGTATCACTTATGCCATTGAATCATATCATGTCTTCGCGTTGTGAGTAGTTCTCTCATGTTCCTGGGGGCATAGGATGGATTGGCAATGATTTATTTATGACATGTGTTGGTATTTTGTCTAGTTTTATCTTTTATGTAATTCTATGATGGTGTTGTGCGAACGTCGACTGCACATCACTTCACCTATATGGGCTCATAGGAGAACACCGTAGTGTAATGGAGTGAGGGAGACTTGGGAGGACATGTAAACCTGTGACCGAGTCATGAAGTTGCATTATGAGGGTATTAGTATCGGGGACCTTAGAGTGTAATGCTATGGTGGGACTTTATGTCTTAATAATTCTTGTGCAGTCATTTACTTGGCCACAAGATCCATCATAAGGGGTTTAGTTTATTTATTTAGCTATAACTAATAATGGCTCCGTCCAAAGAAGATTAAAACTTGACAAAATATTTACCTTGTTGTTCTAGAAATATTTATGCCATGAAGTCTAGGTAGCCCTTGGGAACGTTTTCACTTATAAGAAACACACACTTGAGCTTGTCCTCTTGCTGCATAGAGGATTGGGCTTTCTCTCTTTGAGAGCTTTCACTTGTCATATTTTATTTTCAGCATTTTATTTTATTGCAAACTCTACACCAAAAACCCAAAAACACTTGCATCATTTTACTTTGTCAATTGCATAGATAATAAGAATAGTGACACTCTTATTTGAAAGAATAAACACTTATACCTTCTACTCCTCGTGGGATCGATACTAATACTTACACATTGAAAATTTCAACGATCCCCTATACTTGTGGGTATCAAGTTTGCATAATCTCCGGCGTGGCTTCTAAAAAAACCACACTATCATATGCAAACAGGAGGTGTGTTATATGAGGCCCTCACGCACCAAAACGAACACCATTGATCAGATTCTCACGTTGAGCTTGCTTCAGACAGAAAACCCCTCAACACAAAATAGAAATAAATATGGGGAAATTGGGTCCCCCTGCCGAAGCCCTCTCGAAGGAACAAAACTTTTAGAGGGGCCACCATTAAGCTTCACTGAGAACCATACTGAAGTAATACATCACATAACCATCTCCACCCACACTGAGGAGGATCCCATCTTCAGCATCATTTTCTCCAGAAAGATCCATTCAACCCTATCATAAGCCTTCATCATATCAAGCTTAACTGCACACAACAGATTCTTCCTTTTCCAGGTTCTAATGGCATGTGTGCACTCGTAAGCGATAAAGACATTGTCTGTTATCAACCTGCCTAGAACAAACACACTCTGCTCCTCGGATATGAGAATAGGAAGGATTTTCTTCAAACGATTAGCAATTACCTTAGAAGCAAGTTTGTACAGCACATTGCACAAGCTTATTGGCCGAAACTGGGCTAGAGTCTTAGGGGAGTTCACCTTCGGAATAAGAACTAGAACAATATCATTGAAATCCGAAGGGGCCTCTTTTCCTGCCAAAAAAAATCCTTCACAGCTTTCAAACATCATTCTTTATCAAGGCCCAGTGGCGTTGATAGAAAAGAGCCAGGAGCCCATCTGGGCCGCGAGATTTAGTTGGGCCCATTTGGAATAGAGCAGTCCTAGGAGATAGTCATCAGGACCCTAAATCTACTGACAGTTGTGCACGCAGCAAAAATGCACCGCTTCAATAGTCATCAGCATCCTAATTCTAATCTCATGCATTAGAGCATCTCCAATAGGTGATGTAAAATAGCAACCAAAAACACCGCGATGTAAAATATACATCAGCAAAATGAAGTCCGTGCAAAAATTGAGGAGAGTGAATGTGCTATTATATGTCTTCAGGAGACAAAGTGTGAATCCTTTGATTGGAAATTCATTCGGAAATTCTTCCCTAAGAGATTTGATTGTTTTGTGTTCTCTCCCTCCATTGGGGCCTCGGGTGGTTTGATAGTGTTATGGAATTCGTCTGTTTTTTATGGGCAGTTGATTGAGACAAATCGCTTTGCAGTTTCTGTTAACTTTACCTCTGTGCATAATAATGCAAGCTGGACTATGGTATCTGTTTATGGTCCATGTCATGGTGAGGAGAGGGATCAATTCGTTTCATGGCTTTATAACCTGCAAATCACAACTATGACAAACTGGCTAATCCTTGGTGATTTTAATTTCATATGATCTCAAGCTAATAGGAATACACCAGGTGGAAACCAGAATGATATGTTCCTTTTTAATGAGATAATTGGACACCTTGGCCTGCTTGATCTCCCTCTGAAAGGACGTGCATATACTTGGTCCAATATGCAGGAAACACCTTTATTGGAGCAGATAGACTGGTTTTTCACAAGTCCTAATTGGATCACTGATTATCCAAATTCGATGGTGTTTCCTCTTGCTAAAACTGGTTCTGATCATGTGCCATGTGTGGTCAACATTGATACTCAAATCCCTAAAGCTAAGCTTTTTCGGTTTGAAAATTATTCGGTGGAGATGTTGGGGTTTAAAGATTGTGTGGCTCAGTCTTGGGCAATGAAGTCTAAAAAATCTCATGCTTCTGCTATCATTGTGGACAAGCTTAAGAGCTTAAGATATAATCTAAAGAAGTGGCATGTAGGTTTATCTCGCCTGAAACATCTCATTAAGCAGTGTAACAGTGTGATATTGTTGCTGGACTCTTTAGAGGAGAATCGGCCATTGAACTGAATTCAATTTTCAAAACTTGGTCAAGATCCATTTGGATGGTTTGCTTGCGGCTGAGTGTGCTTATTGGAAAAAACGATGCACAATAAGATGGATACAACAGGGTGAGGAAAATACTAAGTACTTTCATGCCATGGCTACTGAACGTTTTCGTAGAAACTCGATTTCAATGCTTCGAGACAGTGATGGAAGGGAAATTTCTGATCATCGTGAAATGGCAGCAATGCTTTGGACTTGCTACAAGAATAGAATGGGCCACTCGAATGGAATACATATGCAATTTGATTTGTCTCGCTTGTTCGCTAGAGTGGAGGGGCTGGATCGGCTCACGTTGGCCTTTACAAAAAAAAAATGGATGAAGTTGTGGCTGCTATGCCAACTGATAGGGCTCCTAGACCGGATGGCTTCAATGGAATGTTTGTTAAACGTTGTTGGCCCATAATTCAAACTGCTTTTTACCGCCTTGCTGAAGATTTTCATGCTGGCTATCTGGAGCTTGAGAACATTAATGGTTCCTTTATTACTTTGGTGCCCAAAGTCCCTGTGCCTATGGAGGTGAATGATTTTCGGCCTATTTCCCTCACTAATGTGTGTCTGAAGTTTCTGACAAAGCTGGCAGCAAATAGACTCCAAGATGTGATCCTCATGTGTACATAAGAACCAGTATGGCTTTATTAGGGGTAGATCAATTCAGGACTGCATTGCATGGTCTTTTGAATATATGTACCAATGTCGTCATGCCTCTAAGAAGCCAATCATCATTCTTGAGCTTGATTTCACTAAAGCTTTTGATACGATAGAACATGATGCTATAATTCAGGTTCTGAAACACATGGGATTTAACCAAAAGTGGCTGGATTGGGTGAGGAAGTTGCTGACATCTGGTTCGTCATCTATTCTTCTAAATGGCATCCCTGGAAAGCAGTTTGTCTGTAAGCGTGGTGTTAGACAAGGGACCCATTGTCTCCTCTTCTCTATGTGCTAGGTTCTGAGCTACTACAAGTGGTGGTAAATGATTTACTTGAGCAGGGTTTGTTAAGTCTGCCGATTGACACTCATGATAGAGACTTTCCTATATTGCAGTACGCTGATGATACACTACTAATTATTCCAGCAGATGGAGAACAGTTGGTTAAGCTCAAAGAAACTTTGGATAAATTTTCTCTCTCAACGGGGTTGAAAATAAATTACAACAAGTCCTCTATTATTCCCATAAATGTTCAGAGTGAGTTGGTATCTCAGTTAGCTGTTGATTTTGGATGTCAAGTGGGCAGTTTGCCTTTCACTTACTTAGGCCTCCCTTTGGGTACTACACGGCCATGTATACAGTACCTTATGCCTCTGGTATGTAATTTGGAACGTCGGCTGGCGTCTAGCTCGTGTTTTCTAAATCAAGGTTCAAGACTGCAGCTAATCAATTCTGCACTGTCATCTATGCCGCTGCATTTTCTGTGTTCTCTTAGCTTACCACCTGGGCTCACTAAGCAATTGGACAGAATTTTGCGTCAGTGCCTTTGGAGATATAATACTGATACTCCACTGCAGTCTTTGGCTGCTTGGGAACTTATTTGCAAGCCCAAAAAACAGGGAGGTTTTGGAGTAATAGATTTTCCAGAAGAAGAATGCATCTCTTCTCATCAACTTCCTTGATAAGTTTTATAATCGTGTGGATGTTCCCTAGGTCGATTTGGTTTGGAGTGCCTACTACACCAATAAGGTTCCACATGCTGATAACCTGAGAGGTTCGTTTTGATGGAGGGATATTATGAAGTTGGTCGATAACTTCAGAGGGGTCTCCTTTGTGCAGCATGGCTCAAGTGATACATTCATGTTCTGGTTGGATAATTGGAAACTAAATGGAACGGTTACAACTATGAAAGCTAGGTTTCCTAGATTATGCTCTTTTGCTATAAATGAAGATATTTCAGCGGCATCGGTCTATGCCACTGCTAGTGATCTTTCCTCTCTGTTTTCATTACCTCTCTCCAGGCAAGCCTATGCGGAATTAGGAAAACTTCAGTTGATTTTGGCAGACAATCCTCTGAACGCCGACAAGGATGTATGGTCTTTCTGCTAGGGTGGCAAGTATACTGCAAAGAGTTTTTATGATCACATTCATTCACATATTGTTGTGCCGAAAGCTTATAGCTGGATATGGCAGTCAAGGTGTACAATGAATTTCAGGGTTTTTGCCTGGTTGCTGTTAAGAGATAGGTTGAATACAAAGGATTTGCTCAAACGCAGACAATGGAATGTGACTGAAGATTAGTGTTGTGTGCTTTGTCCTTTGAGAGTGTATGAGGATAGACAACACCTTTTCTTCACTTGCAATTTTAGCAAGTGTGTATGGAATTATCTACAGATTGAGTGGTCCGTTGTTGATGACATTCAGTCCATTATTTGTCGGGCTAGAAGAAGTTTAGGGCATGTGTTCTTCATGGAAGTTATCATAGTGGCCTGCAGACATATTTTGTTGCAGTGGAATGGAGCAATCTTCAGGAATGAAAAACCAACTTTTGGGAGATGGAAGGGGGGCTTCATCCATGATATGTCCTTGCTTAGGCACATGATAAGATCGAAACATGTTGACATTTTTATGGCTTGGTTGGAAGCGCTACCTTAGGGCTGTACATTTTAGTTTTGGCATGGTTGGTAGGTCTGCCTTTAGCTTGTATATAGTTAGTAGTTCTCCTTAATTTCCTGCATGTGTGTACAGTTTTGAGACTTGGTTAATAGAAAATGGAAAATGCTGTGGGGCGGTTGCCCTACAGTCGAGCTTCAAAAACAAACGTGATTTTACATCACCGAAAGTGTCCAACTCCAACAGGTGAGGCCACGAGGTCCCAGTAGGTGATGTATTTTAATCATTCCAACTTCTTCTTCGTTGATCTTGAAATCAATGGCTCCTCTTCCACGGCCTACGGAGATGGCGGCCACGGCGGGAGACGATGACACGTAGACTTGGGAACGGAAGGCCGGAGTCGTGGCGACGGCTGAGGGACAACAGGTGGTGACGGAGGGACGGCAGGGTGGCGGCGAAGGGGCGACGGGGAGACCGCGAGGTCACAGCGACGACCAGCGGAATTAAGTGCAACCAAGCGACGGCCAGGTCACGCCGGGGTCTAGGGAGGGCTAGATTCCGGCGACATAGGGGCAGCCGCGCCGCGACGAGGCCGCCTTTCAGCCGCGGGCAGGAAGTTTCCGCCTGGCAGTTGGAGTCACGCGCACTGTTGCATGCGTTTTAGGGACGACCCCTTGTGATGTATATTTATATCACCAGAGCCAATTTTTACATGGTGCCCAAATTATTTTTAGGAAAATAACGGGCTGCTGTTGGAAACCACTATCTTTTCGTGGTTTTAGTTCAAATTGTTGTCGTGGTTTTAGTTCAAATTTAAAATAAAACCACGACAAGAATAGAAAATTATCTCAGCCCTAAGAATCGACATAATGAGATTGCAAGAGTCCTAAGAAATTACTAAATCCATAAGAACTTTGAAATATCACTTGCAGATCTGACAACAAACTGCAAATCTCACAACACCGCCGAATCAATTGCCTTGCCGCGTCTCGAAATAGGCTTTCACCCCGCTATATTAATATAGCAACCACACCGATACAAGGAAATGAAGCAAAGAGAAGTTGGGGCAAACAGAATGCTGGGGCAACAGCAGAGACAAGCCCAAAAAAGAAAAAAGAATGAAGCCTAAGGCGAAGTGACAAAACGAAAATGACCCGCCACAGGTGCGCCCTCTCCGTCTTCGTCCCACCACGTTGCAGGCACCCCGAAGCGCCTCGTGCCAAGTAGCCCCTTCAGAAAGGGAAGCACCGTCGACACGGCGCTGCTACCCGCACCAGAAGTCCTAGGGTTTCCCCCGGCACGCGGAGTAAAGTAGGCAAGGGATTCCACGACGCCCTCCAGGAAGGAATGGTGCCACACGCCGGCGGCACCGCGTCAAGGTCAGACTAGCTGACAGGGATTTCTCCCGACCAGTGTCCACAAAAACATCCTAGCGCAAGGGAGCACCACCACCCATCATCGCCATCCACCAACCTGCGCCACCCCGATCTTGAGTCACCCTCATCTATCGCTTCGTGATACCGGCAAGCGGCCCGAAAGGTGGTAGCACACGACATCGTCGGGACGATAAACAGCAGCCTCGCAGCCACGCGGGAGGTACCCACCTCCACCGCCAAGAGGCAGTCATCGACCGGACAGAACAGCGAGGGCACACCAGTCCCCAGCGGGGTCTGGCCGAGCCCATATGGGCCCGTAAAGCCCGGCCGCCCTGCTGCAATAGGCAGGCCGCAAAGCCGCCGTCGCAGTCCCAGACATGTCGCTGCCACCACCTTTAGGGGAGTCCCGCAGCCACAGCACGCCGGCCCGCTCAGGCCCATCTGAGCCCGCCCGAGCCCATCTGGGGCCCGAGGCGCCCAGACCAGGGCCCAGCCGGCCGCCAGCGGTCGCTGTCGTGAAGCTCCAGCACCACCGGCCACGCTGGACCATGGACTCCCGAAGAGCGCCGCCGCCGCCAAGGAGGGAGAGGCCCCGACCGACCCTCCAGGACGCGGGGAAGGAAAGGCCGCCACCGCCGGCGTCGCCCAGGCATGGCCCGACGACCCCTGCCAGCGGCGGCGACGGGAGAGGGGCGCGGCAGTGGCCCCGTCGCCCTGGGGGGGGGGGGGAGAGGTTTTTTTTCCGCCTTGCCTCGTCTAAGACTCGTTTCAAGCGATTTGCATACACATCAGATCAAAATAACAGAAAAATCAGTGGCTGCAGCAATTCAGCAGGGATTTAACAACATCCACAACACAACATCAGATGTATCTACAAGGAACAGCGGCAGTAGAAACGTAGTATTCCAGAGTTTTCATGGTCACATATACAGATAGCTAGATACATGCAAAGGCCCAAGGTAAAAGCGTCACATAACTTGTGTCCATACGCATATGGATCGAGGAACCACCAAATGACCCGGCGTGCATGCACGAGGCACCGGTGTTCTAGGTCTCCTTCTTCCCTTTCGCCACCCCCCTGGGTATCTTGCTCAGAACCTTGGTGTCCAGCACCTCGTAGTGCTTGCATGCCTCGGTATGGGCCTTTCCAGCGAAGTGGTCCACCTTGTCCTGGTACTTGTCGTACAAGATCGGCACCGTGTGGACCATCAGGACGGCTGTTCGAGATCTCAAATATATCAGCCCACTAGCATGTAACACCCAAGCTTTTCGATAATATTGTGCAAGTTATAAAGATGCATTACCAACGTAGACCAAGGTGAGGAAGTCACAGCAGCTTCCCACTTCAGAGAGAACCCAGAGAGCAGCAATCACCTAAGAAGCACAGGATAACTATTAGAGAGTCCTCGAGCAGTGAACTCGTGTGTAAATGTAATGACAGAAACGTACACCAAGGAATTTCTTCAGGTCATGCCCCATCGCAATCTCCCGAAACAAGTGAAGGGCTCTGTTGACGTCGCTGCGCAATGCCCGTGCCACATTCACAACAGCATCTTCAGATAACTGAATGACAGGAAAATCCGGGGGACTCCTGAAAAAAGTACCACTTGATGTAATGACGGAAGCAATATCAACTGTAACACGTAAAAATAACGATATGTATCTCACTCACTTCTTGATGAAGGTTATAGCTTTGGACCACAGGAACAAGACGGCCAGGACTCCAATCATCACATGGGATATCAGAGTTAAGAGGTGGTAATCAAGCACTTCAAACAACATCCATATGACAGTTGCACCACCGATCACTACAGCAGTTGTCTTCTTGTCTTTCCATAATAGCACATCAGCAGCTGCGCAAGAGTGTACCAAAATAAGCAAACAGAATAATCAGAATTGTCATAAGCAGGAGGGACTTCAAGATTTACTATACTGCATGATGCTGTTTACTTATAATCAATGGATCTAATTATGGCTATAGCAGAAGAAAATACTTCACCCATCCCATGTACGAAGAGCATAACATTCTTCTTGAGAACAACATAACATGTGAAACCTTGTAACAGGTTATTACTAATCAAATACATGAGTATTCAACAACTTCTCGTGTTTTAGGAGTTCATGTATGTCTCAATATATCAATTTGTGATCACCAAATGGCACAGGAATAAGAAAGAGGAACTAAGAATTCACTAGGGCTGCGAACTTTGAATCTGGGACTCCCAATTTCTCCTTAATTTGAAGCTCAATTTTAATATTTCCGAGTTGGGTGCCTTTGTGTATTATCGTGCATATCTTTCACAATCCTTGAGGCTGAAACTAACACCCTCATGCCTAATCCGGATCTTTCCTAAACCTTTTTTTACAGTTCATTGAACAGGAAGACAACAGGGATTCCAGAGGGACGCACACATGACCGTCCTCACGAAGCGACTGCAACTACGTGAGGAGGTGCCTCCAACTTCAGATAGCAACGACATAAGGCCTCGCCCAGCCTTGCCTCTAGCCATGAACGGCGGGGCGTCGAGACTCACAGCAACAGGGCCACGTCACAGTAATAAAGAAAGAAGCGCCATAAGAGAAAAGAGGATGCTTCTCCACATATCAGTTATACTTCTGCTGAATCAAAGTATAATTTTAAGGATCGCTCTGTATAGCAGCATAAGAGACAGCATTCCCTAGATTATGTTGCAAGACGTTTCTTTTAAGGCAATAAGTTTCTACAAGATAATAATTGAAACTTCAGAAAAGTGGACCAAATAGATCCACAAGTCCATGCTATTCCCTTTTGAAAGATGGTTCACAAGTCCACGTGGATTTTGATAAAGTAGATTGAAGAGCACCTAAATTCATGTGTGGGTTCTCAGCTAGAATATAATTGTTTGTTGCCACTTGCAAGAAGCCACCAACACAAATCATTACAATCCTTCCAGGGGTAACATATCCTCCATAGGAAACTGGATAAAAAGGTGGTGATCCCAACAGGCAGGCTCAACTTTCGATTTCACTTACCATCATCATATATCCAGAGTAGCAAAGCTTCAGAACAGGTAGGCTCAATCCATGTGAATCACTGACATGGATTGCAAGGCTTCAGAACAGTATCACACAACGATAAAACGAAAAGAAGTGGTACGGGTCAACAGCACATAAAGTTCAGAGACGTGAGGTAACTGCGCCATATTTCAGAGACGTGAGGTAACTGCGCAGATTATGTCCAGGCCGAGGATCTCAAACGACAACAGTCCACCAGATAATTCAGAAAATTACAGGTTTCTTGCGGTAAAAGATGTCTCCTTATTTTATTGTTTCAGAATTAGCTATGTGCAGTGGCGGCGCCAGTAGGGGGTCGAGGGCACGTGGTCGACCCGGCTCAGATTTTGCGGAAAAAAAATTAGATAGCAGAGAAAGAAAAGTCCACAGCACTCTCTCCCGAGACGAACCAGTCGTGCCCTGCTTTTCTCTCTCTCGTCCGAGACCGAGACACGAACCCGTCGCTCCAGCGCCGCCACCCGCCACGCCCTCGCCGGACGCCGGCCACCGCCGCGGCCTCGCCGGCCATCCGCCGCGCCCCACACGCCGGCCATCCGCCTCGCCGGCCATCCGCCACCCGCCGCCCCCCACGCCGCCTAGCTCCAGGCTTCAGCGCGGCCTCGCTCCACCCGCCGCCCCCCACGCCAGCCCTCGCCCGCGCCGCTATTTCGGTGGTAGAGCTGGTAGAGCTGTCGGAGCACGGCGTCATGGTCATCGTGGAGGAGAGCGGCTGCCTCCAGGCCAAGGTCTACCTCAAGAGCGAGGTTCGTGTGCGCGTGCCAGCCAGGTGTTTGTGTTTATTCCTCGATGGCCCTCTGAATTTATTTTGTGGGGATTGGTTGCTGCAGCTGTTTGTGGAGTACGACTACGCGGCGGAGGGACGTCCGTGGTTCGGGCTCAGCCTGGGGCTCCTCGTGGATTGCCTCAACATGTTCTCCGTCCCAGGGTGCGCCTCCTCTGTCGAGATCCGGTATCCTGGCCCCGACATGCAGCTTCTCCTCAAGTATGTGTCGTCTCTGCATCTGACTGTTTTTTCGTTCTTAAATTTGCAATACCATCATCCTTTAAGTTCTAATTGATAACGCAAACTCATCAGACATTTGCATAACCATGGTGGAAAAATTGCATTGATGTGTTATCATCTTTATAATGTTATCTAGGGACTCACTAGACATTTCGATACCGTGGTGAATAAATAAAGTAATAGCTAGCTGTTCATACTTGGGATGGAACATATGAAAAAAATTCGCCGGTGGCACACCTTTTACCGTTCGCCCCCCCCTCCCCCTCGTCTCAATTCCTGGCTCCGCCACTGGCTATGTGGACAGGGTAAACGTTTTTATAGCTCATCCGACGCTATCCGCAATAAAGTTGAACACAAGATAATTTCAGACAATCGAAGATCTAAACCATTATTGTAATAACATGCATCATCGACCAAAGAAACCAAGGGAGTAACTACCAGCCAAATGAGCCAAGTACTTTCTCTAGCTAATTGTTAGGCACTTCGCAGCTGAACCACACCCAGTTACCCACAAACACAAAAATAAATGGAAATCTAGCAACAATAATAGCAACCAAAATTTATCTACAAAAGAGTACTACTAACGAAAACATAGCAAGAGTTGGTACTAGACAAGAAAAGAAAGAGAAAGGAACGGAAAGTTCGTACCTTTACCGCCTCCAAGCACCTTATGCACGGAGGTGTCCTCAGGGAGCAGCTTGAACCCGCGGGACCTCACCGTCGTGTCGGCCGCCGACGCAGGCGGTGCCGCCTTCTCCGGCGAAGCGTCGGCCTCCACGGTCGGCTCCATCGCCTGCGGCGAGGCCAAGCCGCTCTCGGCGGGCGCTGCCGGGGTCGGCGGGGGCGCGGCGACGGTCTCCTCGATTGGATCGGCCATGGATGGAGCAAACGAAGCTACAGGAAAGCTAAACACGAATTCCCCTCTGTTCCTCCTCCGCTCTCGTAAAGCGTGCAGTGTGTGGAACTTTGGTGCCTCTTTTCTTCGGCGGAGGAAAGATGGTGGAGATCTCTAGAATATGGGGCGAGAGGGACGGCCGGCCGTCAGGGGCCGTCACGGCGCCTTTCGGTGGTGGAGCAGGTACGCGCACCCGGGAAAGGTGTACCTTATTTCTTGAATCCATCTCCAACACATGCCTTAAAATAGGGCCCTTGGAAAACAGTTTTAGAGCACCAAAAAGTTAAATTTTGAAAAGAAAAGGTACTACAAAAAAATTATGCAGATAGTCTAAAATAGATCAGCATAGTTTTTTCCGATGTAACTGACGATGTAAAATAGGCATCCAACACACTGAATTTTCAAAATTTAATCCTACTCATGCATACTTGGATTTATAAAAATACAAAATGCAGAAACTAAAATATGATACTTAAACATAGTTCTACCGCCTCTTATGGACACACTACGGCTCTTTCCACAGTCCGTCTAGTCAACACTGTCGGACTCATCGTTGTCCGACTCAACCTTGATCGATGCAGAGCGGCCAACCTCGTCCTTCTCCTTGCTCTGTATCACGGCTCACGAAAAACTCGTACTAGGTCTGCACGAGCTTCGAATGTGCCGCAGCGAACCTCGACATAGCTATCGCATCGTGCTCATGTGTGTTGCACTGCTGCCCACTTGCGAGGTCCAGAAAATTGAGCTAGGATTTGGGACGATCGTAGGTCCAAGTACCACGTCGTACGCGCGCGACGAGCTCCGGTGACTCTAAGGTGGCGAGCGAGTGCCGAAAACTGTCGCACGATATCTCGGCGGCGAGATAACACCGCAGTAGCCCATGCTGCTCCTCCGCTCGGTGCCGCGGCATCCTCGTCTCGGTGCGGAGGTGACGACTTGTTGGTGGTGGGACGGTGCGGTGGAGGTGATGGCCAATTTGGTGGCGGATGTGAAGGTGTCGGCAGTGATGAGCCGATGTGTTGGAGGTGACCGGTGCGATGGTGCGACGGCGAGACGGTGGTGGCCGCGGAGGTGGCCGAATCGACGTGGTGGGGCGGTGCAGACGTGGATCCGACGGAGGAGGGTAAGGTGCAACGGTGGTGGCTGGAATCGGCAGCGGGGCGGCAGACGATAGGATGGGTGGAAAATTTTCACAGGGTGGCCGCCAAAAATTTCGCGCGCACATAGATTTTACGGAAATATCTTGGTAACCGCGGGATTTGTTTTGTGGCGAGATTTAGTTGACACCAGATGTACGCGTAGCAGTTTTGCCTTGTCGACGGTAAAGTAACGGAGCGCAGAATCCGTCGGCACAACCTTCCGCAGACGGAGATGCAGTTCGGGATCGTGGTGCTGTGCGGATGTGGCAACCGGGGAGGACGACACGCGAACACCATGATTTTTGCTGGAAAGATCCTGGCCGCCACGTGCTACCGTTGCTCTGGACTACTCTGCTAACCTGCTCCGATATGAGTGGTGCTGCCTCTTCCGGCGTGCCACGCGTGTCCCTGGCCACCGCCTGAACCCAAACAAACCAAAGGCCAAAGGGGTCATTGACCTGCTCCCAGTGATATATTCGTCGCCTAGGAATTCGGGATGTCGTGGTGCATACAACAATGGGAAAAATACTGAAAATATGTTTTTCTTTTGCTAGGATATACAGGACGGATAGTCACTTTGCCTCTCGAAGTCCCGTGATTGCTATATTTTAAAATATTAAAAAAGGTATATTTAGAATTCTCAGAAAAAGTGAAAAAAAAACCCAGATAGTCAAAGGTACATCCTACTAGTAAAATTATTTATACTAGCAAAATGCCCGTGCGTTGCAACGGACGTGAAAAACTAAAGTACTTAATTTTGACCATCATATATTATAATTTTATTCTGTGGTTTTATGTGATAGAGACATACACTTTTCTGGTATACGTGTATAACCGAGATTACAGAAAAGAAAACTCAAGCATAAGTCTCGAGCCATGCATCTAGGTATAATCATACAGTTTCTGCAAGGCCTCCGTCTTATACTGAAGTAACGGGCTTCCACATGATGGATTAGGCATATTTCAGAATTACAGTCGGTCAAATTACTGCGGCTACCGTTCGATAACTTTTTTTCATGGCCGCTCCGTTAAATGCATTTATCGGCGAAAAATCTCAAACCATTTGAATTTGGCAGAATTCTTCCCAATTTTTTTTATTGTTTCAAGTTTGAGTTTAAAATTATGACTGAGAATCTCGGCCGGTAACCGGCCGGTAATTTTCCGGTAACCATGGTTACTGGTAATCCCTCATCGGCAACAAGTTCGCGGCCGGCGCCAACAGCCGCATCTACCGTGGCATCTACAAGCAGCGCGCCGTGGCCGTGAAGATGGTGCGCATCCCGGAGCGCGACGAGGCCCGCCGCGCTGTCCTGGAGGACTAGTTCAACTCGGAGGTGGCCTTCCTGTCCCGGCTCTACCATCCCAACATCGTGCAGTTCATCGCAGCGTGCAAGAAGCCCCCCGTGTACTGCATCATCACCGAGTACATGTCGCAGTGCACGCTGCGGATGTACCTCAACAAGTAGGACCCATACTCGCTGTCGCCGGAGACGATTCTCAAGCTGGCACTGGACATCTCCCGCGGCATGGAGTACCTGCACGCGCAGGGGGTCATGCACCGGGACCTCAAGTCCCAGAACCTGCTGCTCAACGACGAGATGCGGGTCAAGGTCGTCGACTTCGGCACCTCCTGCCTCAAGACGCGCTGCCAGGCCACCAAGGGCAACAAGGGCACCTACCGCTGGATGGCGCCGGAGATGATCAAGGGGAAGCCCTACACGCGCAAGGTGGACGTCTACAACTTCGGCATCGTGCTCTGGGAGCTCACCACCTGCCTACTCCTGTTCCAGGGCATGACCCCCGTACAGGCCGCCTACGCCGCCTCAGAGAAGGTTTGAGTTCGTCTTATACATTCCATTCGTTTCTGAATCAAGTACTTTAATTTGAATCTGTATCTGATAAGTTGTCTGTCGTATGATCGATATATCAGAATCTCCGCCCGCCACTGTCCCCGCCGTTGCTCAACAACCTGATCAAGAGGTGCTGGTCGGCCAATCTGGCGAGGCGGCCCGAGTTCAGCTACATCGTGTCGGTGCTGGACAAGTACGACCACTGCGTCAAAGACGGGACGCCGATCATGGTGCACCAAGAGCAGAATCGCAGCGGCCCCTTCATCCCTCGTTTCCAAGCACGGAAGACAGAGATGATACAAACGATGACTGCGGTAGTCCAAGGAAACAGGGTCGATTCGCTCCACTCAAGGCACCTCTGCTCGATTACTTCGGTGCGAAAAATCAGCACGGCGGTATGGACGTGTTTGACGAGGTGGCGGAGGTCGTTGGCGGCTCTAGCTACGGTGCCGACCACGGCCACCGCCGCGGCGGCTAGGGCTCCGCGGAGCACTCCACGGAGTCGTCTTTTCTTGCACGCACGAGGAGACGGAGTCGATGCATGGAGGAGACGATTTCCTTTGGGTCTCTCTAACGCTCAATCGATTGAGAATTAGCTTAGTTCTCAATCGCATGACGTCATCAATTCCAGTTGCAAGTCAAGTTGCAACTCATGATTAGCACGAATCACGAAGCAAATCAAACGGTCCAGAGCAGTTGCAATGGACTTGCAACTCAGGCGAATGAGAATTAACTTAGTTCTCATTCACATGACGTCATCAAATCCCAGTTGCATGTTGACTTGCAACTGATGCACGAATCACAAAGCAAATCAAGTTAACTTGCAACTGATGACGTCATGCGATTGAGAACTAAGCTAATTCTCAATCGATTGAGAATTAGCAAAACCGATTTCCTTTTATGTCGCACGCACGAGGAGACGATTCACGTACTCTTTTCAGATTCGAACTCAATTACTCGTATGGGAGATGGGCTCGTATTGGAGTAGAAACGTGTCTTTTTTTCACGTACGTTTCGCTTCGGGTCGAGCGCTTTTTTTCACGTACATTTTGCTTGAATCGGGTTTTTTAGCGATAGAGGAGAGGCATGAGATTGTTGGTTTTTTTGACGTACCACCACGGTCGCTTAAGGATATTATATAGTAGAGATTATTAGCTACACGGGAATGAAAAAAATCTCAGATCCATACACTTATCATTCTTATGTAGCTCATAATCTAAATTATTTTAAAATGAAATTTTACACGTTTGTGAGATACATCTTTAATAAGATGCATTATTTTTTTTCAAAATTTAGAAACTTGTAAGCATGATTTAAAAAAAATGAAAGGATTGACAAAGTACTCATCAGTATGTATCGTGAATACAGTGTGGTGCACCTTTTCTTTTCTTATGTAGACGGTTTGGAACGAAAATGATATGTACGAAACCCGTTTAGATCACCATTTTTTGAGTGAATATATAATTTCAAATCTAAATTGGTAGGTAGGACATTTTGGCATGTTTACATTCTACAACACACCCTGGGTGGAGCCACTCCATGCGCTTAATCGTCCACCTCGATCTTACCCGTTACCTTTGTCGATGGATAAAAAAATTATACCCGTCACTGTCACATAAATAGATACTCGCGAGTAAAAATAGTCGTGTTTGCAATTTCGAATTGAGCAGAGAATGGTCATAACATATATTCTCATAAATAACATCACTTGTCCATAAACAACCACACAACATAAATGTTAAACTACAACACAACATAGTTATACAATAAATTCACAAACTCGCGACAAAGTATGTAGCTAATTGTTTGTACTTGTACATAAGTAACATAACGCTATAAAATAAGCATTACAATAAATGTATAAAGTTGTGACTGGTACACCGCTGTAGGTTATATGATCTCTTACCCTAACCCTCTGTACCGATAAATATGATTTTTCTCCTTTATTTTCATGTTAATTTTTTGACTCATACTCCTACCCTAATAGGAATTTTACCCGACGGGTACACAGGTAAGGGATACTCATTCCATCCCTATTTGCAGGTCCAATTTGTAAGTTCTGAGAGGTTAGCAAGATAAGTTGGTATCAACCGATTCATTGGCATACTTTGGCTTACCCAAATAGTGCAAGTAAAATGTGGCACCAAGCAAGCGGTCCTTTTTTTTTTTGGCTTGCCTACACTAGAATTGTTCCTTTTTAAAAGAGTAACAAGTTGAGAGAGGAGGACAATAGGCTCCCCACCAAAATATGTTACTTCAAAATGTTACAAAACCAAGCTCCTGACCTCTCGTTAGGAGTTCATTTACATCTACTCGTACCTTACAACGCGAAGTTACAA
Source organism: Poa pratensis (assembly GCA_947311845.1). NCBI lineage: Eukaryota > Viridiplantae > Streptophyta > Magnoliopsida > Poales > Poaceae > Poa > Poa pratensis. The sequence goes on along the minus strand of CAMZMU010000078.1, from coordinate 30,033,388 downwards.
TAAAAAAGAAGGAAATATATTGTACGTGACAAAATACTGTCTAGCCGCGTTGCACGAGATAACCATGACCACAGAAGAAATTGCATGCAGTGCATGGAGGAGTGCTACGAGTGCGCCATCGAAAGGTGTCTCAACACCCAGACCTTGAAAGTTTCCACAATATCACACCTAAATAGCCCATGGTGATCACCACGACACCATACTAGAGCACATGACAGTAAACGAGTGTCGGTCGGTGGCATTGACCGTAAATTCAAGTCCCAAGGGCACGATGCTACAAGCTATGCAAATCATGATACAATTAAAGAAGATGAACCTTGACAGCAAACCTTGCCACAATATGACAACCCTGACCATTTTACAAGGTAGGTGGATGACCTAAACTGTAAAAGAAACACTAAACAAACAAAAAGAACTAGGATTACATATTTCACCATAATAAAAGTGATCGTTGCCCTAGGATGGTCTTGAGCCTGCACATCAACACAAGAGCAGAAGCATATGTCAACATCGCGACATCATAAGGAGACACCGCCAGATCCGTCTAATGACATAGCCATAGAACGCCAAGAACCAGCACCATAAGAATAAGGAGTCCACAAATCCACAATGTTGTCTCCCAGGAGACACATTCTCCCTGTGGACGCCGACACTAGTCCACCATGAAGATCGACGTCAACAGTAGGGATAGCGGTTCTGTTTTTAACCTTTTACAAGAAGAACAACGCCTATAGGCATCACCATGGATAAGTTTTGCTAAAAATTGCACATGTCCCCACCCTAAAGGGACAAAAGAAAGTTTCATGGAGGAAACCGTAATTTCTTGTCACCGTTAAGCTTCCATTGATCCTCCCGTCTATATATACAAGAGTACTTACTATTATCTATATCCATAAGCTTGGAGCGGGAACCGTGGAAGTTTACCGGTGCCAAGGAGCTCCGGCGATTTCCCTCCAAGAAGGCTCCGGATACTCTTGCAGGGAGACTAGTTAAATTTGGTGCGGCGACACGCCGCACCTTTGTGATAATTTTTTTTTAGTTGCGTTATATATATTGTAAAGAAAGGTGGTAGTTCTAAATCGTATAATGTGCTTAGCTGAAATTCAATTTGAAAGCAAATTATAATTAGAGTAAATGAGTTTGCATTTTGTGAAAATATTCATCGTATCAAGCATTTTTTTTTGAAATGCAACTACATAATTAGAGAGAATTAAGTTATGTTGCTTGCAAATATGTTAGATAAATTCAAATGATCAAGCATGGTTCCATTTGGCTATAATTTTCCTATGAAGCAGCTTAATCAATTATATTATGGTTATATGTAAATATTAACTAATTTGAGCATTAATTTAAATTTGGAAATGTACGTATTCGGAAATATTTTTTAGGTTTCAAAATTGTTGGAATTTATAGAAAGTTTACGTTTGGAAATGGTTAAGTTTTAAAAAGTTGTTCATTTGTGAAGTTATGCAGGTTTGAATTATTTTCTGTTTTTACGTTTGTAAAATATGTAGGTTTGGAAGGCATTTAGATTTTTAAAATATGCAAATTTGTACGTCGCAGATGTGTGGTACAACTGAAATTTGAGAATGTACATCGGCGTCACGCCGCGCTTGTGTTAGTTTGTAATTTTTTTATAATTTTGAATTGTTTAAATAGGTTTGTATTTTGGCATTAATAAGTATCATTTATTGTTGTGAGCATGTAGATATATTTTGTAGTACCTCTAGTATTCTAGCAATTTGTAATATTGAAATGTACTTATATTTTCCAAATAATATTTAATTTAAGTACGTAGTTAGTGCTATTGTAGTTTTTTTTGGATTTGAGTCCACAATTTGGAAAAGTTAATTATTATTGCATCTAAATATTGACTATTTTGAATTGTGTAAATATGTTTTGTGTTTTGCCATACGTAGTTCGCGTTGATTTTTCTGAGCATTTGTTATATAGTTTAGAGAATATTCAAATATTTAGCAAATTGAAGTATTTAAATATGTCTTTATTTTGCCATGAATTCTTAACTGCAATTAGAGAATCAGCATTTGAGTTATATTCAAATGCTGACCAAATACTTGGCAAATTTGAATGTTTGATTATGTTTGTATGTTAGTGTAAATAATTAATTTAGCCTCGTAGTTAGAAGGTGTGTATTGTATGAGCATATAGTAAAGTGAATATATAATTTGAGGAATTGCACCTGAAGTTCATATTTAGAGAAAGTTAATTTAGTTTTTGCTAATATTTTGCTTAATTGAGAAAATATGTAGTGTGAGCATTTGTTAAATTGAACTATACATAATTATGGGGAGTGTATTTAGTTTTTCTTCAAGTATTCATCAATTAAAAATGTTCCAACGTTTTTTTCCCTTTAAATATTTGGTTTTTTTTTGTGTGAGCGTATGAGCATTTGTTAAATTGAACTATACATAATTATGGGGAGTGTAGTTGGTTTTTCTTCAAGTATTCACCAATTAAAAATGTTCCAACATTTTTTCCCTTTAAATATTTGCGCTTTTTTTGTGTGAGCATGCTGATATATTTGAGAATATCTCTAATTTTTAAGCAATTTGAAATGATAAAAAATTCTTAATTTCAAATTTTAGTTTATAATGGGTGGAAATGCACATTTATTCATTTGGATTCCATAGCTAGAGAATTTATTTAAATTGAACTTCATACAATTGGAGCAAGTGTATGTAAAATTCTTCCAAATTTTCACTAAATTGAGCTGTGTAAATATGTTTTCATTCTGCTATATTTAATTAGCATTTATTTTTGTGATGTTTGTGAATTATTTGGTGCGGCGCACGACGCACCGGTTGGGTTAAAAAAAAATCAAAATTCGTTGAAATTTGTTGTGTGGAGTATATTTAAATACCTAATGAATTAAAATGTTAAAATTATATTCTTACATTAATATTTAACTTAAGTCTATAGTGGTGGAAATACACATTTGTTGAATTGAATTCCGTAATTGGAATAAATTAATTTAGATTGTATCCAAATAATTATTAAATTGGAATGTTCAATTTAAGTCTGTAATTAGAGTGAATGTATGATTTTAATATTTAATAAATTTAACTTCATATAAGAGGGGGAGTGCATTTGTTTTTTTCTTTGAAGTATTTCTCAAATTGGTATGTTTAAACATGTTTTTTTCCCTTATAAACAGTTAGCATTCTTTTTACTGAATAAAAAAGTTAGGTAGGTGTTAATGCTTTGTTTTCTTTTGTTTAGATGTACAATATATATTGTAAAGAGAATTGGTTTCTTTGTTTTTGTTTGGTGTAATTTTCCAATTTAAAGTGTTAAAATTTGTTGAAAAATGTCGTTTGGATGAGCTTCAAAATTTCAGCAATTATAAATGTACAAAAATATGTAGGTCTATGTTTGTAGTTTGACATATTCAATTAAGCTCCATAAAATTTTGTGTGAAAAGGTTAGAAATTTGTTAAATTTGGAAGATTTTGGTATATTGGTTGTATTGTCTTGAACTATAGATTAAAAGATATGATTTTTCTGAATTTTAGTATTGTTTCTCTGTAATTGTGAATTTTCTGTACGTGGGGCGCAAATTTTGTGCGAAAAGTTTGGAAATTTGTTAAATTTGAATTTTTTTATATATTGTTTGTATTGTCTTGAATTATAAATTTAAAGATATGATTTATCAAATTGGTATGTTTAAACATGTTTTTTTCCCTTATAAACAGTTAGCATTCTTTTTACTGAATAAAAAAGTTAGGTAGGTGTTAATGCTTTGTTTTTTTTTGTTTAGATGTACAATATATATTGTAAAGAGAATTGGTTTCTTTGTTATTGTTTGGTGTAATTTTCCAATTTAAAGTGTTAAAATTTGTTGAAAAATGTCGTTTGGATGAGCTTCAAAATTTCAGCAATTATAAATGTACAAAAATATGTAGGTCTATGTTTGTAGTTTGACATATTCAATTAAGCTCCATAAAATTTTGTGTGAAAAGGTTGGAAATTTGTTAAATTTGGAAGATTTTGGTATATTGGTTGTATTGTCTTGAACTATAGATTAAAAGATATGATTTTTCTGAATTTTAGTATTGTTTCTCTGTAATTGTGAATTTTCTGTACGTGGGGCGCAAATTTTGTGCGAAAAGTTTGGAAATTTGTTAAATTTGAATTTTTTTTGTATATTGTTTGTATTGTCTTGAATTATAAATTTAAAGATATGATTTTCCCGAATTTTAGCATTTTTTCCCTGCAATTTCAAATTTACTGCTATGCGGTCCCGCATGTCAGGGTTTTTTTCATTTTACAATTTAGTCAAAAAAAATCTGGCAGATGGGGTCCGCGGTGACGTCAGCGCGTCACGTCACCGGCGCCGGCGGCGGACGCGGCCGTGCTGCCGAGCGCTACGCGCGCCGCGTGCTTGGGAGCGAGCGGATCCGTGCGAGGGTGTCGTGGGGAGGCGAACGGGCGGCAAAGCGAGCTATTTGGTCGCCGGAGTTGCCGCTGGCGGGCGAGTCCATGGCGGCGGACGTCGAGGACGGCGCGGACGATTCCGGCGAGGACGCGGCGTCCCGGCAGGCGGCTGTCTGTGAAGAGGAAGAGGAGGAGGCGGTGAAGCTCTCTGTGACCTTCGATCTGGACAGGGAGCGACGGAGCGATGGCGTCGAGCGTCGGCGGCCTCAGGCTGCGCGCGAGAGAGAGGAGAAGAGGATGAGTTGTGTGTACGTTTTACACGGAGATCCCTGTCGTTTGTGGAAATTGCAAATCAGTCCTTTTCAGGGTTTTTTTTGTAAATTTCCGCACTGTTCAACACTGTAGCAGTGAACAGTGCGAACTGTACCTAAGCACAGTAGCACGAGCGCGGAGAGGCCGCGAAATCGGCCAGCTTTCATATAGTTAGAAATGTGAGCGTAGATTTCGTTTCTTCTTGTGCTTACAATTTCGTTCACTAGTTTTGGGTAGTTAGTTTGCTATTTTTTTGTTGTTAGGTTTTTATGTGTAGAATTTTTCCTTCTAATACAAAATAACACACACTTTGATGCCTGTTCTACAAAATTAGTATATTAAAGAAATTTGTAGTACATCGCATCTTAAGCCTACACTTTCGTATTACATACTGCAATCCAAATAGGCCATTACACCAAGCACCTCGTCAATTCCTTCATCGTAATGGATAGCTTCCTTTTTAGAGGGTAAATTGGTTTGCCATATAGATGTTTCTAGACTACTTTCTGGAGAGCCTACTCACCGGATAAGCTAATGATCACGAAGATGGAAGGAGAACTTTCAGGTATAGAGCGACAGCAACTACATCCTACTGGCTCCTATCAGATGCAATGTCATCTCATCGCCCATACAGGCCTACATTAGGGCTGGACATAAAGCTCAAAGCTCGGCGAGCTTAATGAGCGCTCGGTAACTTGACTCGTTTGAACTCGGCTCATTTTCTTAATGAACCGAGCTGAGTAACAATTTTAGCTCGTTAACACTAACGAGTTTCACGAGCTACTCGTTAAGCTCGTTAGCAACGTGTCAGTAGGTTGCAAATCGTGGCAGTAGGCTGCAAATCTGCATCTTTTAAGTATTTTTGCACACGGTAGGTCTTTGACAAATACATGTCAGCATATTTTTATAAGTATATCTATGTCCAAAAATTGTTGCTGCTGATGCTTGCTTGATAGCTTGCTTAATTAGCTGAATACCCTGATATATCTTCTTAACGAGGTTTAACGAGCTGCTCGCGAGCACTCGCGAACATATAACGAACCGAACCAATCTTTAAATTTAGCTCGTTATCCTTAACGAGCTTAACGATCCAAATCTTAACGATCACGAGTCATAACAAGCCGAGCCTTAACGATCCGAGCAGCTCGTTAGTCCAGCCCTACCTACAGGAACAAGATCAAGGTCATTTTGTTGCTATGCTGTTGTATCAGCTCAGATGAAGCGAATAAAACTCCAAAATTCCAAATAAAAGGTGAACTGAATCGACCTGACCGGATAGTACCATATCACGGTAATTTCTATACATCGCTCATTAGCGATGGCTTTCACATGCGTCGGTTCAAGCATCTATTTACTGGGCCAGGCCCATTTAGTTCACGAGAGGTTTGCTTTCACGGTTTCGAGGCGAGGGAGTAAGACGATGTAAACTTTTTCCTTTCTCTCATCACAGTTCTGCTCCTGATCTACGTTTGCATGACGTTGTTTACTTTTTATTTTCTGCTCCACTCTTCGCGAGTGGTTGTTCTCATATTTCCACGGTCTCGTTTTCGTTTTTCTTTTTTCTTTTCTTTTTGTTTTCATTTCTATTTTATTTCGTTTTTTCACTTTTAAAAATTGTTCATATTTAAAAATAGTACATATTATAGTTTTTGTTCACACAATGTTTTTGTTGAAGCTGTTTTTCTTGTCGCATCTTTCCCATGTTCCAAAATCGTTAAAATCTCTTTTTCTGTTCACACACTTTTTCTGTTTATTTTGAAATTCGTTCAAATATTGTTTCTGATCGCTTTTTCTGTTTCTGTTCACACACTTTTTGTTTTCCTGATCGCTTTGAAATTCATTCAATCAATTTTTCCGTTCATGTTTTTAAAATCATTCAAATCTTAGTTTTTGTTCAAACACAGGTTATGTTCATAAATTTTTTTGTTCACATTGTTCTTCTGTTCGCATCTTTTTCATGTTCAAATCGTTCAAATATCTTTTTCCGTTCACACTTTTTGAAATTCGTTCAAACATAGTTTCCGTTCAAATATTGTCGCTCATATTTTAAAATCGTTCAAATCTTATTTTTCTGTACACGCTTATTTTCCGTTCACACGTTTTTAAATCCGTTCAAAAATAGTTTCCGTTCAATCATTGTTTCGGTCATGTTCCGTTCAAAAATGTTCAGATTTTCTGCTCACTTTAAAAATCGTTCAAAAACAGTTTCCGTTCACCGCTATTTCCTATTCAATTTTTTAAAATCATTCGAAAATAATTTCTGTTCACAGGCCTTTTCTGTTCATTTTTAAAATCGTTCAAATGTCATTTTCATTCATAGACTTTTTTCTGTTCACTTTTTAAAAAATCGTTCAAAAATAATTTCCGTCCATAGTCTTTTTTTTTCACTTTTTAAAATCGTTCAAAAAAGATTTCGTTCACCGACATTTTCTGTTCACTTTTAAAATCGTTCAAAAACAGTTTCCGTTCACCGCTATTTTCTGGTCATTTTTTAAAATCGTTCAAAATAGTTTTCGTTCATTGACCTTTTCTGTTCACTTTTAAAATCGTTAAAAAATAGTTTTCGTTCACTGCCATTTTCTGTTCACTTTGAAAATCGTTCAAAAATAATTTTCGTTCATAGACTTTTTTCTCTTCACTTTTTAAAAAATCGTTCAAAGATTATTTCCGTTCGTAGACTTTTTCTGTTCACTTTTTGAAATCGTTCAAAAAGATTTCGTTCACCGGCCTTTTTTGTTCACTTTTAAAAAAAATTCAAATATCAATTTCGTTCACCGGCCTTTTCTTTTCACTTTTAAAATCGTTCAAAAATAGTTCCCGTTCAACGCTATTTTCTGGTCATTTTTAAAATCGTTCAAAAATAGTTTTGATAAAATATGCTAAAAAGGTTTGGAACATCTATTCAAAATTGAGAAGTTACAATCGACGAAACTCGGAACTGAGTATAGGAATAGAACCTACTCGTGGACGTGCTTAATTTTCGTGTACACATTTGTATGTTTTTCAAAGAAATTCGAACATGCACCCTCTGCACGAAGCAAACCATGAATATAATAGCAAAGTCCATGCGATGCACTCTCTTGAAAGAAAATCAAACAGGCTCTCGCAAAGTACACGGAATAAACTATTTTCTATGAATTTTTAGAATTGAATATTTCACGCGCAGCAACCAAATAGTTCGAGCAGTCCAACAAAGCGCGCGGAGAAACAGCCGTACCCGTGAAGAAACAGTAGCAAACAGAAAAGTTGAACGCGCGCGAGCACATGGGCCAAGCCCAAGAAGGTTTTCTTGTTGGCGACGCTGGTACGATCTATCGCCTTAAGCCGACGTAAAGGACCTCCCCCATATCACGGATGTATCGCATTTCATTTTCAAGCATGCAAGGGCCGTGCTGCCGCGTCGTGAAGGTGGGCTTTTCTGTTATGGGCATTAAGACGACCCACAACCGCTACCGCCCGTGCTTTTGCCCCGCGGTGCTCAGCGGCAGTGAAGGGGAGAAAGGGAATAGGGTGAGGACGAGGCCGGTAATGGGGCCGTCTCGTTCACCCGGATGATGGTGGTGGTGTGGGGGAGATAATCATGCATCCATGACCCATCTTTGCTCGGCGAGAGCGGAGCTCATCGACATTGTACCGCACAGTACGCCCGTGACATACATCACGCATGCAGCCATTGATCGAGCTTGGCTACCTAGCGTAGCTAGGGACCAAAGGTCTAAAGCATAGTAAAGTAAAGTCGGCGAAATGGGGATCTGCAATCTAAACAATACTACAAAGATGGTGGGGTGCTGCAATGCCTCCCGTGACCAAAGCATTCCAATTTTCATGCGGTGCATGCAGATGCAGCTAGGCATGCAATAGATAGAGCGGTCAGCGGTGGTGGCCGGGTATCCAATTCCGTGCAGCGTCTGGGAAGAAGAACGAGAATGGCGGACTAGGGGGGGGGGGGGGGTCGTGGAAAAAAATCCTATACGACCCAGCGTAAAATGACCCAGGTGTGGACCATCTTTATAACAGTACGATTTGATTCACTGGGTGCGCCGGCGGGATTTGCTTAACGAGAATGCCACATGTACGATGGTGGACATGGTCGGTCGTACCACCCCTGGGTCGTATAGGATTTTTTTTTCGGGGGTCGTAGTTTATATCGGTGCAGTGGGTCTCGACTCTCGAGGATAGTATATGGGTCAATGACAGCGTCGCGGACTTGAGGATTTGATCTGACATCCGTGATATCTGTGATTTGTGGAAGAAAATCTTATGTGACCAGGTCGCCTAGTCCAGTTCGGTGGACCAACTCCCACGCGCGACACCTGGCGTTCGAATCTCAAAGCATCTCTTGACAATTCTTTGTCCTCCATTTCCTTTTGGGACGTAGCCATACAGCTTGGTATTCAGAAACAACTCCTTCTGGAGCTGTCCGCCGGCGCCGCCATAGCTGCCGGAACAGGGGCCGCCGGCATTAGGCTGTTGTTCGCCAGGGTGATAACCGTCACCAGCGATCCAGGACTCCAGGTTCTTGGCGAAGACCTCGTCAGGGAGCTCGCCGAAGAAGCCATTGAACCGCAGGTCGAGGTCCCGCAGGTCCCCAAACGTGTTCGGAACGGCGCAGTCGAGGCAGTTGCTGCTGAAGTGTACGCACGTGAGGTGGGCAAGGAGGGAGCGGGCGGCGGCCGGGAGCGTGCCTTTCAGGCTGCCATGGTTGAGGTCAAGCCGGAGCTGGGAGGGCACATGGCGGTGGTGCGGCGCAGTTGATGCAGGCACCAAATCGATCAGACTTGGTAATAACGAAGGAGGAATTAGGGGATCAGTTTGGGCGGATGCTTTGAGATTCGGACGCCAGGTGTCGCTCGTGGGAGTTGGTCCACCGAACTGGACGGGGCGACCTGGTCGCATAAGATTTTCTTCCGTGATTTGTGGCCTGGCGATGCATGCATGGTTGGTCTAGCCGGGATTGTGCGTAACTGCGTTTCAACGTCCATAGCAAATCGGTGCATCATCTAACCTCTTGAGTCTCTAAGAGTCTTTCAAATATTGATCCGGTGGGTCGAGTCTAATCATCTTGCTCGCAATTGAGATCGTCGTCTCCTACTAAAAAATTAATTCGCTTTAATAAGAAATATCTGTGTCAAATCTAGGTTTGAACTCTGACAGGCTAAGATACAACCATTATGGATCCTAATTATTCAATCATAGTTGCATGATGGAATGTGGGTGTGGAACATTGTGGGGGCAGCGTAGGAATCGATCGTGCCCTTGAATAGAGAGGATCAAGGACAAGACGTGTCCGATAGCAAACGTGGTGGTCCCAATTCCAAAAGTCATGTATCGATACTTCCGGTGAGGTAGATACATGTACTTTTGAATCGATTCGTTATTTCTCTCAAAATTGAACATGAAACGTGAGTTAATTGCACTGATGGTCACACATCTCGTCGTCTATTTGCACTTAGGTCACACGTCTGGAAAACGTGATTTTTTTGGTCTCACAATTGAACAAATGGGTGCAATACTGCAATTTGGTCACAAACGGGACACGTCATCCCGTTTTGGATTGGGACTTTTCAGAAAACCCCTTGTGTTATATTATGTGTGTTATATTACAAAAATTGCCGACGTGCGCACGCCATGCAGGTGTTCGACGAAATGGCCCGTGTGAGCAGGGGCGTGGTGGGGCAGCGGCGGCGCACGGCGGTGCCGCTCGGCAACTCGGGCAAGAGCAGGGGCGTGGTGGGGGCGGAGACGGCACCCGGCCAGGACGGCGCACGGCGGCGGCGCACGGCCAGGAGGCGCGGTGGGGGCGACGCCCAGCCTGGGCCGCGAGGACGGCTCCCAGCCAGCGGTGGGGGCGAGGGCGCTAGCAGGGGCGCCGGCCAGGACGGCGCAGGCGCACGGCAGGGGCGGCGCGAGCAGGGGGCGCGGTGGGGGCGGCGGGGGTACGTGGGCAGGGGCGCGGCGGCCGGAGCAGGAGCGCTCGGGCGCGAGGCAGAGGCAGGGGCGGCGGCGCCCGGCTGGAGCAGGCTCTCGGCTTCGTCGTATATCTGGGCGTGCTCATACAAGCTCATCATCATCAGGTAGTTGGAAGAGTTGTATGGCTCCAGTCTGAACAGGTTTCTCGCGGCATCCTCTGCCAGGTCAAGGTTGCCATGGATCTGCAGGCGGTGAGCAGGGCTGTAAAGGTGATGTTGTCCGGCTTCAGCCCCGACCTCCATAGATCGTGGAACAGGGCTATGGCCTCGTGGGCTTGCCCGTGGACGGCCAGCCCGGATGAGCATCGCGTTGCAGCATACCAGGTTCTTGCTCTGCATCCTCCCGAACACCTTCTTGGCACTCGTGAGACTCCCTGCTTTGGAGGACATGTCGACCAGCGCCGTTCCGACGACAGTCTCGCCGGCGTAGGCTCTCCGAAGCGCGAAGCAGTGCAGCTCTTTGCCTTTCTTTAGGAGCGCGAGCCTGGCGCAGGCCCGGAGAAGGACCAGTCGGTGATCAGCCCGTTCCAGGTGGTCACGTTCGGGTCGAGCCGGTTCCTCTTCATTGTCTCCACCAGCTCCAACGCTCTGTCGAACTCGCCAGCGTTGGCGTGCCTGGAGATGAGCGAGTTCCAGGCGTGCGAGATGCGGCCGCCCGCGGGGACTCGGCTGGCGGTGACCTCCGTGTTCCAGGACACACGGACATGCGCGGCATTTCGTCGAACACCTGCCTGGCGCGCGTATGCTGGCGATTTTACCGAAATAACCCTCTAATATTACCGTAGGGGGTTTTCTGAAAATTTTCAGTCCATAACGGAATGACGTGGCCCGTTTATGACCAGCGTGCACCCACGTGTTCAGATGTGAGACTAAAAAATCACGTTTTTCAGATGTGTGATTTAAGTGCGTATTTTTTTTAGATAAAGGGAATTTAAGTGCATATACGCGACGAGATATGTAACCGCCAATGCAATTAACTCATGAAACGTCTACTCCAATTATATCACCTTTTCTATTTGATATATGTAAATTTGCATTTTTTTCTGCTACTCAATGCTAGAGTGAGTTTTGTCACATATTTTGTGTTACGATCACGAGCCCATATGGGTTTGCTTTGGCATTGTAACTTGTAAGGGCATATACGATGTAAGATGATTAGGGAGATGCCCAAAATTATATTTGTTGTCTCTTCTGCTTATTTATCTATACTATTATTAAAAGAGCAAACTTGTGTTGATATATTAAATCTGAGCCTTTTAATATTTGGCCAACGGTACAAATTGCTACAATGTTTGACAACTCAACACATCTTTTCATTTTGTGATAATTACGGGATTTACCACCGCTAAAAAATAAACTGTTCTATCCCCGACGCTCGGTTCTCCCGGCTCGCCGACATGAGACCGGAGCGGGAGACCCTCACACGGGACGGCGGCCATGGCAGGAGAGCCCGGGTTCTCGCGCTTTGCCGCACCGCGTCGTGGCCTGAGCGAGGCCGACGACGTACCCTCCTGCTCGAGGCTGCACGCGCGCCGCCGTCCCCCGCGCGACTTCGTCGTCATGCCCGCCGTCGCCCGCCTACCGTGCCCGTGATGGCCACACCATGGCCAGCCGTGCTCGCCGCGCCCGCGTGCGTCGTCCCGCTGGCCGCCGCTGCCACGCGCCGGCTTGCCATCCCTGCCCTCGTGCTAGACGCGATATCCTCGAGCTCAAGCAGTGCTGCTTCGACCTGGCTCCTAGCTGCTAACTCCAGCCGCTCACCTCCTTCCCCATTGGCAGTCAAACCTCCACCCCACCGGCGACGCTGCAGCCAAGTAGCCGTCCTAGACAAAGTACCAGCGCCTGGTGTCTGGTCGCCTGCGCCGGACGATGCGCTAGGAGAAAGCGAGCACGAGGCCCGTGAAGCCAGCAACCTCACCTCCGGTCACCAATGCGGCGCCGGAACAACGATCCCATCCTCACCAGGCCGTTGCGGGCAGCCGTCGGCATCAGGCCAAGGAAATTTTACAACGCTGCAGAGCGCAATCGGCAATCGAGCAGTTCTCTACGCTCCAAGCGCAAGGTGCCCAACTCCAAGCCCACTGCCCGATTTGGTCAGATCTCACCTAGCCCTGCCAAGATTGGTGATGCACGGACTGGCTACTCGATTTGGTATAACCAGCTCGCTGGACGAGAGCAAAGAGGTTTTCAGGTCACCTGATACAGCCATGTCGATGGTAGAGAGAAGTGTTGGGATTTGTTTTAGAGAAGAAAGGGGATTTTTTGGGTGGCTGTTCAAAATACAGTAGAGATGTGTATAGCTGGGAGCATTAAAACGGTGACCCTTAACGTATAGCGTGAGAGCAACGCCATCGTCACAGTCCATCCAGATCCACTCGGTGCTCATCGTCGGCTGCTCTGATGGTGGAGGGGATGAGGTGCTGTTGTGTTTTGGGCAGGGAGCGCATGAACTGTTCGTGTGTTTTGGTCATGAAGGAGATGAGTCACTGCTACTGCTTCTTTTGCAGACGGACGTTGCATTCGCTCAATGGGTTAGCTTAGCTGATTTGAAAGATAGACGGAAATATTCATTGCTGTTAACTGGTAGAGAGATTAGCCTGTTGGGCTACTCAGTATTACTCCTGCTATGTTTTACATGTCAGCTGAATGTTGTTGTGTGCAGTTTTGACAGACTTAATATATAAAAATTCCACCATACTAATGAGAACGTCCAGTAGCTCAGAACTTGGAGATATCAAATATTGGCACATGTTGACTATAAAAGTGTGACCCAATGGAAGAGATTTACTCTCATACAAATGTTGCAGCATTTATATATCACTTCATCTGATTTCTTGCTTTCAAGACAATTGCCAATCACGTATTTAGAATTTATTTTGGATTTCGTGAAATTTCACTAACCATTGTGCTTGACTTTTATGCTCCAGAATAAGGGTTCTATATATTGCGACACTCACGCACGTTATCAGCTTCGAGCGGCTGGCATTGGTGTTGTAGTATTAGGGAACAAGGTATATACAAGGGTTCTACATATTGCGACACTCACGCACATTATCAGCTTCGAGCGGCCGGTATATGTGAAGATTTTTCTCTCCATTACAACATATGATCATGTTTGCTATATTATAATGAATTATGAGACGTGCGTTGCACGTACACGTGTACTAGTTAGTATAAAAATGCTTAACTAGTCACGTTTGCTATAAAACTAAGCTTTGGTACTTAAGGAAAGTATGATTTTTTTAAACACCTTTTAATCACTATATCTTGTACGTGGCCTAATGGGTTATGATAATTGAGTCCAAGACTGTATAACTTCATCTGAGCAATGCTATGGATCTCGCTCCTCCATTACTCTCCAACTCCAAAAACTCTGCCTACACCTCGGTGTGCGCACCATCCGCATTGAGATCCCCCTCCCCCGTCTCTCGCACCATGTATGCAAAGCGGAGTGTTTTGCCACCATCTCCTACATCACTACGCACAACTTTCCATCCTCGTTATTCAAACCAGATGCTAGGTGCCAGCACATGATCTATCTGTACCGATACAACCTTCTAATTTCAACATATCACCATCGTCCACGAGCTTCTCAAATTGCAACAGCATGACCGACGTCTCACCTCCCTCCACTACAATCATATCAAAGTACTACCTCCAATACAGGTCTATTGTGATGATGTCGCCCTTACTTTTATTAAGTAAGAGTGTCTTTGTTTCTAGGTTTGCCATAGCAAAAAGCCTATTTTGAGTAAAACAATGTCTATTATGTACTCCCTCCGTTCCTAAATGTAAGATGTTTTAGATATTACACATGTTGTCTAGATACATACACAAATGAGTGAATATACACATGAAATGTGTCTAGATACATTTGTATACATGTGTATGTGGACAAAGTCTAAAGCATCTTATATTTGGGAACGGAGGGAGAACAATGGTAATAGACCACAAGGCAGAGTTGCCACCTGTGTGGCGACGATGAGGGAGACATCCAAGAAAGGAAGCATGTTCTAGTTGTTGGGATAGCGAGGGAGCTCCGCCGATGGCAGGGATGGTGGCAATGCAAGTGAAGAAGACCCAACCAAGTTAAGGGTTAGGGTTTGGGATGGTTAAGGTCGGAGTGTTTATTTGGATAAGAGGGTTACATGGAAGGCTTGATAGGGTTCAATGATGTATACACATGCATGAATGGTGTCACACTGAGGTCCGGATGAAAAGGCTAAGGTAGTACTTTGAGGAAGAAGTTGACTGAAGGAAATGAAAGATGAGCCTTTGGAGCTTTAATTTAATAGCAGTTGTTAGAGGTATATGGAGAGGCTCTATCTTTCACATCTTCTTCCATGACAAACATAAGCTAATCATCAATTAAAATATGGAATGACTATTGGCCAATTTGAAATACTCTCTTTGTTTTTAATTACAATGTGTTCTAGGTTTAGTCAAAGTCAAAAAATTAAAATTTGACCGAATATATATGATTTTTTAAAGAGTAAAACGCACCTGGAGTCTATCAAGTTGCGAAGTTGGAGCGGATTGGTCACCTACTGAGAAAATACTAACTATTGGTCACTAACTTGTGCAAATGTTGCACGTTAGTCATTCCGTCACTCCCACCGTTAAAATGGTGACGTGGACAATGATTTTTTACAAAAAAAAAGACCTTAACTTTCTATTTCTTCTTATTACTCGGTCCTTAGTTTATATGCATGATATCCGTGAGGGATGCGGACGAACTGCACCGGAGCTCGCCTGCTCCGGTTAATTTTGTGCGTGGTAGCAGCTCTGGTGGAGAATTGAATGTTGTTTGATTTATTTGCTTGATATTGCTATACAAGCCGGTATACATCGTACAGGAGTCTGGGTATGGACGTATGAATTTAGTGCTAGTACGCAGGGGACACGATGTTGATTTAAATACGCCGCAGTGGCTGGGCTCTGCACCGGCGGCCGGTCACTGACCGACTAGGTGAGTACCTCCTTCTCATCCCCACCGGCGCCGGTTTGCTGGATCCGGCCGACGGCGGCCGGATCTGACCTCGCGTCGCCTTGACATGCTTCTCCGGCCGCCCGGCCTCCTGGATTCATACCGACGGTGCCGACCCGACCTGCTCCTCCGGCCGACCGCGCAGCTCGCCCGACCAGCTCGTCCGGCGACCTCGCTGCTCACCTGACCTCCAGCCGCCCTCGTTCGTGACCGCCGCCGCCTGCTACTCCTCTCTTTTTTTTTGCGGGGTTCCTGCTACTCCTCTCTGACAACGGTCCTCCGCTAGATGCGACCGTATACTAGCTTGAGTGACGCGTCTTCGCCGCCGAGCGTTTTCTCCACCTCCGATTGTCTCCTCCTTCTACTCCCAATCTCGAGCTCGGTAGCCACCGGGGCTGCTCTGCACCTCCATGGACGGGCGGGCTCTGCACCGTCCTCACATGCGATCCATGGAAGGACCGAGTAATAAAAATAAATAGAAGGTTAAGATCTTTTTTGTAAAAAATCATTGTCCACCTCAGCAATTTAACCGTGGGAGTAACGGAATGACTAACGTGCAACATTTACACAAGTTAGTGACCAATAGTTAGCATTTTCCTAGTAGGTGATCAATCCGCTCCAACTCCGCAATTTGATAGACTCCAGAGGCGTTTTACTCTTTTTTAAACATCTATAATATCAAATGTACATAATGTAAAAATATATTTTATGACGATTCAAATAATATTAATGTTATATTACATATGTTGGTATTTTTTCCTCTATATTCAGTCAAATTTTACAAACTTTGAATTTGAATAGATCCAGAATGCAGGGTAATTGGGAAAATACTTAGAAGTTATTTCCCAATAGACGTTCATTGTCGTCTGCTGGTGATCTTCTTACAATTTATTTGATTATTTGATCGCACTTCTCTATGGCTTTAGAAAATACATATTTGTAGAGATAGCATCTTCTTCCACCTCACTAATTTTGTCTCACTCTACATCCGTAGACCACGCTGAAGCGCTATCTCTAGGTACAGACCAAAGCCCTAAATAATCAGCAATCTGGCTAATCCACCAACTTGCGACTGGCTGCAAGTGGCCTGGCCTCCTTAGCTACATTAGCTCTCGATCCCCTTCCTCCATTGAATCGTACCCTTTCCTTGCCATCTCCACAACAATGGCCACCATAACAACCACAACGGTCATGGAACCTGACAATGCCGACGCGTCGACACCACCGCCGTCTTCACCGGCGTCCAAGGAGTTGTCGTACGAACTAGCCGCCCGTAGCATCTACTACGCGAAGCCAGCTGCGGCGCCGACGTCGTGGCTCACGCGGCTACTGAGGCCTTGCGGCGCGGCCAAAGAGGCGCATGACTACATCCTCCGCAACGTGTCGCTCACAGCAAGGGCGGGGGAGATCCTCGCCGTTGTCGGACCTAGCGGCGCCGGCAAGTCCACGCTGCTCGACATCCTCGCCGCGCGGATGGCGCCAACCAACGGGCGTCTCCTGCTCAACTCCGCGCCCCTCCGACCCTCCTCCTTCCGCCGGCTCTCGGCCCACGTGCCCCAGGCCGACGTGGCCCTGTCTCTGCTCACCGTCGCCGAGACGTTCACCTTCGCCGCATCACTGCTGCTCCCATATTCCGCGTCCGCAGCCTCTGCCGCAGTCACCACGCTCCTCGCGGACCTCCGTTTGGTGCACGCGGCGCACACGCGGGTCTCTGCCTCCAGGCTCTCGGGCGGCGAGCGCCGGCGCGTGTCCATCGGCCTCGCTCTGCTCCGTGAACCCGGCGTGCTCCTGCTTGACGAGCCGACCTCCGGCCTCGACTCTTCCTCGGCATTCGTGGTCGTTGGCTGCCTCCGCGCTGTCGCGGCCGCCAGGGGCACCACGGTGGTGCTGTCCATTCACCAGCCCAGTGCGCGCCTCCTCTCTGCAGTGGACTCCCTTCTCCTCCTATCCCGTGGGACGGTGCTCCACCACGGCTCCCTCGCTTCTCTCGACGCGGCACTCCTCTCCCACGGCTTAACCGTCCCAGCGCAGCTCAACCCACTAGAGTTCGCCCTCGAGGTCATCGACCAGATCCCCCATCCCTCACCATCCTCCCCGGAACCCAAGTTGGAGCAAAATCTTACTAAGTCATCGGATCACCACAAGGCGGCGGCTATGGCGACGCCACCGTCGTGTAGTTCCCCATGCTCGCGGATACACGAGTTTATGGTTCTGTACAAGAGGGCGTGGAAGGTGGTGTACCGGAGCAAGCAGCTGCTCCTTACCAACTTTCTGGAGGCGGTGATCGTCGGTACATTGCTCGGCTCCATCTACATCAATGCCGGCTACGGCGAGTCCGGCGCCCACAAGCGGCTGGGGCTGTTCGCCTTCACGCTGACCTTCCTGCTCACGTCCACCACGGAGACGCTTCCCACGTTCGTGACGGAGCGTCCCATCGTGCTCGCCGAGACGGCGGCGGGGCTGTACCGGCTGTCCTCTCATGCGGCGGCGGCCACGATGGTATTCCTCCCGTACCTCCTGGCAGTGGCTCTGCTCTACTCCTCGTGTGTCTACTTCCTTGTCGGCCTGTGTGCCTCGCCAGAGGCCTTCGCGGTGTTCGTGTTGGTGGTGTGGGCGGTGGTGCTCACGGCGAACTCCTTCGTGCTGTTTGTGAGCTCGTTCGCGCCGGATTTCATCGCCGGGATGTCGCTGGTGTCGGTATCCCTGGCCGGATTCTTTCTCTTCTCCGGCTACTTCCTGTCGAAGGAGAGCACGCCGTCGTACTGGGTGTTCATGCACTACGCCTCTCCGTACAAGTATGCCCTGGATGCGATGCTCGCCAACGAGTACTCGTGCGCAGCGAACCGATGCTTCGGGTGGCCGGCGCTGGAGGGGAGTGCTCGGAGACCGGGCGCGACTGGCTGGCGGCTAGGGGGCTCACGACGGAGGAGCGGTGGACCGGAGTGCAGGTGCTATTCGGCTTCTTCCTCCTCTACAGGGTGCTCTACTGGGTGGTGCTCAGCCGGAGAGCGTCCAGGGCCAAGAGGTGATCGTCGGCCGATCCATGAACGTCGTCGTCTCCACTCCTACGTATAACGTACGTGCGTGTGAACGCATGCATGGCCCGCATGGAGACGATGGTGTTGTATGCAAATGGAGGAGATAGTCGACAAAGTGGTTAAAAGTTAAAACGGGTAAGTAAGCTGTATACTGATGTAAATTGTGAACATAAAACAACTTTTACATAAATATGTATGCATGGAGATGATAATAAGTTGAGAATTATCCACATGTGCCACTAAGGCGTTGATTATGAACTTAGTTATCACCGATGATTGGTCGTACTACTGATCACCAGTGGCATCTAACGAATTCTTTTTTGATAGTTGTGGGTATATTGACTTGATTATTGTAAATGATTTTGGCTTCCCTTTCATTTTGAACATTCCAGTGGTAGTGCAACTATAACTTTGTAAGTTACGTCATTATTCAGAAGTATGTATGATCTTTCCCAACTTAGGGTCAAGATATTACCATTTTCATCCAACATCACTTTATCAACTAGAGATTACAACTTTATGTACAGATGGCTTAAGTTGCAAACCGTATATACTAAAATTTTAGGCTAACTAGTGTCGTGTAATTCTAAGTGACGACAGAGAAATAGCAACAACATAATCAATATTCGTGTCGGTTAAAATACAACAAATTTCTATGTCGATTAAGCTATAGCTACTCTCAATTATTTTCTATTGCCTCAGTTCCATTGTCGTTCTAGTTGTGGTTGTCATAATGGCTAGTGGCCGCCATTGCCTGATCAAGCAATTCCTCTACCTCTAACCCAAACTCGGCTTCGACGACTCCTCTACCCTAACATCCAACCCTTTGATGAGCTACTATGGTTTCTACGCCTTTGTCTGTGCCATATCTTTGTAAAATTACCTTAATCCTACCTTACTGGTTAGGCGAGTGGAAGAGGGGTAATTGGTGTTAGGATTTTTTTTTTTTTTGGAAGAGGTAAACTTTATGACCCGCCAAAATTCCAGATATCTCAAAAAAATGGAAATTATTGTGGATTTGTCTCGGTCAAAGTTTTTCAAATCTGAACAGTCCAACAGATTATGTAAAATTTTATTCTGGTACCCACAAAAATTACCAGATTTCGGAAATTTATCGAGATGGGGTGCCGGAGCTAGTTCATAGGAGATTTTATAGAGTTTCATGTGAGTTTCATAGAAGTTACATGGCGTGATATGTATCAACACACACTCCGCTAGGTAATTGCCACGTTAAATTTTCTGGTTATTGTGTGGCCGGCGGTTTTGAGAATCATAGAGGGACCGTGGCATCCTTTCCACACCTACAGTTGGGATTCTGCATACTCTCCTTTCTCCACCCTCTTGAGAGTCCGCCGAGGATCTCCAGATCCGGCCTCTCTCGCCGCCGGCGCTTGCGCAGGATGGTGTAGAGACGGGCTGGGGTGGCTCCCCTCTTTGTATAGAGTAGTTTTAGGTAGGTTTAGCCGTAGTTGTGAGGTTGGTTGTATGCTAGTGTTTGGCTTTATGCCGGTAGTGTGGAGCGCGTCGCCGGAGTTTGCGGGCCGCTTCCGGCGCTCGGTGGCTCTCCTCTTCACCGTGGTGCTCCTCTGGATGGAGCCGGAGGCGGAGAAGAGCTACGCTGCTGACGTCTCCTTGAATAAGCTCGCCTTTTGGCTACACATCTCGATCTGGAGGTGTGCTGCTGTGATGGTTCGTCGGGTGCTGCTGCTCTTGGGTCCTTTCAGAGCCATCAAGGAGATGGGGGAGGGGATTGGAGGAGCGGCGTTCTTCGGCAGCCGTCTGCTGATGCTGGCCTTGGTCGTGGACGAGCGACGGCGCAAGGTGGCCGGCGGGTGTCTCTGCTGGTATTCCATGGAGGAGGGAGGCAGAGGAGCTCTGATCTGGCGTCGGCATCTTCTTTAAGCTCGGGGAGGCGCGGATCTGGGCGATTGCGGTCGTATTCGTCCTGCGTGGTGCTGGACGGCGGCTGGCAGTGGCTTGATCCGTCTCGGCCCAGATCGGGTCTTGCAGGATGCAGCAGCTCGGGAGTTCGGGACGCGGAAGATGGTGGGAGTTTCGGCTGCTTCTCGGTGTCGACGCCGTCTGAAAGCGGTAGAGCTCGGTTCCAAGGAGTGCGGGGTGCGTCCCCGGCCATGCTCGTTCATCGTTCTTCATCCCGTCGGCCTTGTGCGCGACGGGTGTCTCCTCTGGTTCCCCAAATGATGCTACCTTGGAGCTTAGGTGTAGGGTTTGTTCGGTTTGCTGCTCCCGTTTTGTTGTTTCTTTGCTCGTTTCCTGATCGATGTGGTGTGGGTAGGCTTGTTGGTGTTGTAATGTTGACCTTTGTTATATGAACTTGTTCTTCCTTCTCAAAAAAAAAAAAAGATATGTCCATTTGCATCCACGTACCGGTGGATAGAAAAAAAATCAAAAATTACACCCCCAAGCTTAAATAGATTAGCATCCTATAGCTACCCTACAAACCTTATTCGACTCTCCTCCCACACAAATGATTACAAAATATGCAATCTAAGATCAAACGGCAGGGAAATTCTATTGTTCCGTACCAACAGTGCGTTGCCTAAAATTGATATCACAGACTTGTGACATTTGTCAATTGTCATTCTCGGCACACAGACCACACCACACACTGTGCATCTGATTGGCGGGACAAGGTACTACGGCACAGGAACAGCACCTGCGGCCGGCGGAGCGATCGAGCTTGTAGTTTGAACTACCAATCATGCAGATGAATTATTTGTACGCACGATCGATCCCATCTCACAAATTATACACTATACTCCTAGCTAGTACTCCGTATAGTAGTGGAGCACTAATCACCTGTGGACCGGCCGTCATATAATTATCAGGGGTCAGTGTGAGTGACAGTGTGCATGGTGATCCGCAAATAACAGGCATGTGTAGGACAGCCAGTTCCGTCGCGCGCGTCTCACTGAGCTTTGCCCCCTCACGGGTCCTTGGATCTCTCTGCTCGTGAGCCCATATTTGTCTGTCGCGGGACAAGTAAATAAATGTCCCGTGTCGTGTCGTGTAGGATGCTAACCAAAGCTCCCGTGACCTAGGCAGGGCCGGCTCACCGCACAATGGAAATGATTCTTTCTATCCCGATGTGCATGCATGACCTCCTCCCTTCGCCGCTTGAAGGCCGGCCGGCGAAACCACCGCCGCACGCAGCACGCCCGGGCGAGCTGAAGAAAGACGCAAAGTAGTCGTGCTAAAACCTCGTCCCGAGGGATCGTAGCAGTAATCGTTGCTAATAATAACAGCAATCACATTATTCTGACTTCAAGAAGTAACCGTCGCCTCACCATTTCGAACAAGACACTGAAAAAGTCTTAAATAAAGAACGGGAACCTTTCCGCCGGCGAGAGGCCGTAATCCGCCACGCCTCCAAGGCCCTAACGCCACCGGAGACGGAGCGGACCAGCGGCGTCACCAGCGAGAGAGACGAAACCTAGATGGGTTTTTAGGATCGCTCAATCATCTCTCTCTCTCCTCCCTGCCTCATGTACCGTTGAATAACAAGAATATCTTGCTAAAATGTGTTGCATACACGAGTTTTTAAGTTAAATCGTCTAAATTTAAGAAACATTTGATTGCCATGTCTGTATCACCGGGCCCTTCCCTTCTTTCGTGCTATTTGACAATTATAGTCATTGCCGTCGGTCACCTCTGTTCCCCTTGTTCCTATTCACCGTTTCTTCCTCATGCATCTCGGGGCGAATAGCCCAGGTGCGACGTCTTTACATGCTATTCACTGGAGAACGACGTCGTTCGATGAAATAGCTCAGATGCGACAGTTGGAACGGCCCAAATAGCGACGGCCCGATACGGCTCTTTTAGCCCTTAAACGGAAGGAAATTGTCAGCTTCAATTTGGATTATGTGAGCTGGGCTGTTAGAACGCGGGACCCACTGTGGGTCAACTGAGACAGGGACCCACCACTTATCCACGTCAACCTTATCCATTTATAAAGAGGCAGAGTGAGCCCCGCTCCCGTGGTCCTGCCCTGCCCCCGACATTACCGTTGCCTCTCTTCTCTGTTCTTCCGCGCACCTTCTTCTTCCTCTTCTCCGGCAACGGTCCACGTGGCGGCGGCGAAGGATGTCGAGCTCCGCTTCTGGCTCCCAGAAGTCATGGCCGCGTTATGGAGAAGTCCCGATGACTACATGCCCGGACTGCCCTCGCCTAGATCCACTTAAGCGCTTGATATGTGTGCGCTCGACGAGGGGCAATGTCGGTCGGGAAATTGTCAAATGCGAGAGTGCCCCGCATCGTGGGAAGGATGGAAAGGTAGGGTTTGTCTTGATTTGTCTTGATTTGGCCTGAATTTGATTTTGCACTATGGATTTGGAAATTAGTGTTTTCGTTCCCCTTTTCAGGATTTGGCGGAATGCGGCTATTTTGTGTGGATGGACAAGTATATTCGGGATCGAGGGCTTCAAGTTGAATTGCTGCCCCCAATTCAGGGCCCCCCAATCCAGGAGGCTGCCATCTCGTCTGCTGTGGAGGAGGAGATCTCATACAGAGCCGATCGTCCTCCATTGGGCCCTCCTCCATTGGAGGAGGATGTTTTGGTGAATAGGGAGTTGCAGAAATTGAACAAGCAGTTGAAGAAGCAGTTGAGCCAGCTTGTGGAATTGAAGAAGCAGTCAAACATGATGGCCGGAGCATTTTATGTGTGTATCATTGCCATTTATTTGGTGTATCTTTGTCGTTCGAATTAGAAATTTCGATTTAGGAGTTGGGGATTTCGATTTAGGAGCTGTTTGTCTTATGAACAATGTTATGATTCGACTAAATTAGCTCTGAAATCAGTTAACACCTCGAACAGGTTCAGTTAGCCGTTTCCGAAATAGAAAAACCGACAAGTTCATGGGCCAGTTGTTGGGCCAAGCCGTCAGTGCTCGCTTAAAATAGGTGCAGGGAAAAAAGAATTTCATGTTGTTGGGCCCGTTGCTGGACCTGTTGTTGGGCCAAGCCGTTGTTGGACAGAAACAATGGTTTAAATGAAATATTGTTTGTTGGCCAATAAATGACGTGTCAAGTTAAAAGAAATGTCTAATTGGATGTGTACATAGAAGTGGTTTTTTTATAGTTCTATGAAATGACTCCATATTGGTCACGGACACTATATTTGTGCACTAGATGTTAACCCTAAAGTTTGAGTTCATTTGGAGAAGGTTAAAAAATTCCTCGGATTAGAAATGAGGTTGTTTGGGTTACGTTTCGGGCTCTTTTTTAGAACAAGGAAGATTTTGACCACCATGAGATTGTACTCCTTGACCACCGTGAGTGTTATAAATTTAATTTATATTTTTTTATTTTCCACGATTGAAAATTGCAGTCCTTAACTAGTTATTTTTTATTTGTACATCAGCGACCAATGAAAAATAAGTAGAAAAATGTAGTTTTAAATAAATGTGGGTTGAAAACTGGCACACTTATAACGACATAAGATTAATAAAATGCACACTTATAACGTGTGCCCTCTTACACGACTAGCACACTTATAACGTGTGCCCTCTTACAACTTACGAGAAATAAACTAGGATGGAAATAAATAAACATGGAAATAAGCCCGAAATAAACTAGGGCACTAAGAGTTCTCCTTGGGGCACTTC
This sequence comes from Poa pratensis, assembly GCA_947311845.1. NCBI lineage: Eukaryota > Viridiplantae > Streptophyta > Magnoliopsida > Poales > Poaceae > Poa > Poa pratensis. Next base: position 30,009,063 of record CAMZMU010000078.1, on the reverse strand, counting down.
TCCTTGACCTTCTCCTGGGCTCCTCCTTGGTGACTCACTCGTCGTCTCGTCGTCCTCGTAGGGGAGGCCGTGGATGGTGCCTCGGTAGTGGAAGATGGCGGTGAAGTCCGTGAAGACGTTGAACGGCGTGAATGCGATGTACTCGCACCCATACCAAAACGCCTTCCGACGGAGGAGGAGTGCGTCGAAGAGGTTGGTGAAGGTGACGTAGTAGCCGATGACGAGGCCGCCATCATAGAACTCCTCGAGCCGGTACATGGGCGGCCCGCCAGGAGGGAGGTGGCGGAAGCCGGACGAGAGGAAGAACTCCGCTAGAGCCCTTGCGCCCCTCCACCTCGAGAAGGCCCACACGCGCAGCTGGCGATGCTCTACGAGATTGGGCGTGGTAGAGCGGTGCTCCCGCGTGAGGTTGGGGAGGCGGTAGGTCGGGGCGCTGTACTCCATGGTTGCTGGGGCTGCTAGGGGCGGGGGGCGGCTGCTTGTTGAGAGAAGAGGGTTGGAGGAAGATGGGATGCGGTGTGCGACTTGGAGAAGAACTGGGTGCTATTTTATAGCGGATAGATCTTGTTTAATGCGATGGTGGGGAGGTGAAGTGTAAAACTCGGTTTAATGTGATGGTTGGGAAGAGGCACGCGCACACTGCAAGCGCGCAGCCGGTCGATTCATTTCTGGTATGCGTGCACACTGCAAGCGCGTCGGCGTCCCGCCGCCGCTGTCAGCGTAAAAGTCAATCCGTCAAAAAAAAGCAACAATAGCCCTGATACTACCTGGCGTACAGCGCAGCGGGGTGCAGCGCGAAATCGCTCAGATGAGACGTCTGCATGCACTGCCGTCGAATCGCTCAGCAGGGCCCACTCGATGGCATGCATGCGTCTACGAGGGTCCGCTCAATCCAACGGTCCGACGAGTGCACCGCTTCTCAGCCAATCAGGTAGCAGAACCAGCCATCCCACGGATCGTGTGTTAGCTCAGGGCCAGATCGCACGGCCACAGTGAGCAAGGTAGCGATCACACGGATGAACGGTCGACGTTGCATCCGAATTTGAAATAATCATAAAATATTCAAAAAAACATCAAAAAAATGAAAATTCAGTGCACATGGTCTTATTTTGTCATGTACTAACAGCTCCAACTGATAAACAAGATCTAGATACATATTAAACAAGAAATGCTTCAATATGGTGTGAAATAGGCCGAATTTGAAATAATCATAAAATATTTAAAAACATAAAAAAAATGAAAATCCAGTGCACATGGTCTTATTTTGTCATGTACTAACAACTCCAACTGATAGACAAGGTCTAGATATAATTAAACAAGAAATGCTTCAATATGGTGTGAAATCTCACATCTCAAACTATGAACTCTTATGTGTGAAGAGAGGTGGTTTGGGATTTGCAACATGAAATTTACAAAAAACTCACCAAAGCTTCATTTTGGATTGACTAAGAAGGATCCAGGCTTGGTTTTTCATTTTGGTGTTTAAAACATGTTCAAATGTTGGTCAACTTGGGTTTGACCGAATTTGAAATAATCATAAAACATCAAAAAAATGAAAATCCAGTGCACATGTTCTTATTTTGTCATGTACTAACAACTCCAACTGATAGACAAGGTCTAGATATAATTAAACAAGAAATGCTTCAATATGGTGTGAAATCTCACATCTCAAACTATGAACTCTTATGTGTGAAGAGAAATGGTTCTATTTTTGGTAAATGACTCCATATTGGTCTAGGGCACTATATTAGTGCAATAGATGTTAACCCTAGAGTTTGAGATCATTTGGAGATGGTCGAAAAAATGACCAGATTAGAAATGGGGCTGTTTGTGCTACCTTTGGAGCTCTTTTGTAGCTATTTTGGAGAACCGCTTACTTGTTGGAGATGTTTACCCTAGCAAAAGGGAATGATTGTTCACAAAACGAGCATAACAACTGAGAAATCAGGGTTGGTTCAAATTGTGAGAAATATTTCACACAATTTTGAATTTGGTTCAAATTCAAAACCAAATTCAAAATCAAATTCAAATTATTACACAAATTTCACGGCTCAAGTTTCATCTCAAATTTCACGCTCTCGATTTTCTCTTGTTCGTACCACCAGATTGTGTCGGCACACCAGACAAAACCCTCATGCTCTTGGTTTTCTTCGAGTCAGTCATACGAGGCCGAGGCCACACAAGTCGTTCTTCGTCTTCAGATGACACCTCTTCAGATGACAGATTCAGTTCTGGAACAGCTTCAGCGTCAGCTTCATTTTGCACCGCGGCATCAAGAACTGCATCAGATGGCACCACATCATCCAAAACTGAATCAGTTTGCACCACATCATCCAAAACTGAATTAGATGGCACCACATCATTCAGAACTGATTCAGATGGCACACTTATCTGTCTTCGGCCATTTTGTCTTGCCCTTTTTGTTGCCCAGAGATTGTCAACAACAATGGGCTCACTTCCAGCCTTTGCTCTGAAAAAATAAAACAGAGTATGAAAACAGAGTAGAATTGCAGTTGAATTTAAATAAATGATCAAATACTTCAACTTACTTTGGTTGTTGTGGACGAGGGTACCGACATTTGGATGATCCAGCTCGGTGACCAAGTACCTGACACTCCTTGCATCTATTTTGGTACCTTTCTGAGGCCGTTTTGGTTTGTCATCTTTTTTCGCCCTCTTACTACAGCCTCCTTTCTCAAACCAGGCCTTGAATCTGCTCATTTTAGGCCTGCCAGCCTTTCTTTTGGCAAGGGGGGACACATATCAAAATCAAAAGGCACTTCAGGCCACTGTGACTGATCTGTAAGTGCTGGTATTGGAGCTGCATACGCAGCCTTGAATCTTGCTACTGAATAATACTCATGCAGATAAGGGTGCATGTTTACCCTCGGTTTTCCAGCCAAGAAGAGTATGGCATGCTCACATGGTTTTCCAGTATGTTGCCACTCGAGGCAAGTGCATTCATGCAGTTCAGTGTCAACCACATGCCTTCTTCCAGTCTTGGTATCTCTCACTTCAGCTCCCCACAATGAAGAATTCTCAACTGCCAAATGTGTAAGATTTCTGCTCCTGTTAACCACCTGCTGTACCACTGCTGGAAGCTTATCCCCTTGCAAAGCATCACCTATTCTTCTTCTCAATTCCCACATCCGCATGATCATGATCCTGATTTGGTGAACCATGTCATGCACAGGCAAGTCTTTTAACTCTTTCACCTTGTTGTTAAAACTTTCTGCTAGATTGTTGTTGATATGATCACACTTGATGTCTATATTAAATCCTGACCTATACCACAAAAGAGAATGGTATGCTTCCAGCCAGTGCTGAAACTCAGGATCTGCTGCAATAACCTTCACAAGGTGATAAGCATGTGTCTGTTTCGAGTAAGATCTTGTTGCTGGCCACAGTCGCCTAAAATCTTCTCCTCTATGTTTCTTGATCACATTCATCCACATATGCCCGAAGCACTCCCTCTGCTCAGCATGTGGAAATACGGCCTTGACAGCATTTTCTAACCCTTTACAAGCATCAGTGTGTATAGCCAAAGGTGTCACTGTCCCAATGGATCTTTTCAACTGCATCATGAACCATGTCCATGAAATCTCTGTCTCTGATTGAAACAGGCCAATAGCAACAGGAAACATCCAGTTGTGTCCATCTAGAGCATTGCATGCTGCCAATTGACCATTCCACTTTCCAGTCAAAAAAGATGAGTCTATGCTCAAATATGGCCGACACCCTGCTTTGAAGCCATCGGTGCAAGGCTTCAAAGCCATAAAATTTTTGGAGAAAAATACATTGCCATCAGGTGCAACCTCGGTATCTATCTCCACAATACTGCCAGGTGACCTCTTCTCTACCTCTGCCTTGAAACTATACAGTATCCTGAAGGTATTTGCCCAATCACCATATAGTTCTTTCATTGCCTTCTGTTTTGCCTTCCACACTGTGTTATATTTCAGCTTAATAGGGTACTGGGCTTCCATGTCTAATTTCAGTCTCTTTGCAGTAGTGTTTGGTGTTTTGGCTAAAATAGGAGTGATCTTTTGTGCAACCCAGGCATGTGATGTCATGATTGAGGGAGTCTGTGAACTAGTAATACAAGTATGTTCATTGGGGATTTGATTAATTCTGATTCTACTGCCATCAGGTTGGCGTCTAGCAGAAATGTACCAATTGCAAGGTTGGGCACTGCCATCAAAGCCTTTGCACTTCGCATAAAATTTCTTTGTATCTGTCCACAGAGTCTTGCTGTCAAACTGCTTCTTCACTGCATAAGTCCTGTAACACATCCTAAACTCAGCCATGGTTGGAAAATACTTTCCTACTGCAATTACAGGGTTATCTTTGTCATATATGAAAGGATCGAGTAGGTTGACTAGAGGGGGAGGGGGTGAATAGGCAACTACCAATTTTAATTTTCTTTTCAACAAGTTAAGGAATTGCTCAAATATAAGTTCTCTAGATATGCAACTAGATGAACAATCCTATATGATGAGCAATAAACAAGCTAGCAAGATATTCTACACAAGATAAGCTAGCAATACGAGTAAAGGAAGGTTAAGAGATAACCACACGGTGACGCGGAGATGTTCTACCGAAGTTCACTTCCCAATGGAAGCTACGTCTCCGTTGGAGCGGTGCGGAGTCACAAAGTGAACTCCGAATAGCCTTGATATGGCACACCGTATCTCCCTCGTGTTATCCTCCGATGAGGAGATCCACGAGCCACTATATGATGCCCTCGAGGTTGGCAACAAACCTTTACAAGGATGAGGCACACTCCACAACCGAATTGGAGGCTCTCACCAAATTCCCGCGGCTCCCAAAGCCACAAGAATCACAAGGCCGGGTCGCGTCTCCACAACTCAATTGGAGGCTCCCGGCTAATCCTTGTGGCTACCAAAGCCACAAGAATCACAAGTATCTTCTAGGTATCCAAAATATCAAGTTACACAAGATCTACAAGTGACTAGGTCGATGTAGACAAATCGGCTCGGTGGAGATGCGGATCTAGGGCTCCTCCTTCACTCCTCAAAGTATCAACGTGTTTGAGTGGTTGGAGTGGGAGCTCTAGTAGATTGAAGCTTGCAACAATGGTGGAGAGAGAGTGAGGAATCAAGCTTATCCAACCGGAGGTAGGTGGAGGGGTATAAATACCCCTCCCAGAAATCTGCCGTTTGAACTGTAAACAGCCCGCAGCGGTAGTACCGGGCCTCGCCCGGTAGTACCGGCTGACGGGGAACTGAAGTCCTGGCGTCAGACTGGTCAACTCTCACTCCACGCGCGCATCGGTAGTACCGGACGTCCTGGTCCGGTAGTGCTCCCAACCCGGTAGTACCGCGCCTACTACCGGGCTACTACCGGATTAAATCGAGCGAGTCCAGAAGAGCTTTTGGAGATCCGGTACTGGGCCCGGTAGTTCCGCATGGCAGAACAACCGGTAGTACCGGGGTGAACCCGGTAGTACCGGATGAAGCTATGAAGACTGCTTTTCTTCCTTTTCTTGAGACAAAACCTGTGCAATATTAATTGATACAATCCTGCACACTTTTAGCACACACATTAGACATCTAAGTGTGTTGTCAACAAACATCAAAACACTGTGGGGAAGGATATGTCCTTTCAATCTCCCCCTTTTTGGTGTTTTATGACAACATACTTAGGAGAAACAAATGATTTGCAAAAGATAGACGGGGCTCTCCAAATTGTGTGTTTATTAGGAATTTGCTTTTGAATGCAAAACACACCATATAAAATGGGCGGAGCTCCCCCTATATTTTACGAACCAAACAAGTTCATATGGATAACAATTACACCAACTTGCACAATATAAGCAACAATACGCAAGTAACATACTAGATAGGTCTTATTACAATACCATAAGTTCAAGGCATGTCTTACACCATGCATAGGGAAGTTCAAAGCAAATATCCAAATAAAGATAAAAGATGAAACACAAGCATAAAGATCAAACGAAGTGCGAGCTTGTGTTTCCACCCATGCAAATCCCACGGCTCATCCTAAATAGAACACATTCTCCCCCTTTGTCATCGAAATGCCAAAAAGGGAGAAGCGCGATGCTAGTACGTCCCTAGGAGCATCAAGCTCCACCCGCGCCGTGGTGGGTCGAAGAGGAGGCCTGAAAGCGATCACCATGTGGAGGAGCATCTTCATCACTCCAGAAACCATGCTTGGACACCCATTCCTCCTTTGGAGTGATTTCTTCTTCGGAACCATCGGAGACTGGAATGTTCATATGCCTCATCATTGCTTTGTGTCGCCGAGCTGCCTTCTTGTGATACACATGAGCTTCATACAGGCGGTCTTCCAAATCCAGTTTAAGGCAAAAGGCTCTCTTGGCCTTAATCTGCAGCTTCTTGAACCATGAAGGTTCCTCAAGAGGAGGTGCACTCCCACTAGCTCTCTCAGCTTCAGCAGCAGCCTCAGGATCAAAGGGCTTGGTTTTGGGAGGAGCATGAGACTTGATACGCAGTTCCTTCACCAGATGAGCCACAACGGGGCTGCCATCCTTCATGATGTCTTCTCCATTCTTCTTGAGAGCCCACTTGCGGCGAATGAGCTTCATAATGTATGGGCCATAGATGGGGGCCCTTCTATCAATGATTGTGGACCACAAGTCATTCCACATCCAATCCATCACATCAAGCTTCTTGCCTTTGCCTTGATTTTCATATGAGAGCTTGAGAAGGTCAAACATGAAGCCATGAACCTCATCCCAATTTCCCACACGAGGAGCAATGGTTTCCTATAGACACGGTGGAGAATCTCAAATGGACGCACAAGATGGCAGTTTTACCGGTGGTGCCCTTGCCATAGTGATTGGTCAAGAACATCCTTGGAGCTTGAGCGATCATTGTCATGGCACCTCCATCCACTAGCAACACTTTCACCCTTGTCTTCATAGCCTAGAAGCTGTCCAAACTCCGCCATGGTGGCGGAAAGCAAGGTGTCCTTAGTCATCCAATATAGGGTCCGGCTTCATCATGGTCAAGGTAGACGGTGGCAAAGAACTGAATGATGTAGTACTCAATGTAGGGATGGTTCTCCTTCATGATGTCAATCAGCCCAAACTCTTCACACATAGCAAGTGTCTCATCAAAATAGCCCTTGTGCTTCGAGTTTCTCATGTACTGAATATCAAGAGTGTGTTGGACAACCACGGAGTAATCCTTGTGGAGATAGATTTCCTTGTAGATGGCTTCTTGATCATTTGTGTAAAAGTGCGGATTCCGCACAAGAGGTGACCTCTCCTCAGCATAGGGATTCTCTTCTCTGAGCTTCTGATAGTCCTCATTCTTCCATAAGTGAAGTGCTTTGCGGGCTCTCGTGGGGGGAGCAGTGGTGGTACGAGCAGCAGCTGATGTTCTTCCCCTTGCTTGAGTTCTGGCTGTGGTACGAGCAGGCAATACTTCCTCTTCTTCTTCTTCAATCTCATCCTCCACAAGACGTGGCTTCTTGGTACCACGGCGACTACCTGTGAAACAGCATATAGGTAGGGCAGGGAATAGATGAGTGCACAAGTTCACGGATAAGGAAACAAAAACTAGCCAGTAGATGTAAAGAATGGTTGAATCGAGCAATTTGAAAACCGGTAGTACCGGGGTGAACCCGGTAGTACCGGCTGAGCCGATTCAAGACTGAAATGGCACAAAATCGAGAGATTCAACCATACATTACACATATATGCTAGCTAACAAGGCCTAGGTGATCATCCATCCAACTTTAACCGTTGCCAACGGAGCTACCAACATTTCCTCTCCATACATCTAGGTTTCAAGATCTAGAAACAAAGAATGCAAAGAACGGGGAAATACCGGAGGCCATGGAGGAGATCGACGAGGGGATCGCTCCCACGGAGCAGATCTGGCCGGAGATGGCGGATTCCGGCGGCCAAGGGCGGCGGCCGGAGGTGAGGAGCAGAGGAGGCGGCGGTGTGGCTTCGTGCGGGTGGGGAAAATGGGGAATAACCCCCACCCTGCCCGCACGGTGAATATCTAGAACCCGCGATTCCCGGTAGTACCGGGGCGGAGAATCCGGTACTACCGGGGCCTGAATCTTTGCGAGCAGCAAACTGCTTAGATTCAGAGCCCGGTACTACCGGATCCCACCGGCGGTACTACCGGGGCCTCCTAAGAAACCCCAGATTTCTCTTTTTGTGTAAGGAATTTGAACTTGTGCAAGATGGAAGTTGTTTTGAGATAGATGAAAGGCATAGGATTAGATCAACACACTGGAGATGGTACTTCATACTCAATTTGCAAGAATCAAATACACACAAAAACACCAAATTGAGCATGTTTTCCATAGGAGCACTAGAAAACCAATAAAATCCAAATGAAACCAACTCTTCATAAGGAAGAGGGTGGTGGCCGAGGCCACCATGTATGAGTATGTGGTGTGATACCGCGAAGATATATCTTGAGTTCACGGCCACTACTCGTCATTTAAGCTCACAATTCATAGAACGAATATAGAGATGCAAATGAATTCTTACTATCGGCATAATGGGGGGAGGGATGGTCCAATGATTAGGACCGCACTCCCCCTATGTCCATGCCTACATCTAAACCAAATAAGTATCGTCTAATATGGGTAGGTATGCAAGAAATCCACTAAATCCAATTGGATATGTCCACCACATTTAGTTCTCCTCTCAACTCCTTGAATCTTGCTTCACCAAGAGGCTTTGTGAACATATCGGCGAGTTGATGCTTGGTGTTGACATACTTGATTGCAATATCACCCTTCTCAACATGGTCTCGAATAAAATGATACCGAATCTCAATGTGCTTGGTCTTGCCATGAAGAACCGGGTTGTGTGCAATTTTAATAGCACTTTCATTGTCACATAAAAGAGGCACTTTGTCACAAATGACACCATAATCCTTTAAAGTTTGCCTCATCCATAATAATTGTGCACAACAACTACCGGCGGCGATGTATTCGGCTTCGGTGGATGACGAGGCCACACAATTTTGCTTCTTGGAAGACCAACTCACAAGGGACCTACCAAGGAATTGGCATGTACCCGAAGTTGATTTTCTATCCATTTTGCAACCCGCCCAATCCGCATCCGAATAACCAACAAGATCAAAGCTTGTACCATGGGGATACCAAAGACCATAGTTGGGAGTATCCAACAAATATCTTAGAATCCTTTTGACCGCGGTTTCATGACTTTCCCTAGGACTTGATTGGAATCTTGCACACATACCCACACTAAACATAATATCCGGTCTAGATGCACAAAGGTAAAGCAAAGATCCAATCATAGAACGATAAAGCTTTTGATCAACTTCCTTACCATCCGGATCTAAGTGAAGATCCGCCTTGGAGTCCATGGGAAACTTATATGGCTTGGCATTGTTCATATCAAATTTCTTGAGCATGTCCTTAATGTACTTGGCTTGACATAAGAATGTTCCTTCTCGAATTGATGGATTTCAAAGCCAAGAAAATAATTCAATTCCCATCATGGACATCTCAAATTCCTTGGTCATTAGCTTGGAGAATTGATCACTAAATTCATGGTTAGTGGAACCAAAGATAATATCATCAACATATATTTGGCATACAAAAAATTCTCCATTTATTCTTTTAGTGAAAAGGTGGGATCTATTACCCCAATTGCAAAGCCACGATCTACTAAGAACTCCTTGAGATGATCATACCAAGCACGTGGAGCTTGCTTGAGCCCATAAAGAGCCTTATGTAGTAAGTAGACATGGTTAGGAAATTGGGTCTTCAAACCCGGAGGTTGTTTCACATATACTTGTTCATTTAGTGGACCATTTAGAAAGCACTTTTAACATCCATTTGATATAAGTAATTTTATGAGTAGATGCATAGCAATAAGTAAGCGAATGGATTCAAGTCTAGCAACGGGGGCATAGGTTTCACCGTAGTCGACTCCTTCGATTTGGGTGTACCTTGTGCAACCAATCTTGCTTTGTTGCGGATGACTTGACCATTGAGTCTTGCTTGTTCTTGAATATCCACTTGGTTCCAATGACATTATGGGAGGAGTCATTGGGTCTTTCCACTAATGACCATACTTTGTTGCGCTCGAAGTTGTTCAACTCTTCATGCATAGCCGCAACCCAATCCATGTCTTCAAGGGCATCATACACCTTGAGAGGTTCTAAGCTAGACAAGCAAGAGACATGACCACAAAAGTTAGCTAATTGATTGCGTGTGGACACACCTCTACGGATACTCCAAGGATATTTTCTTTGAAGTGTTGTTGGTAATCCAATTTGATGCACGCCGGATGACCCGGCGTTCCAGGCTTGACCAATTGTTTCACCAACACAATATCTTCATCATTTCCTTCATTTGCTCATGGTCAACCCGAAGTGGAGTTCTTGGGGTTGTGGGTTCATTATGTTCTTGTTCACCACTAGAGTTGGGTGGGTCTTGACCATTTTCTTGATCTACATGTTCTTGTTCTTGATCATTGATAGTTGGTTGATCACTTGTTGAGGTAGATGGCTCAACTTGGGTAGAACTTGTTCCTTCTTCTTGAGTAGGTCCTTCAATAGGAATTAGTTCTCCAATCCCCATGTTCTTATGGCTTGAGATGGAGCAACATCACCTACATCATCATGATCAATATGCTCCGCTTGGGAGCCATTATCCTCGACAAACTCCACGTTCATAGATTCTTCAACACACCCGGTGGATATGTTGTAGACCCTATAAGCATGAGACTTTGCGGCATATCCAACAAATATACCATCAAAAGATCTAGATTCAAATTAGCAATTTTGCAACCTTTAATGTAAACATGGCATTTGCATCCAAAGACTCGAAAGTAAGATACATTTGGCTTTTTACCGGTGAGAGTTCATATGGTGTCATGTTCTTGAGAGGACGGAAAAAGAGCCGGTTTGAGTAATGACAAGCGGTGTTGATGGCTTCGGCCCAAAAGTTGTATGGGGAATTAAATTCGGCCATCATAGTTCTTGCCATATCAATAAGAGTGCGGTTCTTCCTTTCGGCAACACCATTTTGTTGGGGAGTATATGCAGCGGAATATTGGTGTTGAATGCCCTCCCCACTTAGGAAATCATCCATAGTGTAATTCTTGAACTCCGTACCATTGTCACTTCTAATTGCCAAAATCTTGGAGTCATATTGGCGTTGAACTAGGGTTGCAAAGTCAATGAATATCTTTTGAGTTTCACTCTTCTTCTTGATGTAGAAAGTCCAACAATATCTTGAATAATCATCCACAATCACCAAACAATATTTCTTGCCACCAAGACTATCATATGTGGGAGGCCCAAAAAGATCCATATGAAGGAGCTCCAAAGGCCTCTTAGTGGAGATAATGGTCGTCTTGGGGTGATTCTTCTCATGCATCTTTCCGGCTATGCAAGCACTACAAGGACGATCTTTGGAAAAATTAACATCGGTTAGTCCTACCACGTGTCCACCCTTTACAAGAGTTTGTAAATTTCTCATACCGACATGGCCAAGTCGGCGATGCCAAAGCCACCCCTTGTCGCCTTTAGCCATTAAACATGTAGCGATTTGAGTGGTCTCTTTTGAGAAATCAACCACATACAAACCGTTTTCACGAAATCCAACAAAGGCGACATTGAGTGTTTGAGTGAAAAGGATGGTCACGTGGTATTTATTAAAAATAACGGTGTAACCGGCATTGCATAATTGACCAACGGAAAGTAAATTGTATGAAAGAGATTCGACAAGGAGGACCTTCTCAATGGATAACTCCGGAGTGATCACCACTTTACCAACTCCCACTACCTTGAGTCTTGCATTGTTGCCAACGGTGACATGAGAGAATGAGAGTAGTTGTTTCAATAAGTCCTTTACTAGTTCTTTGCTTCCGGTCATATGGGATGAGCATCCACTATCAATGAGCCATGAAGATCCACCGGAAGAGAAACCCTACAATAAATCAAGTCTTTGATTTAGGTACCCATTTTGGAATGGGTCCTCTTTTGTTAGTCACAAGGGTCTTTGGAACCCAAATAGCATAGTGATAATCATCTCCATATGAAGAGCCAACATATTTAGCAAAAACACAACCATTTGTAGATTTCAAAAGAACATATGAGGGGTTGTATTTTCCCGCAAAGTTATTGTGAGTGGCATTGCCCCTAGTGACATTACCACTCCCAATAGAGTTGTCATTTGCTTTGGCTAACTCCCCCTCCTTCACAAAAACAATATCTTTGGAAGGGGAGTCGCCTTCTTCTTCTTGTTGTTGACCTTCTTAGAGTTGGGTGTGAACCCAATTCCTTCTTTGCCAACCACTCCCTTTTGATTGCTCAAAAGATCATTGAGGTTCTTTTCCCCTTGGATACAAGTGGCTAGGCCCTTCTCAAGTTGGGCCTTCAACCTAGTGTTTTCCTCAATAAGAGATGCCTTGACACATAAAGGGTTAGTGGTACAAGAATTTGCATCTTTATCATTGTGAGAAGTGGTGAAGCTAGCATAGATAAATTGAGCTTGTAGTTTGGCATATGACTCCTTGAGTGTAGTGAGCTCACTTGAGGTCACCTTGTGGGTTTCCCTAAGTTGCTCAAAACCCTCAAAGAGTTTGTTATGACTCTCTACAAGTTCCTCATTTTTACTTTTTAGATCAATAGCAATTTGAATAGAGGTTTCACGAGTTTCTTTTGCCTTGGAAAGATCCATGGCATGTGTCTCCTCAAGTTGCTCACGGAGCAATTGTTCCTCAACAAGTTGATCTTCTAGCTCACCAATCTTGTCGGCATGATCACATGCATGCCCTTCGAGCTCACAAATCCTAACATCCTTCACATCAAGAAGATGCTTGGCTTCTCCATATTGATACATGAGGGCCTCAACCATTTTCTTGGTTGGACCTTGGAGCTTGCTAATGAAGATAGAAATTTTATCCTCTTCTTCAATTTTCCCTACATCCTCAACACAATCCAATAGTGATGGGTTAGAGGAGATAGTAATTTTTGGTGGGGAATTCACCTTAGTTTCCTTGGCCATGAGGCACATGGGCTTGGAGATCTTGTCGTCGTTTGGAGATGAGAAGAGGTTGGCCAATGATGGAGGAAGGGTGCCCATTGCAAGAGCCGCCATTCCTACTTCTTCACTTGGTTCTTTATCCTCCTCACCTCCGGACTCGTATTCCTCTTCATGGGATGCCACAAGAGCCTTTTGAGGTGATCTCTTCATGTAGGTAGGCTTGGGGTGGTACTTGTTCTTCTTTAGAATGAGTTGACCACCATTATCCTCTCTTCTTTCATAGGGGCAATCCTTCACAAGATGAGTGTCCTTTCCACAATTGAAGCACATTCTTTTTATTGGTGAGGGTTGACGCTCTTGTTCTTCTTGTTCCAAAACCGGGTGGCGGCAAGTGCAAGAACTTCATTGAGCTCACCCTCCAAGTCTTCTTCACCTTCATAGACCGGGCTTTCTTCATATCTTGGATGGTCTACCACACGAGCCTTCAAAGCAAGAGTCTTCGGGCCACGGACTTGGTTGAAAGACTTGGATGTGGACTTCAATGTATCATATGTGACAAATTGAGCCAACATGTCATTGGGAGTCATTGTTGTGTAATCCGCTCTTGCATGGAGGTTCATCACCATAGTTTCACTATATGGCATAATTGCTTGAAGGAACTTGGCCTTGACCCATTCATCATCCATATCCTTCTTTCCATTTTCCCTACATGTCACCACAAGCTTGTAGAGTCTTCGGTAAAGTTCGGTCGGAGTCTCTTCGTCTAGCATGATGAAGTTGTCAACTTGATGTTGAAGGACGGCCGCATTGGAGCGTTGAATGCCCTCATTTCCTTCATACACGTTTCAAGATGAGCCAAGCCTCATTGCAAGTTTTGAGATTCCGCACATGATCTTCATCATGTGCGGTCATAGCACTCTCAAGAATGAACTTGGCATTTGCATCAAGTTGCTCATCAATCTCTTCTTGCTTGGTCAAGTTGTTGGGATCAACAGGGTTGAAACCATGTAGAACCACCCTCCAAAGATGCACCGATGAGCTGCGAAAATAAGACTCCATAGATTTCTTCCAAGTGAAATAACGAGTATTATCAAGCTTAGGAGGGGGTCTACCAAGGTTGGTTATATGAGGTTGAGTGAGTGAAACTTGAGTGAGATAAGAGCTAGGTGGAGCAAAGTTAAGAGAAGGCTTCTCATTAGGTTTATCATTTTTATCCTTGTCACTAGCACCCTTAATAGGGCTAGCGGATGATGAGGAGCTATTTTGATTAGATACCCGAGTATACACCTCTCCACCATTTTGCCTTTCATGTACCCAAAAGTTCAATCATGGACTTCATGGTGATTGGGGCATCACCCTCGGGAGGGATTATTCCCGCTTCTTTAGTTCTTTGTCAAGTTGTTCTCTATCACGTTTTTCTTGTTCCTTAGCAAGTTTTAACTCCTCATCTTTAGCACGTTGTACTTCCTCCGCACTAGCCATCCTCCTCTTTAGGCGATTAAGCCCTTAATAAAGAGACCTTGCTCTGATACCAATTGAAAGGATCGAGTAGGTTGACTAGAGGGGGGGGGGTGAATAGGCAACTACCAATTTTAATTTTCTTTTCAACAAGTTAAGGAATTGCTCAAATATAAGTTCTCTAGATATGCAACTAGATGAACAATCCTATATGATGAGCAATAAACAAGCTAGCAAGATATTCTACACAAGATAAGCTAGCAATACGAGTAAAGGAAGGTTAAGAGATAACCACACGGTGACGCGGAGATGTTCTACCGAAGTTCACTTCCCAATGGAAGCTACGTCTCCGTTGGAGCGGTGCGGAGTCACAAAGTGAACTCCGAATAGCCTTGATATGGCACACCGTATCTCCCTCGTGTTATCCTCCGATGAGGAGATCCACGAGCCACTATATGATGCCCTCGAGGTCGGCAACAAACCTTTACAAGGATGAGGCACACTCCACAACCGAATTGGAGGCTCTCACCAAATTCCCGCGGCTCCCAAAGCCACAAGAATCACAAGGCCGGGTCGCGTCTCCACAACTCAATTGGAGGCTCCCGGCTAATCCTTGTGGCTACCAAAGCCACAAGAATCACAAGTATCTTCTAGGTATCCAAAATATCAAGTTACACAAGATCTACAAGTGACTAGGTCGATGTAGACAAATCGGCTCGGTGGAGATGCGGATCTAGGGCTCCTCCTTCACTCCTCAAAGTATCAACGTGTTTGAGTGGTTGGAGTGGGAGCTCTAGTAGATTGAAGCTTGCAACAATGGTGGAGAGAGAGTGAGGAATCAAGCTTATCCAACCGGAGGTAGGTGGAGGGGTATAAATACCCCTCCCAGAAATCTGCCCGTTTGAACTGTAAACAGCCCGCAGCGGTAGTACCGGGCCTCGCCCGGTAGTACCGGCTGACGGGAACTGAAGTCCTGGCGTCAGACTGGTCAACTCTCACTCCACGCGCGCATCGGTAGTACCGGACGTCCTGGTCCGGTAGTGCTCCCAACCCGGTAGTACCGCGCCTACTACCGGTGCTACTACCGGATTAAATCGAGCGAGTCCAGAAGAGCTTTTGGAGATCCGGTACTGGGCCCGGTAGTTCCGCATGGCAGAACAACCGGTAGTACCGGGGTGAACCCGGTAGTACCGGATGAAGCTATGAAGACTGCTTTTCTTCCTTTTCTTGAGACAAAACCTGTGCAATATTAATTGATACAATCCTGCACACTTTTAGCACACACATTAGACATCTAAGTGTGTTGTCAACAAACATCAAAACACTGTGGGGAAGGATATGTCCTTTCAATATACATTTATCATCTCATCATCATTTTCATCATCTACATCATCAACAGCTTCCTTCATCAACTCTGCATCCACAACTCCAGAACCAGCAGCCGCATTAGCCGCATCCTTCTTCTTCTTCTCCTTGTCTTTATCATCGACTAGAATTCCAAAAAGGTCTGCCATCTCAGTGTCATCCAAGGGTGCAATGACCAAATCATTAAGCTCTTGCAGTTCTACGGAATTCCAGCCAACAACAGTCGGGCCCGTACTAGCCACCCCATTAGCAGCACCATCACAGGCTGGGTCTTGTGCATCATCTGCTAACACTGTCAATTCGGTTACAATGGGCATTATCTGTCTAGCTGCAGCCCACTCATCATCTGCAATCTGCATAGCCAACTTTGATGCCACATATCCTACTCTTGAATCTGATTTCAGATCAACCAGCTGGGCAAGAAGTGTAGCACGTTTCTTTTCAAAGCCCTCTTGTTTATCGATTTCATCAACAACGGCTTCGCCATCCTCCATTCTCACATACTCTCCCTTCCAATCTTCGTACCGTAGCAATGCCACTTCTTGCTCTGGACCCCAAGGAATACTCTCCCCTATTTTCTCCACAATATCTCTCACCGCTTTCTCTTCTTGGTTCACTAGTTCTTGTGGATCGATGTCGTAAAATGAAAGCTTCAAACTAACTAATGTGTCGTGATCTATGGTCCTCACGCTACCATCAGCTAGCTTCGCCTGAGATAGCATAAATTTGACACCCAATTCGAAACTTTTTCGGGCATCTCCCCTGTTTTGACAACGACGCGGGAATGTGACGACAGTAGAATTTGATGACTTGGAAGTGAACGAGCTCAAATCGAAAGCGGAATGTGCACGAGAGTGATGGATTACCTCGAATTTGACTCTGCCGGCTCCGCGGTGCTCGCCATCTACCTCCTTCTTCCGGCTGCTTCCCCCGCCTCCAATACGCCTGGCCGCGAGCAAAACGGCAGGGAATGTGTCAGATTTGGGGCAGAATTACGAAGGAAAGGCCACGCGGGTTCGATTTGACTCACCCCAGATGCCGACGACAACGAATTCGACGCCCAGGAGTGGATAGCTCCGCCGCCGGAGAGGGAGCAGGGCGCCCACTGTCGGGGTTCAGATGGTGCGGTAGGGCAAGGTCGGTCTGTGCGGTCGCTCGAACCGGTTGAGTTGACCGGTACAAGTTAGTGGGTCCCACGTCCGCTAAACCCTCCTTAACTAGCACAAGTAAGTGACACGGCCGTTTCATCACAATGGGTGGGTCGTGGCTATTGTGCTGCTCTCACGCGTCGTACCCTAGCTATTATCTCCAACTATGTCGCATCGCAGCCAATTCCCTGAAAAACGTAGTACCTGAGCTATTCGCCCTGCATCTCGCCTGCACATGGTTGGCTTGCTAGGTGGGAAAATGTTCTGCTAAGTCGGGAGTGGACTTTCATCCGATAGAAACCTCGGAAAAGTATAAACATAATTCTTTTTAAAGAGTACAAATGTAGATGCATAGCCTTTTGTCTCAAACTGAAACCAAAAATATTAACTATTCATCAAAAGGTCCACCCTTTTCGTTACACCACACTGACACAACAACGCGGGCTTAGTTTTTTAAATTTTTGTTTAATCTATTGTAACCGTTGAAGAAAAATAGCCACACAATAGGAAACAGAAAGTGAGAACCAACATGTGCTTGGATGAACCAGATGATGTTAATACATTTGTTAGTTGAATTTGTATTTATATTTTATAAAAATTATCTTGTTCAAAATCATGAATTTGATATAACATGCAAAAATGGTTTTCGGTAATGGTTGGCCGGGCATAACAGATGAGTTTACCGCATCTGTTCTGCGGGAGCGAGATCGTCTGACTTAGTTGATTCTACGTCAGAGGGACGTTGAACGCCCAGAGCCGTCGATGCGCAATCCTACGGCAACAAAATCCAGCGCGATGTTTTGCTCGGCTGGAAGCGAAAACAAGCGGCCCAAGTGGCCCGGTACGACGCAAAGCCGCCGGAACAAGATCAACCAGAGCGAGATCGCCAGAGCCGGAGAAGACGCACTGCTCTTGTCCCTCGCTCGAATCTTGTCCCATTCGCTAGCTATTGCCCGCTGCCATGGGCCATGGCCGGCGGCTGCAGCGCGGCCTGCTGGAGCGTGCCGTCTTCGTCCTCCCGCGTGGTTGTTCGAGCACTTCTGCACTTGCTGAACCTGCTCCCAGCGGAGCCGTGCTCTATCGCTGCTGTTCCGTGTCGCAGCACCGCCACTACTGGCCGTGCGTTGCATAGCTGCCTGTTGTGCTGCTGCTCGCGCGCTCCGGTTAAGTTCGCCGCGACGGCGAGTTCTTCGACATGTCTTTGGCGGGGATCGTGGTCTACTTGGGCCGCTTGTTTTCGCTTCCAGCCGAGCCAAACATGGCGCTGGATTTTGTTACCGTAGGATTGCGCATCGACGGCTCTGGGCGTTCAACGTCCCTCTGACGTAGAATCAACTAAGTCAGACGATCTCGTTGGGCCACGTTGTACCGGAAAACAATTATGGGTCAATCGGACATGAGATAACCGGTTCGTATTTATCCGGTATCTGCTAGAGATGCTCTGAGTACGTGAGCAATGAGTCAGGTCCCTGAATCTCATCATCGGAGAAACTACCGTTCGACGTAACAGTATGCTAATCGTCAGCCTTCAACGCTGCTATTATGGTCCTGTCACGTATCATGAAAGCCAGCCACAACACCTCAAAGCAGAATATTAGATTCATATGCTGCAACAAATAAACCTTCCGTTCTAGTGCGATGCAGTGTTGGACTGAGTTACACACCCTCTTTCGTCATCTAGACATCTACGAGCCTACAGTAAAAAGGATGTAAGGAGTAAACGCACTGACATGGTAGGAAATATCTTCAGACTAAAATTGAACTTTCCAGACGATATTGGTCATTTTCTTCAGAGCTTATTCAGTTCAGATACAAAATTCTATGTACAGAAAATCAGAATGGCAGCAGAAGGCTGTTAGAAACCAGAACGACACTGATATTTGACCGGTTAGTATATGTTCCGCTCTACAGAGAAACTAGTTTTTAGTTTTTACACACGATTTCAGCCACTAGCCTGACCATGAATACAACTTGTTCCTTAACGATCCGGGCCTGGCTAAAGATAATACATATACCCAGACAATAAGTTATCAAAGACATGCCAAACCAACTTGCTCAAGGAAATGGGAGACTTTTGCAACAATTAAAGAGACGGCAATCTCTCAGAAAACAGAACAAAGCTACATATGGTTTTCATAGAACATCTCCCAGGTATGCCTCGGAAACGCTGTTTTTCATAGCAAATGCCCAGAACATGCTTCACAGACAATGAGCGCATGCTTATCCACATGAGATTGCATAAAAAACTGGCAGGATCCTCATACATTGGGACGATGTAATTAACACAAAACACAAAAGTCCTGGTAATCAAGACTAGCCTATTCTATTGGCCGAAGTATTGTTAAGAGAAAAGCACAGAACCATGACCTGAGAAATCTATATTGCTAGAGTTCCTAGAAAGAACACAAGTAGTGAACATTTCAGAATTCTTCTTCAATGTGCAATAAATACCACTATCCACAAGATTAAGCATGGTAATCTCTTTCAGCGCTCATCTCTAAGAACCAGAAGCTAAGCAGCAGATATGCATGACGTCCTGCTAAAAAAGGCATCAAGGATTACAAATTTCTAGTCGCATTAATGCATTATGTAGCAAACAAAAAGTGTACACTACATGTCAAATTTCAATGTGCAGTAATTACTGCTATCCTTTTTTTTCAAAATTAAGCATAGTAATTTCTTTCAGAGTCCATCTCTGACAACCAGAGGCTAAGCAGCAGATATGCATGATCTCCTGCTAAAAAAAGCGTTAAGGATACAAATTCTAGTCGCATTATATATGTAGCAAACAGAAATTGTAAGCTACTGTACATGTCAAATTTTGATGCTATGATGTCCAACCACAAAGACCCATTTGGTTGAAAAGAATCAACATCACACAATCTGGATGAGGCAGATAAAGTTAATGTAACTCGGTAAGGACTATCTCAATTATATTCACCCAGGAACCTACTGCAATAAAAAAGTTGAAAAGACTGACACAGAGATAGGTTGTCTCGAGCTACTCTCTTTTTGTTAATCCAGCAAATCAGCAGTGTCGCAGCAAAGAAAAATATCATGCATGATTGCTGTAACCAAGCTGGGCTAAAAAGTAAAAACGAACTAACCGAGTTGTTCTAATTGTGAACTCCGAACCGAGTTATTCAAGATTTCAATACAAGTTGCGATAGACCTAGAGGATGGTAAATTTGTACATACTGGGCTCTACTGTGTGAACCGAAATAGGCAGATTCTACATCAAAGCATCTATATGAAATTATTTTCAGTCATTTCTTTCATAACCAAATAGGCAGCCTCAAAGAGCACGCCAGTGAATCAAGACATAACTAGGCCAAACAACACCACTTTACTTCTTCTATTGTCGGCCTCATACAAAGGAAGTTCCAAATGGACACTATAGTTACACTATGAGAGCATTCAGAGAAGAAATTGAAGTGATAAGTAAAGCAGAGAGATACAATAATCCCACTAGCATATGACTGAAACAACTAAATTACTCGAGTGCTCTAAAATTGGACAAGCATTAGCATTTCACTCTTGAGGATCGACGCTGCAGAGTTGAGGCACGGTCACTTATACTCTATGAAATGATGGAAACATGCATACCTTCCATACTAAGACAAACCGAAATCGAACTAAATAAAATTTATGACTACTATGAATTTGTATAACAACAAAGAGGTGTGCAACTGCCAACACTTGCATTAAATTAACTGGCATATACTTAATTTGATTTGCTCTGTCCTAATCGCTAATACCTGACAACCAAACAAAACCCATGACAAACCATTGTGCATCTTGCACACTTTCAAACAATATTTGGGTAACTCCGCTATTGCGAGCATTTGTGGTTTCTTGTAAGACTAAACTATATGTCCAATATAGTACTTGGGAACTTGGTATCAAAGAATAATTTTATATGACCATTGCAAAATCACAAATACAGTAGGAGACTGGCAAGCAAGAATAGTTTACACAGATGACTTGGTAACTATGCCTCTAGGATGATTTGAGATTCGACTCCAAGGCTAAGAAACTATCTTCCTTTTTGTTATATAAATTGATAAAATACAGGAAGAACATTTATCCATTTTATGAAATTTGACATATATATAACATTGAGGTTTACTGAATCACCAGGGAGGGGTGGAACCCTTCCTCGCCGAAGGAGATCGTGACCCCAAGCCTGGGTCTGTTGAAAACCTTGTCTTCAGAGTGCTTCCTGAAGGGGTTGACCCTCTATAACTTGCACGGAGTGACTCATCGACGGTTCTTGTGGACTTTGCGATGGCATTCCTCACAAACTTCTGTGCTGCAGGAGACAAGGTCCTCGGGCTTGCACTGCCTCCCCTTGCAGGGGAATGTAGCGGTGGCTTGTGGAACATAATTGTCCGTGACTTTATCTTCTTTGCAGCATCCCTGGAGAGCAGGTGTGCCTTCACATCTCGAACAGGTGGAGGTGGGATCTTGAAATGTGACCTCTCACTGCCCCCTGGTGTCTCATCAGGATCCAATCTCAGTGGTGTTCCATCGATCTCACCCCACGTCATGAACGGGGACTCATCCACGCCAGGTGCTGGAGACGGTGTCTTCACAAAACTGTACCCATTGTCTGCCTTCTTCCCGGACTCTACGAAGAACGGGTTTGGTGTCTTCCTTAGATCCTCCAGATCATACTTCTTCCCTTTGTCAGGATCATTGTACGCTATTCCTCCAGGAGTGGAACCTGCAACTAGAGCATACAGTATGGCAGCTGCCTCCTCCTCCTTGGGTTCAGCCAGAGCCTTACCATGTAGCCTGGTGTTTGACTTGTCGATCTCCTTGGTGAGACCCTTTAGCCGCACGGCAAGCTCCTCGTCAGTGAGCGGCGCCTCTCCTCGGTCGGCCGGGTGGTACATGAGCAGGTTCTTGGCCGTGAACTTGGC
The DNA here is from genome assembly GCA_947311845.1 of Poa pratensis. Classification (NCBI taxonomy): domain Eukaryota; kingdom Viridiplantae; phylum Streptophyta; class Magnoliopsida; order Poales; family Poaceae; genus Poa; species Poa pratensis. The sequence continues at coordinate 29,987,168 of CAMZMU010000078.1, read as the reverse complement.
ACCCTCCAACGAACTAAGCGGCTGTCCTGATGTACCATAGCCGTCGGTTATCCTGTCGCGCTTGGCATCCTCCAACAACTGCTTTTTGGCTGCCTCGCCAGGCTCCAGGAGGTGGGCATAGCGCTCGCGGCGGCGGTGGTTGACCTTCTCCAGGATGCGCGAGAAGGACTCGTTGTCCTCGCTGGTGTAGCGGCGGAAGAAGTCGTCGAGCGAGAGCGCGGCCGAGACGTCCTCGTCCTCCTCCTCGGGGTCGCCGGCGGTGGAGGGGGCGATGGAGGGGGTGGAGAGGAAGGACGGGGAGCGGAGCGCGGTGGATGTGGCGGGCGTCGGGGTGGGGAGGGGCCCGCTGCGGTGGAGGCGGCGGCGGCGGTCGAGGATCTTGAGCTGGGCGTCGCGGAGGAGGAGCGGGTCCCGGGAGCGCACGGCCTGGAGCCAGTCGAGGCGGTCGCGGAGGCGGGGGAGGTCGGGGAAGAAGTCGCGCTCGATGATGCGCTCGATGGCGACGACGTAGGCGTCCTCGTCGAGCACCTCGGGGCGGCGGCGCTTGGAGGAGGTGGTGGCGAGGGTGGACGCGGAGGACGGGGTGGGGGAGGTGGGTCGAGGGGTGGATGGGGCGGGGGAGGGCGAGGGGGTGAGGTGGCGAGGGGAGTGGCCGGGCGAGCGGAGCATCGCGGCGTGGGTAGCGCCGGCGGCTCTTGGGCTAGGGTTAGGTCTTGGTGAATTGGGGATCGGGGAGGGGGAAGAACTAGAGGACGAGTTGTGTTCGATTCGGGGCGTGTTTCGCTACCGGCGTCGGGCTGGCACATTGACGCGTGAAAACATCGAACCGACCGAATCGAATTCGAATATACTCACTCCGTACACATACATCTAGATTTGTACCGAGTTAAAAAAATTGACCAACTTTGTATAAAAGAGTATCAATATATAGGACACCAGTTGGTACATTTTGAAACTTCATTTCAAAACAAATATAGTGATACCAATTTGTTGTAATAAATGGTTGTACATTTTCTTATAAAAAGTTGGGCAACTTTTAAGAAGTTTGACTTATTACAAAACCTATATACTCCCTCCGTAGGGAGTATAAACTTGTTCGCGGACAGAGGGAGTACGCAAGAAACATGCACTATCGATCAATACAACTGGGCCGATGATTTAATCTGCATAAAAGTTAATGTAGTATGCCCACCACTTTCAGTTAGAGTAGTTGAGAATTAAGTAATACACAGTCTAGTGTTACACCGCTGGATTTACATCGTGATTCGTATAATTATGAATTGCAAGTTAGGTTATAACTGAGATTTTTTTTCAATTGTAAGAGAGGTTGTAATTGGATTGTTGGAGATTTTTTTTATAAAGATTCATGCTATGTATGAGTTGTAACTTGGTTCCAAGTGTGTTTTGGTGATGTCACCGACTGAATAATTAAGCTAATTCTCATCCAAATATTTTATATTGAGGTCATAGGTAGTAGATGTGTTCCATTCCATGTAAAGAAATACAGCTAGGCGTGGACAATGGTAGAGAAAACAAGATTTTTATCACACCTCCACTTATCATAATAAGTATGATAAGGTGAGAAGACTTAAGAGATGTCATGTCAGTATTTTACTTAGTCAACGTAGACATGTGATAAGAAAGATGAGAAGTTTACAGCCATATATTAATAAGTACATAATAAGCAAGTATGTGTATGGGTAAATATTATATGAGTGAGCTATAAGATTGGCTATATATATGACATGACAATTTTACACATCCAATTTTTCTCGGAGCTATAATAGTTAGCCATGTATACTCGGAGTCTACCCCCACGACTACTACCATATCTCTCTGTCACATAAAGTGTCACCTGGTGGCTGTGTTATGGTTGTCGTCGCCGCCTTGCCACAAAATCACCGTCGTCGCTATCATCATGTAGCAATCTTCACCGGCGTCGCGGATGGCAACGTCCTCCACTGGCCTCTCCCTCCCTGTGTGCCCTTCCACCCTCAACCCCCTCCCTCCTTTGTGCCCACACCGCAACCATCACTGCCCTCTGTCCCCTCACATCCCTCCTTATGTCATGTGCCGCCGACATCGTATCCCTATTCTCCACCTCCTCCTCCCTATGTTGCCTTCGTTCCCATTTGTCTTGTCCTGTGCCGTTTCTTTTACCTCATAGGTGGTCACAATCTTGCTCAGGGAAAAGGATAATTGTATTTTCGTGTGGGCTAAAACGTAAATCTGCACCGTCAGCATGCCCCCCCCCCCCCCCCCCCCAATGACTGACATCCTATGAAAAGCCTAAACATGCAAGATTCGTTGCGATTCGGAGCAAATCACAATTTAATTTTATACTCCGAATACTGTCTCGAGCCCTCTACACAATGGACTAGCTCTTGAAAAATGTCTTCCGCCAAGGATGGGCGCCAGAACACTTGATCTCCTCTATCCTTTCCTAACTAGTAACAAGATTTGAACATTAGGGAGGGAGATGTCAAAAGTATTAGCTATTGCAACAATGGAGGAGAGGGAATGGTGTCATCAATGCGGTGGTCTTGAAAAACCAAGCTGCTACTTTTATCTGATGCAACTTTGGGACCAACTTATGAGTCTTACAGAGAGTTGTGCAACAAGCCATGGTAGACAACCCCCGAGCCTCACGGATTCACGATATTGTAGACAACTTAGCATTAAGGTAGACAATGTAGCATAAACGGTAGGCTCTTCATGATATTGTAAAACTAGGGAACTAACTTTCAAGTTGCATGGTCTCACCGCTAAAATTGCTTTTCAGATGTCTAAACATTTACAGTACCTAGGTATGAAGAACTCCTCGTAAAAAAATCAAAAGTGAAACGCATCATAATTCAACATCTGGTTCAAAAGCGATAGTTTTTTGGATTTTTCAAACAAAAACGCATGTGTAGCTTATAAATTTTCTCCTTTTTCATATTGTGTGAGGGAATATCCCTAAAAGCAGGCGGGTACTTTTTTAGAGTGCTTACTCGGGATGCCTAGTGAGCTGACTCGTTTGCAGGCTATATGCTACACATCCAGTACACAAACATATAAATTATAAAAATTCTATTATCTTAGTATACATGAAGAAGTGAGCCTAGCTCACTTGGCTAGTGGAGTGGATGTACAACCCAGCCACCCAGGTTCAAGTCATGATGGACACGAATTTGGGTTCTTATTATTTGAAAAAAAAAAACTCGCTGTGGGGGCTTCCCCACCGCATTCCTTTCAAAAAAAAAGTATACATGATTACGCAGTGGTCAACCACTATTTAGATTAAAAGTGGTTAGTTCTGACAACTTTTTGGAAGTACCTTGAATAATTTGAACATTGTTTACTTTGGACTATTTTGATGTCGGTGTGGCTATATTCGGACTAGTCAGATACAGAGTTCGTGCAATGTTTGTGGTTTTACCACGAGTTGTAGTCGTTCTACTCTAATGGGTTGTGTTATATGACTGATGTCTATTTTTTTAAGCATGCTATTATCTTTTCTTATCTATTAATGTATCTAATTATCTTTTGCTACCTATCAATGCACTGCAAAAGTTTTGCGGTTTTGCAGATAAAAAATCCAGGTGAAGAAACACCCAAAGTATACCCGGTGTGGACTGGATGTTTTGTAGCTGGTACATGTAGCACTTTTTTTAAATTTTGAAAAAATATATTTTTAGAGTTTTAACAAATTCTGAAAAAATCCTAAATATAGACAATGACTTATTGTATCAATGTGTAAAATTTTGGATCACCTGTATAAAAATGATTAAAAATGGAGATTTTAAGTAGTGAACAATACACAAGTCTGAATCTCTAAATTTTGTCTGACTTGTCTTTTTTGTGTGGATCAAAGTACAAAGTTTTTCGAATTGAGATTTTGCATTTCGGAAGAATACATCATTATCATTGTCTAGAATCTTTTACATATATTTTGAAACTTAAAAATGGAGTTTTCAAATTTTTCAAAAACAGGCTACATGTAGCCTGGGCTATACATGGACTTTTCGGAGTCTACCCCCACTACTCCCCCCAGATCTCTCCGCCGATGAAGTGCCACTCGGTGGCTGCGCTCTGGTCGCCGTCGCCGCCTTCCCACCAAATCACCGCCGTCGCCGTCACCCCCGCCGCGCTCTTCACCGGCGCCGCAGACGGCACCATCCTCCACTGGCCTCTCCCTCCCTCCCCGCCCTTCCACCCGCGTCCCTCCTCCCTCCTCTGTGCCCACGCCGCAACCATCACCGCCCTCTGCCCCCTCCCATCCCCCGCCTCCCTCCTCGTGTCCTGCGCCGCCGGCGTCCTATCCCTCTTCTCCGCCTCCGCCTCCCTCCACTGCCTCCGTCGCCGCTCGCTCCCGCCCTGGGCCGGCTCCCCTTCCCTCGTAGCGCCTCTCCCCACTTCCTCCTCCTCCTCCGCTTCGTCAAACCCCCGGGTCGCGATCCTCTGCCATGCCCACGACGACGGCCATGGACACCGGCACGTGTCCGCAGTTGTGGTCGTCGACGCACGCACCCTCTCCGTCCTTCACACCGTCTTCCACGGCGTCCTCTCTATCGGGTCCCCGAGGGCGATCGCGCTCACGGTCAGCAGCAGCGACAATGCCGTCAGTGTTGTGCTGGCGGACGCGCAGGGGCAGGCACAGATGGTGCCGGTGGAGGGCTCGGCCATCGATGGTGACTCGCCAAGGCGGCTCAGCGTGAGCTCATTGTCCACTGTTGCGTCAGCAGAGGCGCCCGAGGGTACGGTGGAGGCCGTGGCTTTATCTGATGACGGGAAGGTCGTTGCTTTGGTGCTGAAGACGAGCTGCTTGTTGAAATGCATCGTCGAGGGTTCTGTGCTGGGTGAGGTGTCTCTGGCGAATACTTCGCTATGCAAGGAGGAGGAAACAGGGGTCAAGGGCTGCCTTGCTGGAGGTTTTTTTCTCAACGGCGGGGCATGGGGAGTCCGGAATTCGGAGGATGGCAATCTGATCAGGAGCTTGGTGCTATGGAGTAGCAATGGTGGCGCCATTGTTTACAGGGTTACTGTTGGCACTTCATCGTTTGCCTATGAGGCTGTATGTGAAGTTCCTGGTATTGCATCTGAGCAGGGAGAGATTTCATCTGTTCAATGTTGCCAGATGAGCGACTGTCTTATCAGGGTGGAGTCTCGACCGTATAAGATTGGTGGGTCCTTTTTGTGGAAACCTTTTATTTCCATATGGTCTATGGATCAACTAGATTTGAGTATTGGAGAAAACACAGAGAGCCCACCTTTCAGCAAAGTTCTTGGAGAAGGCAGCCTTCAGGGAGAAGAATTTGGCTCAGAGTCTTCTCACTCACTCCCCAAGTCGAACAATGGAGTGGAAATGAGTTCGCAGATGTGCTCATCATCTATGAGTGGACTGGGGACGTATGGAAGTACTGTGTCCTCGTCGATGGTACTTTCTGAGGATTCTTACGCTCCATATGCTATAGTTTATGGTTTCCATAATGGTGACATAGAAGTTATCCGATTTCTCAACCTGTTGCCAGCTGCAAAATTTGGTGGTGGAGGGGTTTACCCACATATTTCTGAAAGATTTTTTGTGGGGCACAAGGGAGCAATTCTTTGCTTGGCTGCACACCACATGCATGCCCACTCTGAATCCAGAAGCTTTCAACGAGCACTGATATCGGGGAGTTTGGATTGCACGATTCGTGTCTGGGATCTAGATGCTGGTACCCTCCTTTCTGTGATGCATCACCATGTTGCGGCAGTCAAGCAAATAATACTACCACCAGCTTGTAGTCATCATCCTTGGGATGATTGTTTTGTTTCTGTTGGAGAGGATGGCCTTGTAGCGCTTGTTTCTCTTCAAACCATGCGCGTTGAGAGGATGTTTCCTGGGCATTCTTGTTACCCATCAATGGTTGCTTGGGATGGAGCAAAAGGGTACATTGCTTGTTTGTGTCGAAGTAATGACGTGGGTAGCATATTGTATATCTGGGATATGAAGACAGGCGCCCGAGAAAGAATTATTAGGGGGACAACATCGCAATCAGTTTTTGAACACTTCTGTAGGGGCATTTCAAAAAATGCAGTTACCGGCGGCATATTGGGAGGGACAACTTCAGCATCTTCCTTACTTGTTCCAATTTTGAAAGACACTGCCCTCCTTCAGTCTCACGCAAATAGAAATGGGCTTAACATTTCACCTGTGCCAAAGAACCATCACACTGTCGCAGATTCTTTAGTTTTGGGTGCTCTTACTGCACATGATGTGAAGGGAAAGACACCGGCTCCAGATGTTAGAGATAATTCTGCATATATTTCAGGAAAGGTTGACTCTGCCAAGATCATGAACAAAAGAAGAAAGTATCCAATAAAGTGCTCCTGTCCATATCCTGGCATTGCAAGTCTGAGATTTGACCTCACAGAGATCATGTCCACACAAGGCAGTTTTAGTGATAGGCAGTTTAGAGATCATCTTTATGGTGATGATACCAAAGAAACTATACAGCCTGGAATTTTAGATAATACTTCTGGGCTCCAAGAAATGGATAGCCCATCTAGAGAGTCATTGGAAGGGCAATTACTTCGATTTAGTCTCTGTTTTCTGCACTTGTGGGATGTTGATTGTGAGCTGGACAAATTACTTGTAGATGAGATGCAAGTTTGCAAGCCAGATGGCTGTCATATAGCTACAGGGGTGGTAGGAGATAGAGGCTCGTTTACGTTGATGTTCCCAGGGAAAGAAGCCACTCTTGAGGTAAGCTGTATACTGCATGTTCGTTGTGTTTAAGCACATCTGAAGTCTAAACATGATATTTTTTCTGCTTCAGCTTTGGAAGTCGTCTGCTGAATTTTGTGCTATGAGATCGCTGTCAATAGTTTCTCTTGCTCAACGCATGATCACGTTATCTCGTTCTTGTACAAATGCTAGCAGGTATCGAGTCATCTATTCATTTCCATTTCGTGCGGGTTCATATTCTGCATAGGGTGACTGGCATCTTTCATTTGGTTTCTTGGAATGTTACAGAAAAGACTTACTTTACACAGAAAACATTGCAAAAAAGGTGCCAAAGTCTCAAAACACATTTGGGTGTGTTTTGAGCATATCTGTACTGCACTAATAATATAATCATGAATTCTCAAGCTCTACCCATGAGCACCAACTATTTGGGAACTTTGATATAATTTTAGTAACGCATTTGTATTGTGCCGCGTCCTGGTTGGCTTTGCCCTAACAAATCTGATATTGTGGCACTATTTAGTTATTTTTTACAATTATGACAAATATGAGCCTTTGCTGCTTTCAAGATAGTATCAAATTCATGTATTTTTCTCTCTCATCTACACTGTGTGTCTTGTTGCAGTGCCTTGGCAGCTTTTTATACAAGACACTTTGCTGAGAAAGTTCCAGATATAAAGCCCCCATCCCTTCAGGTTCTACTATATTTGCCGTGCACACTCTTTCTTGCAGTTTATGTTTTTCCCTCCTTTCTGAAACCAATGTCTTTGATGCTCTTTATCGGGTTGAAAAAATACACAAAGTGGAGTCTGTTCTTGCAGTGTCTTGTAGTAAATTCAGTGACAATAGGTGACGTTCTACTCATAGGTGAAGGCTTAGTTCATATCTGTGATGCTCCCAGCCTAAGTTGGGCCGTTTGGTGTGACAGTTTTAAAATGTTGTCCTTGTTTCTTGTGTTTGCCATGGGTTGTGGCTGTAAATGTGCAAATTATGGTTTAAGAGCACTTACAACTGGATCCTGATAAGCCCCTAAGGTTGTGTATCTATATAGAGTTGAATTGGTCTAGTATATAACCATCTAGAAACAAGAATATGGCTGGATTAACTCTTTAAAGGTAAGCAACAAAGACAAAAGTTTTAGCTGCTGGTGCACATTTGGACCTTGGCGCATCACAATGCATTACCACAACAAAAGTATCCATGCATAAATGGTGATGAGCCGTATTCACATAAGTGATACTTCAGGACCAAATAGTTGCACTTGGCTCATTCCAGATAGTCTGCCCTGTGCAGTTACTCAGTGGTAACTAGCAACACCTTACTAGAAGATGCGTAGCCTGGTAAATTGATTATGTCATATAATGGCATGTATTTGTGAAATGAATCTGCAAATATCATGTTCTGTGGACCTGGTTAGGATGGAATTATCTGTTACCTTTGAAAAGCACGTACTATATTTGCAAAGTTTGCAGGTGTAAATAATAAATTCTACAGTTTATAATCTTCCATGCTGAATTTGTTACAATATGATAGGAAGAGTAGTTGAAGTGCAAATTTTGGATTAAGGCCAGCCCGTGATTTGAGTCACTTACATTGTTGCTATATATGACATGTAATCGTATCTAATTGTATGTTCAGATTTGCCGCCGTATTCCGCATATACCAGTTGTTACAATCAGTATGCATCAGTTCACAGATTAATTTGGAGCTCCGCATGTCCATATTTGATAATTTTCATCCCTATAGGTTAAATTTGTTATACCCTTGTGGTGGAAAAGAGTGTAAGGAGAGCAATTATCTCTGTAGTGTCGTAACCTGTAAATTAGCTTCTTAGCTGACCTTAGCATTCATCATTGTTGGGGAGACCTGATGGATGGGGTCAACATATTTGGAATTCCTCCTTGATTGTAAACTATTGATTACTTGGTTAAGAAACTATGTTTTGCTTCTGTTCTGTCAAAGGCTTGAATTTTTTGGCGAAAACCGAAAAACTTCGTCTTGGTGCATTGGTAGAAGAAAAAGTTCTTTACAAGCCCTAAAAAGTACTACATCCCAAATTTACAATGCCATACTCCTAAGTGCTAGGCACCATCGGGCCGCCCCTGCTTTTGCCTATTGTTGGGCCTCTGCCTTGATAGTGCGAGCAAGTGGGCAATGCCAGGTCTCTCATTGTCGAAGATGGCCGCGTTACGGTGCATCCAGATCCCTAAACCGTATAACCCTATAACCCTATAACTCTATAACCCAGAATACTCCATGAGCATGATCACCAAATGGTGGCCTTTCACACTATCAGTGGGGGTGGAGAGGATGACCTGCTGCCACCATTCCACGAAGTCTTCTCCGGCCACAGGAGGTGGATGAATCCACGGAGAGCACCTCACGCCATAAGGTGCGTGAGAAAGAGCATCCTGCTAGGAAGTGGGTCATGCTCTACCAGTCACAAAGAAGACAAGGCGGTGCATGCACTACCTAGCTAGTCTTTCAGTCGTCCAACAATGGTCTTGGCAAGCCAACCAAATAATGAACTTCACCAACGGAGGGGCCCAAGGTATCCAATTAAGTTCCATTACTGCGCTTCAAACACTCCATGAAAGAGGAGGTTGTAACAAGAGAGCCTGGAGTCTGCTGTCCAACGCCAAATAAGGTTGTCCAGGGTCGCCGTGAGCTGCACCTCACGGACCATGAACCAGATATGGAAACATATACAATGAGAGGGTGTGGTAAGCAGTAAGCATTCCTCTGATGTCAATGATCCATCGCCTCTCCAGTGTCTCATGCACCATACAACGCTTCCTGGTGCGCCTAGAGACAAGACTATGGAGCTCAGGGCGATTTGGATGATGGCTCAGTCATCCTATGTTCGATCCTCCCAGAAGAGTGGTCGATCCGTCACCAACCACCATCTTGGTGAATGGAGCAAATGTACACCCCTGGTCTCTGTAGAAATGCATGTCAAGTCCCCACGGGGGGGTGTCAATACGCATCCTCCAGACGCATTCTCAGACTGATAGCAATCTTGGATAAGTCGTGGATGCCGAGGCCGCCATACTTCACTTGCTCCAGTTGACGTGCCATTGACTGTGCCGGGCCGCCCTTCTGCCCGTCCAAAGGAGCACGCGAAAGATCTTACCACCTGCTTCTAGCTTGAGCATGGCCCGTGGCTCCTTGAGACGATGTAGGTATCTCGCTGTCTACTGCACCAACATGAAGTTATTGTGGGAACGCACATTGCTTTTCTGCAAGGCTTCCCACTCTCGGTGACAACCATGTTGCCAAGGTCTTTGCCACCAGCTTGACGAAAATGTGAAAGAGACTGATGGGCGATAATCCTGCACAGCGGTGAAGTTGGGCTGTTTAGGGAACGGGATCAACTGCTCTTGGTCAAGGCTCTGGAAGCTGTGTCCGCTAAGCAAGTGCAACTTTGAAAAATCCTTTATCACATCAGTCTTAACGGTTAAGTTTCATGCACCAACCAGTAGAACCAAAAGTCCAAACTGATGGATAGAAGGTGGGCAATCCACATATAGTGTAACACCCCCTCTCACGCTTGACTCTATGAGGCCTATACTGGAACTCGTGGTTATGGACCCGAATCCTTTAGTATGGAACATTGTCTTTTCCAAGTAAAAACCCCTAGTATATAAAAGAATGAAAAGGTGCTTTCGTTCTTGTGGAATAAGAAGCCCTCGTACCTTAATGAAAGGAAAATCGTAATTTTTCGTTAGGTATTTGACCAAATAGGTGGACATAAAGGGTTACTGTGTAAAGTTCATTTATGCATTTATAATAGAAATAAACTTGTGTCTTAGTATTCCTTCGCGCTGCTGCATACTTGTATTTTCTTGCTTAATACACGAAAAGCACCGCATGTGCTTGCAAATATGATTTCTTAACTGAATGGTGTGTATGTTTACAGCTTCTCGTGAGCTTTTGGCAACATCCTTCTGAACATGTGCGAATGGCTGCTCGCTCCTTATTTCACTGCTCAGCTCCTCGTTCTGTTCCACAACCCCTCCGTATACAGAAAAACAAAATTCCTGATGTCCACTTGACTTCATCTGATCTTATGGACAAGCTAATCCCTATGATGCAGAATGCCTCACTATCTAGTTATGGACAGTTGAAGACGGATGGTGAATTTTTTGATAGAGACGATGATGATGATACTTCTCAGATAAGCTCATGGTTGGAATCGTTAGAGAATCAGGAGTGGCTATCTTGGATTGGAGGAACAAGCCAGGACGCAGTGGCATCAAATATCATTGTTGCGGCTGCTTTTGTTGTTTGGTACCCAAGCATTGTGAAAGTTAAGCTTGCGAAGTTGGTTGTTAATCAACTAATTAAGTTGGTTATGTCGATGAATGATCGTTACAGTTCAACTGCAGCTGAACTTCTGGCAGAGGGAATGGAAAGCACATGGAAAGAATGCTTGGGCACTGACATCGCTCATTTCTTAAGTGATGTCCTTTTCCAAATTGAGTGCCTAAGTAGTGCACCTTCTAGCAATGCGATCTATAAAACTGCAGTTGCTGTTTCAATGAGGGAAGCATTGGTTGGTACCCTTTTACCAAGCTTGGCTATGGCTGACATAATGGGATTTTTTGGTGTAATAGAAAGTCAAATTTGGGCTACTTCATCTGATTCACCAGTTCACGTAGTTTCACTCAAAACTCTCATCCGAGTAGTTCGAGGCTCTCCAAAGGCCCTGGCTCCTTATCTTGACAAGGTATGCCTGTATCCTTGTTGTAGACTTGTAAATTTTTGTCCTCATTGTACATATTGTAAATTTCTTGTAAGGGTTGTTGTAATCATTATGCATTGTGGCTTTCAATCTTATAACAACAATTTTTATTTTGCGCTATCTTTTGTTCAAAATCCGCGACCCTAAAGTTTACTGTGTGTTCTGTTTGAAGGTTTATGGAGTAGAACATCTTTGCAGAAGTCAAAATGCATTTGGTACAATACGGGATTCACTAGGTAGCTCAATGGTTGGCACACATGGTTTTGTCTCTAAGCACACCCCGGTTCTAGTCCCATCTCCCTCTTAACAAAAAGTCAGGGGGATATTACACCCAATATATTTCATTTTGTACAACATGATATTTGTAAACCTCAGCTGATTGTTGGGAGAAACAAGTAGGACCCGTTTCAATCAAGCTGGAATATCTATTATGAATGTGTGCAAGCCTAACCGATATCTTTCTGTTTGAAAGAGTTGGAACAATTGGCTAGTGTAATCATTTCAGGGTCACAAGCTGGTCTCGCGTTCCTATCATGCGATCATAAATTCATATTAACTCCCAATCTGCATTTGGTGGCACTAAGGGAATTTTTTTACATACTGGTTCCTACTTATTAGTACCTCGGTAGTGGTTGAGGATTTCTCCAAGTTAGAAGCTTTCCAGAGTTGCGGCAAAACCGATAGTATGTATATTCCCATAATTTTGTGGTGGTTTATGAAGTTTTAGTAGAAGACCATGGACACATTCCAATAATTTTGTAGATTTTCTTTAATTTAATGCAGCTATGTATAGTTTGAACTTCTCTTTATCAAGCTGTCATGTACCACGGTGACATGTCATACCCAAACATTATATAGAATTAGAACGATACCCCACGTGCTGCAGCGGGTATCTCTTAAGAAATTAATGAACACATGAAATCTGTAGTTGACTATAGAAATATGCAAGGAAAAAAGTTCACTTGTTGGCGAAACTAATTTTGATATTCCCCTAGCACATGATTTAATTTTGTTATTACAAAGCGGGGTGGTGTGATTTTATTATTCGAATGGTAAAAAGAATGATGTGGACAATTTAATGGCTAAAGAAAAAGTTGATGTGGATAATTTCATGTAGACATACTGAAATAGACAATAAGTAATGAATGTTAGTGGGAAGACATGGACAATTGGTTGGCTAAAAGAGTAAGTGATGTGGATAGCTTGCATGTTGAGATAGAAACATTTATTGCAGTTAGTGGGGTTTTGCTTTATAAGAAGTATAGATATGTTGTGTACAAAAGAAAATGACTTCTTTTATTGTGCAGGCAATCAGCTATATCCTACACACTATGGATCCAAGTAATTTAATAATGCGTAAAGCTTGCATTATTAGCTCAATGATGGCTCTAAGAGAAATTGCGCGTGTTTTTCCAATGGTTGCTCTCAATGAGTCAATGACTAGATTAGCTGTTGGTGATGCTATTGGAGAGATTCACAGTGCCACAATTCGTGTTTATGACATAGAAAGGTACACATTCTTTGTGTTAGAAGTAATCTTGTCATATCTATATGCATGAAGTTTCTAGCTTAGTCATGAAGTATCTAGAGTATGTAGGAGTCCTAGTAGATTTAAAAGTCTGCAGTTCTGTAGTACCTTCTAGAGAACAGTAACCGACCTAGCTAGGCTATATAAGGAGATGTACCCCTTTGTATGAGAACCAAGCCTGTGTGATATATTGTGAAGATATATAGAGCTTCATATATTCCTGGTGTGTGACTGTAAGAGAGTGAGGTAGGTGTGTGTGTGAAGCATAACCTATTAGAAGGGAGCTAAGTGATTTAACTTCCAACAATTGGTATCAGAGCCACGTTGTGTGTTGTGTTGGCTCTAGTGAGATATGGAGAAGGATGGAGATAGAGTTTCCATTCGATACCCTATGCTCACAAAGAGCAACTACTTGGCATGGTCTATCAAGATGAAGGTGTTAATGCGTGCTCAAAGGCTTTGGGATGCTGTTGAGCCAAAAGATCCGAAGGTGCCCCCCGAGGAGACTAAGGATCAAATGGCGTTGGCTGCCATTTACCAAGGGATATCAGAGGATATGCTCTTCCTGGTGTAAGGAAAGGAGACAGCCAAGGAGACTTGGGAGGCCCTGAAGATTATGCATATGGGTGCGGAGCGTGTGAAGGACGCCAAGGTACAAACTCTCAAGACGGAGTTCGAGGGGCTGCGGATGAAGGAGACAGAATCTGTTGATAATTTTGCCTCCCGGTTGACAACCATCGTTAACCAGATCCGAGCACTTGGTGAGGAGTTTGAGGAGGTGTACGCCGTCAAGAAGTTCCTTCGTGTTGTCCCCAACAAGTTCCTCCAGATTGATTCGACCATCGAACAATTTGGTGATCTCAAGACCATGACGATGGAAGAGGTGATTGGGCGACTGAAGGCGCACGAGGAGCGCCTACGAGGAAGTGGTTATGTTGATGAGGAGCACTTGCTGCTGACCCGTGCAGAGTGGAAGGCAAGACACGAGGCTGAGAGCTCGTCGCGAGGACGAGGGCATGGTGGAGGTCGAGGCCGTGGCCGGGCTTGGGATAAGTCTGAGGTGAAGTGCTACAGCTGTCCTAATTTTGGACATTATGCTTATGAGTGTCCAGAGAAGAACAACAAAGCATTCTTTGCTAAGGCTCTTAGTGACGACGATGAGCCAGCACTCCTGTGAGAGGGGTGTTTATAGTGCACGTCCAACGGTGTGATACTGTTGGAGACTGTGCACAGGCGGTGGTGTGATACCATCGTCATGGAGGCTGTCGGTGTGAGGCCAACCACTATGGTGTGATGCCATTGTCTATGGAAAGGTTGGTGTGAAGCCAACGACGTTGGTGTGATGCCATCGTCAAGTGGAAAAGTCGGTGTGAGGCTGACGACAGTGGTGTGAGGCCACTGGCACATGGAAGATCGGTGTGAAACCGAATCAGTGGTGTGATGCCATCTTATATGGAGTCAGTGTGAGGCTGACAAGCACGGTGTGATGCCGTTGCTAGACAAGAGGCGGCGTGAGGCCGTCACGAGATGAAGCACATGATCCAGGTGATCTGGATTAGAGGATCTACTTGGTATGACAAGATTAAGGGGGAGATTGTTAGAAGTAATCTTGTCATATCTATATGCATGAAGTTTCTAGCTTAGTCATGACGTATCTAGAGTATGCATGAGTCCTAGTAGATGTCAGGAAGTATCTAGAGTATGCAGGAGTCCTAGTAGATTTAAAAGTCTGCAGTTCTGTAGTACCTTCTAGAGAACAATAACCGACCTACTGTTCAGTGAACAGTAACCGACCTAGCTAGGCTATATAAGGAGATGTACCCCTTTGTATGAGAACCAAGCCTGTGTGATATATTGTGAAGATATATAGAGCTTCATATATTCCTGGTGTGTGACTGTGTAAGAGAGTGAGGTAGGTGTGTGTGTGAAGCACAACCTATTAGAAGGGAGCTAAGTGATTTAGCTTCCAGCACTTTGAAGTTGCAGAAAGCTGTATTCGGTGAGCTATTAAATTATGCATCACCAGTGGCATGCATGGCTACAGAGTTGTGATGGTAACTATGCGTTGACACTTTTGTAGAGGATACAACATTTGAAAGTTCTGTTGGAATGTATTTTGATTGTGTTGACCCAAATTATATGATAAATATTCTATGGAACTGGCTTTGAATCAAATGTATGATCTTAATACTTTGTAGCACTGTTATTGATTTATGATAATACGGTTGAACTGTGTTCTGAAAAAAAATAAGCTTGAACCAGGAGGTGCTACTTTGTACTTTGTTCATCTCAAAATTTCCGTTTTTTCTTTGTAGCGTCACAAAAATAAGGATTCTTGATGCATGTGGACCACCAGGTCTTCCAAGCTTTCTTGAAGGGCCATCGGATACAACAACCACCATACTGATTACAGCTTTGAGTTTCTCACCGGATGGAGAGGTTTGATATTACTATCTGCATACTAGAATCATAATACTTTTTAATGAAAGACATGTATGTTTGTATTGTACATATAGCTTGTGTTGGCTTAAGATTACCTCCCAAGTGTATCAAAATATCTTTCAAATACATTTGTACATACTTATATCACACACGTCACAGTTTATTTTACTAGAGTTTTGCTCAATCTTACATTCCATGTTATCGTTGTTGGCATGTCCGATACTACCTCTGGGCCAAAGTAGTCAAATGAATGTTGCTACATCCGCATGCATTTCTTCTGACATTGGTTACATGCAAGTGTCATGTGTATAATTGTGCTTGGATTACCATAAAATCATCATATCCTCCTCATTTCTATTAACATATTAGATAAGAAACCGAGATCAGATCTGTGTTTTAGAGACCATACAAAATAAAAAGAACATAAATCACAAGTAAAGTGTCCATATTCCTTGTGGAGCTGTAGAATGTCTAGTCTATGGTTGAATTATGGCACATTTGATATTTTTGAACTGAAAATAGTAGGAGGCCCTGACACTAAAATCTTATTCCCTGTTTTACATCGCCTTGTCTCTTTGCAATGGCACATTTATATAATCTATCAACCTACTATGGGTTTCCACTTTGTTATTGCTATAATATGAGTTTTGTTGAGAGAGTTATAGTAGGAGTTAGCCAATAGTTTAGCTTTATTACAGATACATCTATGAACTTCACTCTTGCACTGTAAAGGGAACCCCGACATTTGTTTATGTCAAAGCTGGTCCTGTTGCACCACACGATCACTCATTAGAGAGAATGGAACTATTCTATCTTGAAATAACTATCCTAGATGGCTTATCACAGAATGCAGGAACATTCATCGTATGTTTGCCCTATAGATTATTGTCCATTAGCTACTTGGGGGTATCATGTAAATTTTCTTGTCCAAAGTGGCCACCAGGCCTGGTGTCCACAGTGTTCATCAATTACTTAATTTGTATCCCTTTTGATTTTATGCCTAGGGAAATAGGTTTTTGGCATTAGCTGTAATATGAAGTATTGATCATGATGTATGTGTTGCTACTTGTAGTAAAAAGAGTGGTAGCTTTACCGGAAGATCGACCTATATGATAATCTACTTTTGCAGCTATAGTTTGTTTTGAGGATTATATATGAGACTTCACGTTATGTTTTAACAGTATTTTTTAACTCCTTTTTACCTAGGGCCTTGTTGCTTTTTCCGAGAATGGATTGATGATTAGATGGTGGTCTCTAGGTTCAGCCTGGTGGGAGAGGCTAAGCAGAAGCCTTACTCCTATCCAATGCACAAAGCTTATCTATGTTCCTCCATGGGAAGGATTTTCACCCAACTCAGCTCGCCTAAGTATAATCTCTAACATCTTGGGACATGATAAAGGTGCAAATCTAGAGGTATATTTTCTATTTGTTTCTTCTCACTGATCATGCTGTATTGTTTGGTGTTGGTGAATAATATTGTCAAGCATGTCTTTTCTTATAATTATTAATCTTGCAAGTGATGGTATGGCTATACAAGTAACCAGACATGCCATTGCTGTAATTTACTAAAATCATTTATGCATTGCTCATATTAGCTGGAGGCAGGGGAAATATTTGTGTGATGTATTAACTAAGTTCATTGGACCTGCAAAGAAGTGCACGCTAATGATTAAGTTCATCAACAAATTAAGTTCATATATTCCTTAGAACAGCCTGAATCCCAGTAAATCAATCATTACAATTCATAAAAGACATTGCTTGTATGTGTTTATTGGATAGTTTTGGAACCCTGATCTCAATTCCAAATATCTTGAAAGAAATCCATGGGGTTGTAACATGGATCATATACTTATAAACATGGTAGTCAGAATCACAATTCTGTCATACAATTCTGTGACGATACAGTATAAATTGGTTGAACCGGTTCAATGATTCTAGTAAGTAGCATCCACGATTTGATAACTCTACTAGTTATGATCCTACAATTCACGATCTTACCATAGAGACCTTATCCGATTCACAATTGTGATTCTGACTACCCTTGCTTAAAATCACACCCCTTGCACAATATCTTGCCACCTGGTTTGAATGATCTGATCTTGGTCATTAGTAGGTTCTGCCATTCTGTGGTCCAGCCTCAAATGCACCAACAAGGGTTTGAAACCTAATCAGGCCCCGAAACTGAAGCAGGCGCGATGTCTCCGCAATTTGCCCATTTTCTAGCAAAACGAACAGCCTTTTCCAATTTAAATTAGATTTGTATTCAAAATCTATTGGATGTACGTGGGAATATTGGCACTCACGCATGTTTCTATGGAAATTGTGATAAAAAACAGGGTTTAGGCGTCTGAACGACCTTTGTTTAAACATGTTATTGCTGGTTTCTGGAACCTGGTCCCAACCAAGTCTTATTGCAATCTAGATCTTAAATACTGGTAGAAGTTGAATTGAACAAACTGGTTATAAACTGCACTTTTGTAAATTATAATTTGAGCACCAGTGAAGTCGGAACAAATGTATTTAGTACAGAAATAGTCTGGCACCATGTATTACTATTTTTCAAAGTTGCTTATTTGTACTACTCCTACAACTGATTGGAAGGGCAAGGTTGCTGTTAAGACTCGAGTCTTAAGGATAAATTTGTTTCCCTATCCTATATTAGGTTCTCCTTCTGTTATGTGTTTGATGTGAAAGTATCATCTTCAGCTCTTTTATCATCTGTAATATGTTGAGAACACATAATTGTGGTTATTTCTCATTAAAACTCGCTTTATTATTCTCTTCAGTTTTCTTTGTTTTGACTGTCTGAAGTGCAGTCATGTAAATTCTCAGTTGTCATTGGAGATTTATATCCCTACTGTTATTGAATAATGAAATATATGGTTCTGGGCTTTGCAGACTAAGACGAGGGAAGTAGACGAGGCTGATAATCTGAAACTCTTGCTACGTAATCTTGACCTTTCTTACCGCCTTCACTGGGTTGGTGGAAAGACAATTAAACTTACGAGGCATGGTCAGGATTTGGGTACCTTTCAGTTGTGATTAAATGAAGAATTATGCCATAGATGACTTATGGATTTTGTTGAGTTGCCTTGGAGTTTTAGTAGGCAGATGTACTGAAGTGTGACCAGAGTGGCCCAACATCTGAGCCAAACAATCAAGTAGACAGTCATAGATCATGTAAGACACTTCTCTTTGTCATCATTTTTTAACGATATTCTTGTGCATATATGTATGAACACTGCATTGTATGTTTTCTAAAGTACTAAATGGAAAAAGTCAGAACCCAAACGCAGCACCAACAGGATTGTTTGGTATATGGATGTCTCTGGAAGGGGAGCTTCTGTTTCACCATCAGGCTACAAATGCAGCATGCTTTCTGGTTGGCAGATCATAGATACTTTGGGATTATTGCCAACAAAGGTAGTCTCTTGTTTCAGAAGTCTAAAAATGATCTTTTGGTTTGGTGCCCCCACTTAAAGCTGCTGGTCTTCTAGCACTGATTGTTCAATGTTAAGACTTGAGACACATGATGAGAAGTTTGAGTAAAAAGTCCAATCAAAACTAGGTTTAAATATTGCCTGATATTTGGTTGGGTAAACCAGTCATGTATACTGTTAGATATTATTTTGGTATTACCATTTCTACTAAATTTTAAGTGAAGTATAATGGGCAATTGCCGCAGACAATTCAGTCTTTGCTACGTTGCTTTTGCTGATAAAATAATTTTCCTGAAAGATAGCTCATATTGCAATCATTCTGCAGTATGGTTCGTGATAACTGCCAAGAGTCGGGAGCTTCTCTCAGTTAACTATTTATCATCTGACGGCTTGAAGACCGAAGGATATCAGATTCCTGTATTAACTTGGTTTGAGTTGAAGGCACATGTATTTCCTCACTCTGCTGCCTCTCATCGGTGCTGTACTGCTGTTACAGATACCACCTGAAGCGATAGATTTGTAATGTTGAGATGATCGGCAGGGCAGATTTTGCGTGTTCTATACTGGAAATATATAACTGAGGTTGATCTGAAGTGTAAAATAATTTGCATTGCAAGGAATATGTATAGTGTAAAATATAAATGAATGTGCCTGTACAAGCAGTTTTTGTAGCCCATGGCAGAATAAATTACTTTGGGTTACTAGTAGTTTTAGATGGGCAGAATGTAGAAGAGGATTTCTTCTCTCAGTTGCATGGTTGGGCCGAAGTATTAGAATGCTTGCAGGAGCTGAAGACATCGAGCAAGCATACATCTACATGAAAGCGGATGAGAAGCCTTTAGTTTTGGAAAAACCAAGTTGCGGAACTTCACCTGTATAAGAGTATCTGTAGCAGATCTTGAAAAAACGTGCGGACCATTTCAGCCGATATGCGGTTTTGGTCTTTTTAATGGCTTGAATAGGCGACGCATATAGGGATCCATACAAATATTCGCGCCACCACTATAAGGGGACTTGGGGACATTTAGGGGACCCTCCCCCATCTCCTTTGTCGCATTTTGTCTCCTCCACCGTTAGGGTAAGCAAACTCCGGTGAGAAATTTCCCACGCCTCTCTGCGCCTTTTTCTCCTTCTCTAACAGATTGATGGCTTTCGGATCCGGCCATGGCTGTTGGGGCCACTACGGGGCGGAAGGAGCTGTGGGGGTGCACCTCCGAGCAAGTGCACCCGCCAGGCGACACTATCGTAAGATCGCGGCACGAGCAGAGGCTGGAATCTCGACCCAGCCGTGGTGATCTCTAGCGACGAGGGAAGACCACAAGGCCGACCTCCAGGAAGGCGCGGGGCAGTGGCGGGGACCACGGTGGCTGGGATGTGCTCGCCAAGCACGTCAAGCCGTACATAGTGCGTACCCACGAGACCAAGGTGGCCCTTGAATATGCTAAGACGGTGGAGGCGCATGGCTACCCCGCTGCTCAGCGTCGCTGAGAAGCCTGGGAGGAGCACCAGCTCCTGTGGGAGCAGTGTACATCCACCGTGAGGTTCTACCTCAACATTGACGACGAAGCGATGTAGTAAGAGTTCAATCCATGAACTCTACAGTGTGTTTGTCTAGGCTTTTCCGTTTAACTGTATTTGTACGAACCCTGTTCTGTATTTGTCTCTTGTTTGTGATGAACTGTGTTTGAACTGCACGTGATCACCTAAGCATATTCTATCGCGAAGTAGTTGTTTGAATTTATCATTGCCATTTTGCAATATCTGTTCCGCTTGACGATTCTACAACCAGTAAAACTAGTTTCAAGGGAGCCCGATCAATCCAGACCGTCTAAAATGATTAATCCAGTGGACGGGAAATTAGTTACAACCTTGTGCACCATGATCATTTACTCACCATTACCCTTTTTTTTTTGGAGAATCGATCTAAAGAATTTTGAGTGGCGATCGCATATTCGCACATTACATTGCTCCATTCTATTCAGTCTACCGAGCGTTCTGTCAACCGATATAAAAAGCAAACTCGAATTCTTTTGTATACAGGGATTTTACGTCGTCGTCAAATCCAAAGCAACTCCTAAACATACCGGCATTGCTGGTTACTTCCGATCAAGTAAAATTTCCATAAATAAGACACCTTCCAAGTTACTGAAAAAAAAAGACACCTTCCAAATTTGTGACCGATCCGGATCCAGTTAGGAAATTGGCTGTGTCCTGGTCACAACAAAAAAACGCGGCGAGGCATATGGTAACTTATTGCACACGGTGATTTCTTTCCAAAATTACCGCGTCGATGAGATCCCAAATCTAACACGGAGCAGTAACAAAATCGGAACTTTGGCGCCATTTATTGCAGCGCCTCTTTCTCCTTTATATACACCCGCCCCCGGCCTTTCCTTGCACCTCGCTCCATCGCATAGCGTAGATCCATAGAGAGAGATCGACAAGAAGCAGAGCAAAGAATCGCCGCTGTTGAGCTTTAGCTTCTCAGCAATGGCGAATCCACCGCTTGAGAACGGCAAGAAGACGAAAGGGCGGCAGCGCGTGGAGATGCGCCGGATTGAGAACAAGGCGTCCCGGCAGGTGACCTTCTCCAAGCGCAAGAAAGGGATCTGGAACAAGGCCGCCGAGCTCGCCGTGCTCTGCGGCGCCAGCGTCGCCCTCATCGTCTTCTCCGAGGCCGGCAAGGTATTCGTTTTCGGCAGCCCCTCCGTCGACGCCGTCCTGGGCTGCGGCGGCGACGGCAGCGACGCCGCGGAAAGGGAGGCCCTGGAGGCGCTGCGTCGGGAGACGGAGGAGAAACGCGCGGAGGTCACGGCGGAGGCTGAGCGGATGAGCGACATCGGGAAGAAGGTGGTGGAGTTGAAGATGCAGACGGGGAAGCGCTTCTGGTTCGAGGTCGATCCGGCCGCGCTCGGGGAGGCGGAGCTGCCGGTGTTCATGAGGGCGCTCCAACGCATCAGGGACAACGTTTGCCGCCGCGCTGACAAGCTGCAGTCCACTCCGCCGCGTCGACAAGCTGCAGTCCACTCCGCCGCCGCAGTAGAGCCCACGCTTCCGTTAATCACCGGTGGTCTTAGGCTAATGCTGGCTTAGTTAATTGATGGGTCACTAGTAATTTAGTCATATTTACTTGCGTTTTTCTACCGTGTATGATTGGCACTGCGCGCCAATTGTCAAGTTATCGAGTTTTCAGTTTAATATAAGAATCTTTTTTTCCTCGTCCAATTAGCAGTCCAACCGAGATTCCTCATTGGTTTTGAGTTTTTTTTTTTGCTTGAGTTTGTTTCTATATTCTTTGCTCTATTTCAGTTGATTCATTTGACCGGAGGGAGTAGCATTTTTTATCTACTATAACTATAGGTCGTTAACTCAACTTTTAGCACAAATCATGCATTATTTGATCAACTAGATGAACATAAGATTTGATGCAGTATTAACTAGTCGACTGAAGTACACGGTCTGAAATCAAAATATGTTTCCTTTTGTACATGCTACGCCTTTCGGAAAGGCCAAGAAAAAAAAATGATTCCTTCTCTACATACTACACCATCTGTGGTGTTACTGAAACAATTCATGTTAATTCACTTGGGATTGGATAGAAGCCTCGAATTGCAGGCCGCTCCAGTTACTGAATTAAACGCTTGCTAGTAGACAACATATTGTTAGCTTCAGACATTAGACTATACTACAAGGAGCCAACTGATATGCTTTCGAAACATCGTACACCTGTAATGCTAGTAGAAGATCTAGCGCACACACAGACAACAGTTTCTACGCTAAGAAACTAGCTCCTCTTATCTTCCCCGGTTTTCCAGTTTTTCTTCAACGATAATGGCATGTCCATTTCCTGACCACTATATCTGCTGGACATGGCCTCCAGGACCTCAGCTGTATAAGCACAACTATACAGAGGCACAAGTTCTCATGGGCTCGAATTTGAGTGTATAGTTCATCTCTGTTAATATAAAACTTCCTCATAGATGTTCCTTAATTTTGAAACCAAATGTCAGAACCTCCACATACATGCTCCCCATAGAAAACAACAAACCAACCTTCAAAGTTCAAACGGAGATGAAACTTGCATTCTGATTCGAATATAGTCTTCAAAGACTGCCTCTGCACCATCCTTAAGCAGCAGCACAGACACTTCAACAAATGGCAGCAACTTGTGCAATTTCCTCCGTCGCGTCGAAGCACATGCCAACAAGCCTTGGACAATGGCAGCATAAAAGATAAATGGGGATAATGATGGGCAGGTGCTTAGTTTTTTATTTATTTAGATCGGGTGCTTAGTAAAATAAACTGGTTTCTCTTGCCACGTAGGATTGTCCAAGGGCTTGTTTTATACATGCTTGATTAGGCGGCGGTAGTTAACAGATGCTTATGGAATGTCACCAATGAATAGATAGTACTAAAATCATTTAAGCATCTACAAAGAGGAGGTTGATCAGAGTAGACGAATTTTGGATGCCTGTACCATGACTATATCATCTCTCATTGAAGACCATATATGACTATCTACATATACCATTATACTCGGCTTGATAGTAGGCACTAAGCCAGAGGTTAGTTATATACAAATGTTATGAGGAAAGAAAAATAAAGTTGCAAACACCCGACGACCAAACAATATGAAGCTTCTGTCACAACTATGAGATCTGGATTCCATTCTCAACAGGAAACTTAGTTGATAAATACTCTATGTATCATGGCTAACATGTTAACTACAATCATACTTTGCTTAATTATTTGACTAACTAGCTACATTAGCAGTATTGATGTCAACTGAGCATTCCAAACACTCTGAAACCTGATAAACACTAGGCTACCAGAAAATAAAATCTCAACACTCTTTCTGACAGCTGTTGATCAAGGACACTCTGAACTTTATACGCATATCTTCAGATCAGACGAATCAGCAAAAAATTCAGGATAAAACAAATCTAACGGGGATCAATAATTTGTTCCAGCCGGTCATTACTGATTATGCCCTATTCAGATTCAGTAATCCAAACACAGAACACAAGCTCACAAAGGCAGTAACTAGGTAGCAGGAAATTTCACCAATCCAAATGCATCCCTGCAATTTACAAGGCAATGTACTAGAAGAAAACATCTTATATGCAGCTACGTACTGATATCCCAATCCCAAACGATGGCCTGATTAGGCGAGCAATGCAATAACCTGATGGTGTGAACGAACGCGTACGGCGAAGTACCACTACTGCCTCTGCGGTGGCTTCGCAGGTTTGGCCAGCTTGTCGAGGCGGCGGAGGACGTCGGCCCTGAGCACATCGAGCGCCGTGGCGAACTCCCGCAGCTCCTCCTCCCCGAGCGCGTCCACATCCACCTCCCACCAGTGCTCCCTCCCTTGTTCCTTCTGCGCCGCCTTGACCTTCTCCGCGACGGCGCGCTCAGCGCGCAGCCGCGCATGGTCGTGCGCGACCCACGCCTCGATCGACCCGGCGTCACACCTCATCGCCGCAGCCTGCTCCGCCGTCTCGGTCCCGGCGTCGGCTCCGTCAGCAGCGGGGAGGAAGCTGCGGAGGACGGACTCGACGGTGGGGTTGCCGAAGAGGATCGGCTTGCCGTTGCCGGCGGCGGGAAAGGCGAGGACGGCGAGGTGGGGGGCGAAGAGCTCGGAAACCTCGCGGGCGTCGTCGAGTAGCCTGCCGCGGCGGTAGGCGATCCTTTTTTTGCGCAGCCTGCGAGCTTCGGCGTGGCCGCCGACGTCGTGGTCCTGCGGCCGCCGGGTGGGCCGCGCAGTCTCCATTCGCTTCGCTTGGGATTTCTCCAATCAGCAGTGGGAAAAGAAATGGAGCTCTCTGGAAGTTCCGCGGTGTTCGCATTGGTTGCTCCTAGGCCTGCCCTAACTGGGCCCCCAGTACGAAATGAGTGTGGAATGGGATTTTTGTTTCATTTCAGATAAAATGTTTTTCTACTCACTCAGTACCGAATAGATCCGTTTAAACTGTCGGGAGCAAACTGCATCGTATGTACAACTCGTACGTAGAACTGGCAACGCTTTTTTCGGATAGGAGGGAGTATGTTTTTGGTTACTTTCAATGTGGACTACATATTAACTGAATTATGTCAACGAACACATTAAAAATGTTTAGACACATATTAATTTTTAAAATAGAACATGTTAGACTACCATAGTGGGATTAACATGGGTATTAACATAGATGCAACCAGTAATTGATAAAATTATCAAAAGAAATTCGGGGTGGATGGGGAAATTGCTTTCCTATAAAGCCTGGATTATTCTTTTGCAAGCGTGCGTTGCTAGTATACCGATGTACCTGCTTTCGATGATTAAGTTTCCTAAGTGGGCAATTAAACATATTAATTCTCAGATGTCACATTTCTTTTGGAAGGACACTGATGTCTCGCCAAAGTATCATTTAGTTAATTTTGAGACCATTTGCATGAAAAAAGAGTATGGTGGTTTGGGTATCCAAAACCTTCGGGATTTCAACCTTTGTTTGTTGGCGTCCTGGATTAGGAGATACCAACTTGATAAACATAAAATCTAGAGGAAAATAGTCGATTATAAATACAATCTGTCGCCCAATATATTCAAAGCTATGCCAACCATTGCTCCCTGTCGGGGGGCTGCCCCCGGGTAGGGCAAAGAGGTAGTGTTGGGAGCTATAAAGTGGAAAGGAAAGTTAATCCGGGTCACTCAAGCCGGATCACTTGGACCGAATCGGTTGAGAAAGCCGGTTAGTACTCAATCTTGTTTAAGTGCAGGGAAATGCCAAAGGGATCAGGCAAAGTCTAGCCGGGTTGCCTGGAAGAGATCCGGCTAGACTAGCCGGGTTGCCTGGAAGAATCCGGCTTACCAGCAATGTCGGATAATGCACAAGGGCCGAGTAATGTAGTAAGTTCACGGGTCCTGCAGGCCTCCTGCCCGAGGCTCAGAAGACAGCTAGGTCGAGACACGGGATTCCTGGGAGCGCAGCAACCTAGGAGCTGACTCGGCCAATTCGGGAAAGGGGCTATGACCTAGACCCGGTGGGCTACACCTGCCATTGCCCGAAGTGGCAAGATAGGCCTGCTAGGGCCTGACAGTCCAGCCGTTGGATTGACAGGGGGCAGAGGCTTGTCCTCTTCCTCTTGGCAGTGCCATTATCTCATGGAGCCAGGGGCAAAGAAGTAACTCGGCAAGTCTTTATATACAGCACCACCACCTCCTGTGTGGAGGGACGAACCCTAGAGCTCATTTTCCCCCCTTGGTAGCTTCTTCTTCATCGTGAGCTCTCACCATTGTTGCTTCATACAGCTCGAGGACGCTTTGTACTTGTCACCATTGAGATATAAAGAGACTAGGCTAGTGCTGCAGTAGGGGTGTTACCTCCACAAGAGGGCCCCGAAGCAGGGTACATCGTGGTGCTTTGTGTTCTTGGTTTCTTGGTTTCTTGTTCATGTTCTTGCGGTTTCTTGCGTGTTCTTGCTTGTGCACTTCTTGAGTGCATAAACCCTCCCCGGATCCCCCAACGCACTTTCGGCCCCATCTTAGCCATACCTATGGCATCTGCCGTGATCCCACCACGACAGTTGGCGCCCACCGTGGGGCAGATTGAGGCGTTGGAGGGAGTTTACATCCGGACGGGCTCAGGCGAGCGTGTTCTTTCTGGGCTTATCGCCAAGATCGGCGAGTTCACCTTCGTCAGCGACAATGCAGGGTGTTTCGCCGGCAAGCCCTTCCCCGAGCATGGCTTCCTGATGATGCTCGGTAGCTTCGTCACCTATGTTGCTGTCGAGGCTGTTCGCGAGTACCCGGCGCAGGTGCTCGTGGCCGAGGACCCTCCTTCTTTCCGCGCAGCTCTCGGACGGCGTAGCGCTCGCCCCGGGAGTAGCGTGGAGGTGATGATGACCGGACCAAGTGCTGGAGCAGGCAAAGGAGATGCCGGCAATAGCATGCCCGAGGAGCTGATCACGCCAACCGATCCGGTTGACAAGCCGACTCGGACGGCAAAGTTCCCAAAGGAGAAACCAGATCCGGTTGGTCCACTTGGCATGTCAAGTAGGGAGGCTCCCTTGGAGGATGTCCTGGAAAAGTTAGCTCGGCCAGTGGCACCTGGGGCAAATGTAGAGCTTACTATAGCTCAGTTAGAGGCAGAGCGCCTGAGGTTGCAAAGAGAAGCCCGGTTGGTGGTAGAGTCTAGGCAAGCATTTGATAGAGATATGAGAGAATATAATGCTGCCAATGGTATTACCGATGGTTTCACTCCGGTAGCGCCTCACCCGCGCAAGAAAGCAGATTTGCGTAACAGGGGTAAGGACCTCAATGACGAGTTAGCTAGAGCCGCAAGATCGAGCTCAAGTAAGGCTACTAGTCATAGATCGGGTACAGGCAAGCCGGTGTATAGCTCCCCGGCCAAGAATCTTAGGGCTGCAGCGGCAGCGCGAGCCGAGTTGACCACATTAACCGGGGATGCTTGGCGCAAGCAGGCAGAAAGGGTCAATGAGCTGGTTGATGTGTGTAACCGGCAGAATGAGGCTTACCGGAAGGCTAATCCGGATGCTGGTGGTTCTCGGGTAGTGGTGTCGGCTAAGGCGGTTAGCCAGAGGTCCAAGGGGCAAGCGTCATCCCCGCATGTCGGAGCTGACCGGGCCCAAAGTGTGAATTCGGGCAAGAGCAAACAGCTGCAGGCCTATGATGCTAGTATGCCGGCAAGCAGCTAGCTGCTCAAGGAAGAGGTGGCCAGAGCAGAAACAATGGCGGTCAAGGCAATCCGGGAGCCGGAAGGGGTAATTCGGCTGGCCGAGGTCAACCACCTCGTCCTCCGGGCAGAATCAACCCCGGCAGGAGCAGCAAGTAATGGTGCAAGCGCAGCAGCAAGGTGGTGGCCAGGCGGGCTACCGCTATGATGATGGTAATTCGGCTATGGCGCGAGCCGGATACCAAACGTATGACAATGCACTTGCATCCAGGCTGGGACCTCGGACATTGGCTCCGGATGATCAGCGTCTCAGGTTGGATAGGATTTACCAGTCCGAGAGCTGGAAGAGCAAGGCCCACCAGGTCCTCCATGCTTTGGGCCTAGGATCATGAACGAGCCGAATGTGCCGTTGTTTCAGCTTGGCCGAATCACAAAGCCGTATAACGGCAGCACTAAGCCGCAGGATTGGCTGATAGACTATGTATCCTCGGTGCACATTGCGGGGGGCAATCGCCGATGGGCGGTCCGGTATCTCCCGCATATGTTGGAAGGGCCAGCCCGGATTTGGCTGAATAACTTACCAGAGGGTAGTATCAACTCTTGGATGGATTTGGAACAGGCATTTTACAGCAACTTCTCCAGCACTTACAAGAGGCCAAACCGACCTCAGCTCTTGTCTGCGTGCAGGCAGGAAGAGCGGGAGACAGACCGAGAATTTTTGACTCGGTGGAGCAACATTCGCAATTCTTGTGAAGGTGTCGTGGAGGAGCAGGCCATTTCTTGGTTCGCGCAGGGTTGCCGACATGGCACCCCGCTTTGGCAGAAGCTCCAGAGGGATATGCCAAAGACCCTGGCGGAAATGATCCGGATAGCAGATACATATGCTCTTGGCGATCCGACGCAGCCAGCGTTGGATGTGGTGGGAACAAGCAGGAGGCAACCGGTTAATAACCGAACTGGACCATTGAGGCCCAGTGACCGACATGAGTTCGGTTATAAAAGGAGAGATCCGGATTACAGATACGGCTCAGACCAGGTTGCAGCAGTAAATATGGATCATCCTGATAGCCAGAGACCAAAAAATGAGGGTCCAGCTTGGAGGCCGAATCAAGGTGCCTGGGCAAAGAAAGTGTGGGATGGACCGAGTCCACCTCTAACTTTTGAGGCAATGATAGATGGGCCTTGCCGTTATCACACAACAGACCCACGCAAGCCGGCCAATCATTCAACTCGGAATTGTAGCTGGCATCATCGCATCCAGGCAGAAGGTCAGAGAGGGCCACCTCAGAGGGTGCTCCTAGACCGAATTTCAGGCCAAATACGCCTTTATCCGGAGCCAATGCAACCCCGGTGAACGAAGGAGCTCCAAGGCCGGCAGCCACAAAGCCGGTTAACCTGGTAAATATGGGAGGCAACAACAACAATGCTGGTCCGAGTCGGCAAGGTGGATACCCCGGAAATGATTACAAGGAAGCTCATCAAAGTTATGTGGTTTTTGTGACCGAGCCAACTGACAAGAAAAGTCAGCTGCGAAGGGCGAAGGAGGTGAATGCAGTCACACCAGCAGTACCAAAATACCTGAACTGGTCCGAGCAGGAGATCACTTGGAGCAGGGCTGATAATCCCAGGGTTATGCCAAGCCCAGGAAACTACGCACTGGTGGTGGATCCGACTTTGGTTGGACCAAAGATTAATGTGAAATTCACTCGAGTCTTGGTTGACAATGGCAGTGCTATAAACATCATGTATCGGGACACAATGGTCAAGTTGGGTTATTCGCCGAATCAGTTGCAGCAGAGCAGTTGTACCTTCCATGGTATAGTACCCGGGGTGTCTTGTTCCCCAATGGGTAAGATATGGGTAGATGTGCTGTTTGGTACCAAGGACAATCACAGACTTGAGAGTCTCGAATTCGAGGTGGTAGACTTGGAGAGCCCATACCATGCTCTGCTCGGCAGGCCGGCATTAGCCAAGTTCATGATATCCACTCATGTTGCTACCTCAAATGAAGATGCCTGGCCCGAATGGTATCATCACCGTTGCGGGAGATTACAAGAAGGCCATACAGTGTGCCACGGTTGGTTCCACCTTAGCCGAGTCGTTGGTGATCCAAGCTGAGAAGAGCAAGATGCATGAAGTAGTGGCGATGGCGAAGTCAGCTCAGCTCGGCGTCCTGGCCATGACCAATCCGGATGCAGGTGCAACATTTGAGGTGCCCAAGGAGACAAAGAGATCCCCATTGACCCGGAGAATCCGGAGCGCATGGCCATCATTGGTGCCGGTTGGGCGAGAAATAGGAAAGCGCGCTCTGTCACTTCCTCCGTGAGAATCGGGATATCTTTGCATGGTCGGCTAAGGACCTGCCTGGTGTTCCGAGGGAGTTGGCAGAGCACTCTTTATTTGTCAGGCCGGATGTGAAGCCGGTGAGGCAACCGACTCGCGTCTTTCAGACGATCGAAGAAAAGTGGTGCTTGATGAGCTGGCTAAGCTACTTGCAGCCGGATTCATTATGGAGGTGTTGCATCCAGACTGGATATCCAATCCGGTTCTGGTAGAGAAGAAGAAGGACGAACCAGCGGTGGTCAAGGTGTGGCGTATGTGCATCGACTTCACCAACCTGAACAAGGCGTGCCCGAAGGATCCCTTTCCTTTACCTCGGATTGATCAAGTGATCGATTCTACTGCTGGGTGTGAGTTGTTGTCTTTTATTGATGCGTACTCTGGTTTTCACCAGATACCACTGAACCCCAAAGATCAAATAAAGACTGCTTTTATTACCCCGTATGGGGCGTATTGCTATCGTGTCATGTGTTTCGGTTTGAGAAATGCCGGTGCAACTTATCAGAGATGTATGCAGAAATGCTTACATTCTCAAATGGGCAAAAATGTGCAAGTGTATGTCGATGATATTGTCATCAAAACTAAAGAAAAACGCACTCTCCTCGAGGATCTCGAGGAAACATTTGTGAACTTGAGAAAGTATCGGTTAAAATTGAATCCGGATAAATGCACCTTTGGTGTCCCGGCTGGAAAGTTGCTCGGCTTCCTTGTATCGAGCCGAGGTATTGAAGTAAATCCGGCTAAGATCCGAGCCATAGAAAACATGAAATTGCCTAAATGTCTAAAAGATGTACAAAAGTTCACCGGGTGTCTAGCCTCGTTGAGTCGGTTTGTGAGTCGGCTAGGAGAAAAAGCCTTGCCCTTGTATCAATTGATGAAAAAGAGCACCGGGTTCACATGGACCCCGCAGGCAGACTCGGCTTTCAATGAATTAAAAAAGATGTTGTCCACTGCACCAATTTGGCATCACCTTTGCCGAATGAGCCAATGCTACTTTACATTGCGGCCACTAACCGGGTCGTAAGTGTGGTGATAGTGGTAGAGCGAGAAGAGAGGGTAAATCCGTGCAGAGACCGGTGTACTATTTAAGCGAGGTGATCTCAACCTCGAAGCAGAATTATCCTCACTACCAGAAGATGACATATGGTGTATACCTGGCGGCCAAGAAGTTGAAACATTACTTCCAGGAGCACCCGATCACCGTAGTATGCGAAGCTCCAATCTCGGAGATCATTGGGTGCAAAGATGCGACTGGCCGAGTTGCCAAATGGGCAATAGAAGTGTCTCCTTACACCCCGCATTATGAAAGAAGAGATGCTATCAAGTCTCAGGCTTTACCGGATTTCCTTTGTGACTGGGCCGAGATGCAGTATGAGCCACCCAAGCCGGATTACAATTACTGGAAGTTGCACTTTGATGGCTCCAAAACCAAAATCGGACTAGGTGCTGGGATAGTACTCACATCACCGAAGCAAGATCAGTTGCGATATGTGTTGCAGATTCATTTCTCAGCATCAAACAATGTGGCCGAATATGAGGCACTGATCCATGGGCTTAATGTGGCTAAGGACATCGGCATCCGCCGGATAGAATGTTTTGGTGATTCAGATTTAGTGGTGCAGCAATCTTCTGGAAATTGGGATGCCCTTGATGCCAATATGGCACTATATCGATTTCATGTCCAGAAAATTTCAGGATTTTTTGAAGGCTGCGAGTACAAGCACATACCCCGGCTGGAGAACGAAGCTGCTGATATCTGTCAAAACTGGGTCGTCTAGGGATGCAATCCCACCCGGGATATCCTTGAATCACCTAAGGATCCCTTCAATCAAACCTTCACCTGATTCCGAGTCAATTTTTATCCCAAAGCAAGAATCTGAAGCTGTTCCTATGAATGTTGATGTCGGGTACATTTGGGAGACCCGGGGACTGCATGGCGAGACTCGGGGACTGCGCACCGAGACTCGGGAATGCTACCCAAATCTTAGGGAAGAGGGGAAGAGAGGAAGATGGTGCTAACCGAATCTTAGGGAATGGACAGAGACTGATAGAAGAGATAATGGCGGCCGAACCAGTGGAAATAGATGAGCACTTATTCCCTTTGCATCCAGTACCGGAATGGGCTGAAGAAATCATGAAGTTCATGTCGGAGGGGAGTTTGCCAAATGATGAAACCGAAGCTAGGCGAGTGCAGAGGAGGTCCAAGGGTTACACCATCATAAACAAGGAGTTATACAAAAGGAGTGCAACCGAGGTGCTACAACGTTGCGTGGAGCCAGCCGAGGGCAAGGAGATGCTCCTGGAGATACATCAAGGAGAATGTGGGCATCATTGCAGTACAAGAGCCCTGGTGGCTAAAGTATTCCGGCATGGGTTTTACTGGCCCACTGCTCATGCAGATGCAGAGGACATAGTCCGAAAATGTGAAGGATGCCAAAGGTTTGCCAAGCAGACACACCTACCCGCATCGGCGCTCAAAACAATTCCTATCACTTGGCCGTTTGCTGTGTGGTGTTTGGATATGGTGGGAGAATTCAAGCCGGCTAGGGGTAACATGACACATATGCTGGTGATGGTGGATAAGTTCACCAAGTGGATAGAGGTGAAACCGATCCGGAAAGTGGATGGTCATTCGGCTGTAACTTTCCTGAAAGAAATCATTTTGAGATACGGTTACCCCCATAGCATCATCTCGGATAATGGCACGAACTTTGCTGTGGGAGAGTTTGCCCGATTCTGCATGATAAGGGGATCCGGTTAGACATAGCCTCAGTGGCACACCCAGAGTCCAATGGACAGGTGGAAAGAATGCTTTGGTATTAGCTGGGATAAAAGCCCGGTTAATAGAACCTCTGGTAAAGACTCCGGGGTGCTGGATAGATGAGATACCATCAGTACTATGGGGTTTAAGGACCACGCCGAATCGGTCAACTGGCTATACGCCATTTTTTCTGGTATATGGGGCAGAAGCAGTGCTACCCACTGACATAGAATATGATGCACCAAGGGTGACAATGTATACCGAAACCGAGGCAAAAGAGGCCCGGGAAGATGCAGTGGATCTGCTAGAGGAAGCAAGGAATTGGCCCTATCTCGGACAGCAGTATATCAGCAGGTCTCCGACGTTATCATAGTCGGAAAATCAGCCCTCGAGTGTTTCATGAGGAGATCTAGTACTAAGGCTGGTGCAGCGCAGCAAAGGCCGACATAAGTTATCACCTCCATGGGAGGGACCATTCATTGTGAGCAAGGCTATGCACAATGACTCGTACTACCTTGTAGATGCACAGGAACAAGGAAGGATGGCCTGGACAGACCCGGAGAAGAAACCAAGCGACCCTGGAATGTAGCTCTGCTTCGACCCTTTTACTCTTAAGGGGCGCAATGTATGTATCTCAGTTTATCATAAATGAAATTTCGGCAATCCGAGTCTGGACTCGGGGACTGCCTCGTCCTTATGCATGTGTTTTTTATTACTGTTTTGTCCATACCGTTCATGTGTCGGATTGTTTTGAACCTCGTCCCAAAATTCAAGTAATGTATGCTGTGTTGTTGATCTCGTGACTCGACTGACAAACACCAAAATGGTAGTCAAGAGCAGAGGTGGGAATATGGGAAACATGAAAATGGACTCGGGGACTCGGTCCAAACCGATTCGGCACATGTCGTTTACTAACCCTGTTATTTCTTTTTTGTTTATGTTAGATGATTCTAAACCACAACTCGCATGTTTCAAGTATTGTATGCTATGATTCCTATCTTGTGACTCGACTGTCAAACACCTAAAAGGTAGACAAGAGCAAAGATTCGGCAAAAATAGTAAACAAGAAAACAGACTCGGGGACTCGGTTTAAGATGATCCAACATAAACCTAGTCCGGATCACATTAAGCAAAATAAAAGTAGTCTCGAAGAACTTAAATTGTATATTACATCTGCTCCCGGCATACCGGGGATTTAATGATTTTCATTAAGATAGTTCAGGAAGAAGGAGCCAAAGTTGCAGGAGACTCGGTTGCAGGGATGAGCTCGGATGATGGAGGAACCTCGGGTGAAAGAGGACCCTCACTTGCAGGAATGACCTTGGACGGCGAGCTTGAAGGCTGGGCAGATTCGGAAACATCCGGGTCAGCTGAAGAAGTGGCGGTCTTGACTAAAGCTTGC
Source organism: Poa pratensis (assembly GCA_947311845.1). Lineage (NCBI taxonomy): Eukaryota > Viridiplantae > Streptophyta > Magnoliopsida > Poales > Poaceae > Poa > Poa pratensis. The sequence goes on along the minus strand of CAMZMU010000078.1, from coordinate 29,953,127 downwards.
TCTGTGGTCTTAGCCGAGTCAGTGGCTGGCATCTTGGATGTCTTGGCCGAGTCACAAGCTGCAGGTTGTTCGGCGGAGTTAGCCGAATCGCCAGATTCCCTCAGACTCGGCGTATTCGTCAAGGGAGGCATCATCCGATTCCTCTTCTTCAGATTCTTCCCCATCCGAGTAGACCGGAGCCTTCAGATCAAGATGCTTGGTGTTTGCAAATTCGGCCATAAAGTTGGCAGCTTCCTCGCGGATCTTGATCCGGTTTGGATCTGAAGCCCATGAAGAACCCTCGCGAAGGGAGCGCACTTTGGCAAGATCAATCAGCTCATACCAAGACATGATAAATAGCAAACCTGCGTCAGCACCAGCGCGGGCGGACGAAGATCTCCACTGCTTTAACCGGGTCTCTGCCTGATCCAGGTCTTTGATTAGCTCGTCCGCAGACCGGACTTGCCGAGCTTCAGGAAACAAGACTCGGTGAGCTTTGAGGCTTGCATTGAACAGATCAATATGGGAATCCTTCAAAGGAGCAATCCGAGCTCTAAGTGCAGTAATGTGATCTTCGATATCCCACGTCTCGGTAGGGGAGCTCCAGTTAACTTAGCTCTCTCAGCTCGGGCATCCCTCACAGCTTTGGCGGCTTGAGCCGGATGCTGGTAAACTCTCCTACATTCAGATAAGCTAACACCGAGTTAAACGAGGTAACACGAAATGAGTGTCGGATAAGAGCAGAGGAGGAAGAGGAATTCGGCAAACTTACGATCCATGTCTTCATTGAGGCTAGCAAGATCAGCAAGCCATTTCGCGCTGATCGCCTTGTGGGCAGCCAGATCATCTTTCGCCGCTTTAGCTTCGGCTTCAGCATCTGCAACGTGCGTTTGGATTTTCTTGTCCAATTCGGCCCGCTTCTCAATCCCGGCTTTGAAAGTATCTCGCTCCTTCTGGATCGAGTCTTTCTCCCTCTGCAGCGTGTCCCGGTCTTTCTTGACCTTCTCCTTCACTTTTTCAACCCGGTCAAGCTCCCGCAGGAGCCGAGTCACTTCTGACTTTTCCTCCGATAAAGCGCGCTTGTGCTCCTGATCTTTCTTTTTCATCTCCTCACCTTGCGCATCGAAGGAAGCTTGAAGGGCCTGGTGCTGCAGACTAGCTGCTTAAAGAGCCGGCTGCGAGCAGTCGTGATTTCCTGAAAGAAAAAGGGTTAATGGCGTAAAAAGAATCTCGGGGACTGGAGGCCCGAGATTAATAAAAAAGAAAGTTGACCGAATCAATTGGAAAAGAGACTCGGGGACTGGGAGTCCCACGATTTTTTCAGCGAGACAAAACTTATGATCAAATGTTAGAGATTCAAGCCGAATGACTTTCTTACTCTGAGGAGTATCAGTCATTCGACCCGAATCTCGGGGACTGGGGATAGTGTAGATTGATCATGGTGAAATAAAAGCAGGATTCGGCAAAGTTACCTCGAAGACCCGGTTAGCTTCAGTGACCGAGGCCTGCACAGAATGTAGAGATTGAAACATCCGGCTAGGACCAGCCGGATGTGGCGACGCTGAAGTGGTCGAGCCTTCGGCAAGGTCCGCAGCATTCCAAGCTTTAACAAATTGCTCTGCGGAGCCGAGGTTGTCGCCGCTCGGAGTGCGGAGATTCGGCAGAACCTGGCCACTAAGTCGGCGCGAGTGATCGCCTCAGAGAGTTGATCATGCACCCGAGTTGCTGATGGAGTGGGGAAACGGCTTGCTAGCAACCACTGCTTATCCAGGAGGTTGGGAGTTGTGCCAAAGGTGACCTGAGTCGGCTTAGGTAGAGGCGATGCGCCCGGGGTCTTGGCTGGATCTGGCTGTTTCGGTTGGTTCTGGACGCTTGTTGGTGGTTTAGATACTTCTGTTGCTGCTTCTGCTGCTTCTGAGAGGTTGCTGCTGCTGCTTCTTCTTTTCTGCTGCTCTTGATTGAGCCTTGGTGGTAGGGCGAGGATCCGGCTTAGCCGAAGTCTTAGTTTTTTCCTTCTCCAACTCCTTCAGAGGCGAGGCCAAGTTGAATCTCGGGTAGGACCCGAGATTTCCTCTTTCTCCAAGTCAATAACCGACTCTGGAACGAGAGTTGGCGGAGGAGTCTTGGCGGTTGTGGCACGCGCGGGAGAAGGGACAGCCTTTTCAGGAGATTGGCTCTCCGTGGCCGTATCCAGTGGAGGAATGGGAGAAAGAATGGATGAATGAGTTTGCTCGGTGACGATGACGTCACTACGTAAAGCAAGGTAAACAGTTAACTCGGTTAATAAAAGAAGAAAGCAAATGAATTGGCATTACCCCTTGGTAGTAGGCATGGCCTTAGCCGATTCGGTTTGGATACAGTTTTCTTCATTCTCTTGGCTGGAGGGGCATCTGATCCGGATGCGTCAGGGCGTTTCCGAGATGTCCCTTGAGCATCCGGTTTGGCTGGAACACAAGGTTGTGACCATGAAATCGGAATGGCATCAATAGGATCTAGGATCCAGCAATCATCATCTTCATCCTCGGAAAGGTTGTAAATAGTCGGTTGCTTACCCTTGCGGATGGGCTTGGCGCGCGGAATCGGCAAATAATCGTCCGTATCCGCATCCTCTTCGCCCTCGCGCAGCGGGCTACGATCCGGTCCCCACACTTGGTGGAGAGATCTCCATCTTCGGTGATTTGGCGGTCGAACAGCTGCAGTAGAGTCAAGGCGAATCTGGATTAGTCGATGTCATTTTGATAAACTGTGGATTGATTCGGAGAATGGTGAACTAACCTGTGGTGGAAGTGCATCTCGGTGGAACGGCTCACGCCCCACCGCCACTTGTCCAACATCTCGGTGTAGGCAATGGCGTTTACTCGTCTCTTGACGGAAGCTCTGGTGAGTCATGTTTGCTGATCCGGGTAGGATCTAGCAGACCACCCATGTGGCAAATCTTGTGCTTGCGTTGTTGAAGAGGACTGACCCGGCGACAGACGAAGGTCGGAGGAGATCGTCCGCGAGCAGGCCTTTCTCCAGAAAATCCTCCAAAGTTTGATGTATGATTTGAAGCTCCGCAAGAGTGTCAGCCGGATCATATCTGAAGTTCAGTTCGGCTGTGGGGGGCTCGATCCTGAACTCGGGCAAGTTGAGAGCATCATGGCCTTCAACGCTCTTCACGTAGAAGAAGGACCTTTGCCATTTCTTGCAAGTATCCAGGCCAGTGATCCGGGGAAAGATGGAGCCCGTCCTCGGGGTAATGCTGGACGAACCACAGGCGGTCATCACCTTCGGGTCACTACCCGGGATCGTATGTTTTCAGAGGTGAAAGTACTTCGCCCAGGTTTCGACAGTCGGCCAGAGACCGAGATATCCCTCCATAAAGGAGGTAAAGCAGACAGGAGACAAAGGAGTTAGCCGGAAGGTGGTGAGGCTGCAGGCCGAAGAAATCTAGGAATCTCCGGAAGAAGTCACTCGCTGGGAGTCCGAATCCGCGCTCGAAGTGCGCTAGAAATACAACGCGCTCACCCGATTGGGTGACCGGTTCGAGTTCTTTCCCCGGTTTTCGGCATATAACTTTAGGTGTTATACGCCGGGTGCTCAGCAGCCATTCCAGATCATCATTTGTAACGTCGGAACCCTCCCAACTGCCGGGGGGCAGCTTCGGCATATCCGAATCAGTCCTGCAAAAGGTCGTATATAGCCGAGTTAGGAGATGCGTAATCTCTAATCCAGCGAATCAAATAAAGGTGTAACCGAATCAGCTGTTAAGGGATCCGGTAGAGGCTATCCCGGATAAAGTGGTCTAGTTACTGCGGAAAAGTAATTCGGCTAGTAACTACAAACACCTTTCCGTGAAAATCTAGGGTTACGCAAGATCTACCGCAGCAGTAAAATAGAGAAGAAATCTCGAGTAAGAATATGGTGGAACTGTTCAAGCAGTGGCAAGCCAAACTGGGGCAATCTAGTGCAAACCCTAGAAAGGAGATCTAGGGAATGCACTAAGGCGCGGCAATGGACTCGTTTGCTAGTGAATCTAGAAAAAGCAAGCGCAAGTTCATGGCGGAAGATGAACTCGTTCGTGGGAAGCATGGCTGGGGATGAAGAACTCACGGTTGCAGTATGGCGAGGAAGAGGCCCGGTGAAGAAACGGCAGCGCAGGGCGCAGTGCGCGGCTCCGACGAGTTTTCTCAGGCGTTGTCGAGATCTCCGGCACGGCGAGGTCGCAAGGGCGAAATCGCAGCGGCGTCAATGGCACGGTTGGAGTTCTCGAAGTGGGGGTGCGGGGAAGAAGAAGATGTAGCCCGCACCCCTATATATAGCCCCTAGCTGGTAACTGGCGCACTACCGCGCGGTTTTCGAGGCATGGCCGGATGAAGTGTGCCCTGAATCTCTGCGGTCGCTGCTGTGGCCGTGTATTTCAAGCACATGCTGGGTCATATAATTGGAAGCGGTGGTGCGGATCAAGTGTGCAGGTCAGCGCAGAAACCGAGGAGACGCAGTCATTTAGTCAAATGCACTCAAGTACCTGATGGATCCGGATAATGTGCTGCCAGTGGCATGTCAAATCAAAGACCCGGATTACGGGGCTTTGCGCAGAGATTCTCAGCCAAGTGTTCCAGGAAATCCTGAGACAAATTTAGTCGATAAGAGATTCGGTTAAGGGTGTTTGTTTCTAACCTGCTACGGCCCTCCATCCGAGGCTGTAGGACCGCACCAGCTTCGGGGGCTACTGTCGGGGGGCTGCCCCCGGGTAGGGCAAAGAGGTGGTGTTGGGAGCTATAAAGTGGAAAGGAAACTTAATCCGGGTCACTCAAGCCGGATCACTTGGACCGAATCGGTTGAGAAAGCCGGTTAGTACTCAATCTTGTTTAAGTGCAGGGAAATGCCAAAGGGATCAGGCAAAGTCTAGCCGGGTTGCCTGGAAGAGATCCGGCTAGACTAGCCGGGTTGCCTGGAAGAATCCGGCTTACCAGCAATGTCGGATAATGCACAAGGGCCGAGTAATGTCAGTAAGTTCACGGGTCCTGCAGGCCTCCTGCCCGAGGCTCAGAAGACAGCCAGGTCGAGACACGGGATTCCTGGGAGCGCAGCAACCTAGGAGCTGACTCGGCCAATTCGGGAAAGGGGCTATGACCTAGACCCGGTGGGCTACACCTGCCATTGTCCAAAGTGGCAAGATAGGCCTGCTAGGGCCTAACAGTCCAGCCGTTGGATTGACAGGGGCAGAGGCTTGTCCTCTTCCTCTTGGCAGTGCCATTATCTCATGGAGCCAGGGACAAAGAAGTAACTCGGCAAGTCTTTATATACAGCACCACCACCTCCTGTGTGGAGGGGACGAACCCTAGAGCTCATTTTTCCCCCTTGGTAGCTTCTTCTTCGTCGTGAGCTCTCACCATTGTTGCTTCATACAGCTCGAGGACCACTTTGTACTTGTCACCATTGAGATATAAAGAGACTAGGCTGGTGTTGCAGTAGGGGTGTTACCTCCACAAGAGGGCCCTGAAGCAGGGTACATCGTGGTGTGTTTTGTGTTCTTGGTTTCTTGGTTTCTTGTTCATGTTCTTGCGGTTTCTTGCGTGTTCTTGCTTGTGCACTTCTTGAGTGCATAAACCCTCCCCGGATCCCCCAACGCACATTCGGCCCATCTTAGCCATACCTATGGCATCTGCCGTGATCCCACCATGACACTCCCCTTTTTGGAAAGTGATCATGTGGGCCGCATCGGCTGCTAAGATGGGTTATAGATGGCGTGTGGGTGATGGGAGGAAGGTGTTGTTTTGGGAAGATATTTGGGTTGATCATTGCTCCCTTGCTACCATGTTTTGGGAAATTTACACTATTGTTAATGAGCATGGTTGTACGGTGGCAGATGCTTGGGATGGAACTGATCTCAAATTTACCTTTAGGAGAACTGTTTCTCAAAGGGTTTATGTGTCTTGCTTGGAATTAGTTGCGTTGATTGAAGGTATTCAGCTCACTGGTGAGGAGGATACCTATATATGGATGTTTCATCCATCTGGTCAGTATTCGGTGAAGTCTTTTTATGGCATAGTTAACAATCGTGGGGTGGTCCCTATTCATACTCCAGTTGTCTGGAACTTGCATATACCCCAGAATTCATGTTTTCTGTGGTTGTTAGCTAATGACAAGATTCTCACTAGAACTAACCTGAGTAAGAGACGCCAAGTTGATGATGAAACTTGCCTATTTTGTGTTGAATTAGAAACCTCGCATCACCTTTTCTGTGAGTGTGTGGTAGCTAGAAGTGTGTGGGAAGTTATGTCAGATATTCTTGGTGTGGAGGTTGGGAGTGATTTTCTATCTATTGCTAGATGGTGGATTAGTGAGGATAATAATTCTGTTATTAATATCTTCACTGCTGCCACTCTGTGGGGCCTCTGGACAATTCGTAATGGAATGTGTTTTCAGGGGCAAAAATGGCCAGGTGTCAAAGAGATCCTGCGGAAAATTGGAGTGCTAATCAGAAGCTGGAAGATCCTCTGCCTCGACAAACACTCCAGTTTGCTGGATTTGAATCTGCAGAAGCTGGATCACAGGAGGGGGGAGCTGCTCAGAATAGCATGGATGTGAGTATGATCATGCTGAAGATGGTGCCTTGGGCGCTGCAAAGTTGGCAACAGGAACGCGCCTGCGAAGCTTTGGTGGACAATGCAAAGTTCTGGTGGGCGTGAGTTTAGCTGGTGTTTTGTTTCCCTGTTGTTTCCTTTTCATGCCTCGGCTGTTGGTTGTAATGGAGCTATAAAACCTGCTTGAGACTTGTGTGGTTGCATTAATAAAATGGAACCGGGGGACCCCTTTTTATCTAAAAATTTAACATAGATGCCACATATAAAAAAAAAGATGATGTGGTATGCAATTAATGAAGAGAGAGAAAAATGGAGTGTCATATACTCCCTCCATATCGGGACACATTTCGGATTTTTTTGCGACCTAGGTAAGTGAGAATTGGTCGAGATAATCATTACAAAATTAGGCAATTAATTAGGAAAGACCGACAAAGTCCAGTTGGAAGCTCGTCCATTAACCTAATTAAATGGAGAATTGGCTAAATCGCACGCAGATTGGGGAGAGGAAGTGGCTAGGAGAGTTTCTAGGAGATTATCAATGTTAATTTGTGCCCTATTCTTGAGATTATATGGTTTTGGAGATGTGACCTATAAACCAATATTGAGGGGTATAGTTACCTCACATCACAATTCCCAATGCAAAATGAGTCTATAAAACAATAAATGGATTGCTTTATGTTAACACACATATGACACTTACCACTATAGAGTCAGTAGCATAGATTAGTAATGTGCATGTTACTACTCTGTATTACTCCCCACTATGAGCAGCCTTATAGCTTGGAGCGGGGAGACTATTATTTTCTTCGAAACATCGTGAAAGCCAACAAACCGATAAAATATGGAGCGTGTTCGGTAGCTAGACAAATCTAACCTTCATGCGACATGTGTGCCGTTTGGACTCCCCGCTGGTATGTAGGTTCAGAGCCACATTTTGCATGTTGTTAGGTTGTCTGCACAACATTGGCTTGAACGAAGAAAAACAAAGAATCGTTGTTTGGCTGACATAAACTCATACATATATAATAGTTGAAGGTTTAGGACACTACTAGTCAATACCAAACAAAGTTCACAAACCCCATGTAGTTCACCAACACATATTTAAACAACAAACCACAATTTAACACCGCCAAGGTTGACATAAACCGAAACCGTCAGCTCGTTTTCATCTTTGATCATGGCGAGGGCAGCTTTGTGCTCTTTGCACTTCAGAACCACCTCAGAGTAAAAATATTTGATTACGACCACCCTAAACTCATCTCGCTTCACTAGCTTGAAGGTAAGGAAGTACCCTATCATCACTTAGTGAGCAATGGAAAAACCCGGCCACCCTATATGCATGACGAATCTCAAGTTGACATCCGTGAGCCTCATATGTCCGTGTTGGTCTTGAAGGTGAGTATCTTCGTGACCGCACACAAATACGATATAAAGGCATTCAGGATGGGAAGCCTCCCTAACTGAGTTTCTATGAGCACCTTGCATTTGCTCAATCTTCGACGGCCTTCCCCTCAGCTTTTTACTAGATCCGTTAATAACCGACAATGGGATCTGGATACCCATAAGGCCATAACAACTCACATGTGTCGACGAAGATCTTTATTTTGTGAATCTTAAGTATTACATTTACGCATCCTTTTCTTTCATAATACTCTACACAAGCTGAGTCGAGACTTTAGCCGTGTTCCTTAATCAACACCTTAATAACTATACCTACTAGTTATTTTTTGTTACCTCGCGTGTAAACCTATACTTGTATTATGTATTCTAATATCCCCATGACTAACACATAGAGACATACCAATGTAGGCAATGATGACACTGTAATAGCCGAGAGGCACCATAGCGTATCTCTGCATCGTCGGAAGACAAAATCTCAATCGTGATATATATAGCACCACTACATACTTTCTGGTGTGCCCAAAAAACACTTTTATAATTACTCAGTTATGGAGTAACGCTTAATGTCCCAAAGAAACCTTCTGGTATCTAGAACTACGATACTCTCATGGTCTTACGATGACAAGTAAACATGAACACATATGAGGAACTACTGACAGCCTATTGACGACGTGTCTTGCAGTGTATCAAATAATATTTACACAAACAACGTGCCCTCAAGAACATCGACATCCTCGTAACATAGTCATGTGAGAAAAACAAGACCATCAAATATTCATGAATCAGCCCAGAAGACTGATTAGGGTTTTGAGCTTGATGTTAATTTATTATTCTACACATGTAATAGGTTATCTGGATTTCCCATTCAAAAGCATAGATCATAAACTTAATCATTCACATCGTTGGAAATAGCTATTCCCAACGTGCTTTTCACCGGCATTGTCTCTTCGACCTTGTCCTAGGTGTCAGGTTCGTCGTGCTGACCCCAGTTAATGTCATCAACAGCACAAGGGGTCGTGCCATTCATGCCATCCGTAGTGTTGATTGACACACACCTATTCGTGGCGTTGTTCAGCGAGCTCTTCTTCGCGATGTCAAGAACACTGGGATCAACCGCGACAAGGACTCTATCCGTGCCACCACCGTGAGCCCGATGCAGTCATCAGCTAGGTGGGGTCTTGTTGTGCAGCCGTGTACGTGGTAGTCCAATTGTGCCGCACTGGGACGAGCACGTTCTTGAGACTGCGAGAGAAGGGAAGACAAATTTGGATATATTATGAGAGATTCAGGGTAATGAGAAAAGGCTATTCAATATCTTTTATGTAAATATTTAAAAACATGGCACATGTTATCCCCTTGCACCACGTGTCTAGAAACCGCTTCTTAGCGAGTGGTGGAGTTTTCACATCCTATGGTTTTATACTTTTATTTTCCGGTTTTGCTAGTTGAGAATTAAGTTAGTCCTCAGTCAAGTACTACACACCAGATTTGTGTCGTGATTCGTGCAAGTTGAGTTGCAACTGAATATTTTCAGCTGTAAATGGGGTTGCAACTAGGCTGTCGTGATTCGTGTTATCTACGAGTTGGGTTACAACTTAGTTTGGATGATGTCACCTAAATGAGAATTGAGTAAATTATCGTTCGATCAAAATTAGTCACACACCCTTTATTTTCTCTATAATCAACATCTCATTTCTTGCATTGCGTCGGGTTCCCTCCAATTAAGTTAGTAAATTATATTTTCGAAAATGTAAGACGGCTTCCAAAATTCACGTCATATAGTTGGAACTTGGAAAGTGTTTGTCAGACCCAGGGAAAAAAGAAAAGACGCGTGTTGTCCCTAGCCATATTATGGTACTCCGTAACTATATTGGACAGTGATTTCTTTCCAAAATCACCGCGTCAGATCCAAATCCAACACGGTAGAAAAATCGAAATTCTCACGCCATTTATGGCACCGCCTCTTTCTCCTTATATTCCCCCTGCCCCTCTTCTTGCACCTCCATCGCATATTCGCATCGCATTCGCAAAGCAAGAAGCAGAGCAGCCGCCGCCGCCGCGCTTTAGCTTCTCATGGCGCATCCATCGCTTGACACCGGCAAGAAGACGAAACGGCGGAACCGCCGGAGGAACCGCCGGGTGGAGAACAAGGAGTCCCAACATGCTCTAGTAATATGCCTTGAAGATCCCTCTAGTGGATTCCAAGGCCTCTTCTTGTAGTTGCGATTACTTGCCAATCATTCATCTTCGGGTGACTCTATTGGGACTGTTCGATTGACCGTTGAGAGAAACAATCGTAAGAGTAAGGTGTATTTAGAGAAGGAGAATCGGGGGCTGCCCACGGGGACTTGTTACCGATTGATTTCGTCCGGATTTGCTTTGCTAGTTATCTTTACTTGTTTTCCCCTTTTGTGTTCATCGTGTTCATCGTGTTCATCGTTCCCTCCGCTCAAATCCGTGAAGATCGGGACCTACCCTACATCATATGGTAACAGAGCTCTAGGTTGCCATGGATTTGTCCTTGTTTATCCCCCAAATTTTTCTTTGTTTTTAAGAAATTCGAAAATTTCCACCAAAAATAGTCTTTTCATGGATTCAAGCCGATTTGTCGATTTGTTGCATTTTTGGTAGTTTTGGTCCACGGATCTGTTGCCTTAGGACCCCCTCCACCTTTGTTTGCGTTACTAAGCCTTAATTTTGCCAATTTCCCCATGAAATCAATGATTCTTTGTTGCCTTTTCCGCCCAAAATCGTGGATTTTCGAGCAGCAGACAGCCCAGCCTGAAAACCCGGCCTGCAGCCCGGCTAGGCCGGCTACTCGGCCTGAAAACCCGGCCTCCAGCCCGGCCTGGGCCGGCCTTCCTGCAAATTTTTTTTCTTTTCCTCGGTTCGTTTTGGCATTTCCTCTTTGTGTTTGAGTCCTTCTCCGGAATGATCAACGTCTACAACATCGACAAGCTTCTGCAACAACTTCAGCAACTTCAAGCGACGACAACACCAAGGACTCGACATTTCCCCGACATCATAATCCATTGTGAGCCCTTCTTCCTTTCGCGTACCTTGACCTACCGGACTAGCTATTTGATATTGCGAGGCATTGCACTTGTTTGGGTGATTGTCTTCAAGTATTGGCGAGTGTGTATCGTTAAAGATCTTGGCACTAGCAAAAGAAGAAGGAATCATCATAAAAAAAAAGAGAAGAGAAAAGAAAAGACATGAGTAGTGCCAAGTATCATCTCTTGTAGGTTTCCACAAATCTTAAACCGCCAAAATGAGTGTGAGTGTTTAACACGTGCAAATCTGTTGCCCACCAAAAGGCAATTGAGCTAGCGTCCTTCTTGTGTTGGTGTGACACTTGAGCATGTAGTCTTTGTTAGGTTGCATATCTTCGAGTGCTCGCCCTTTGGTCGCCCAACACCATCATTCGTTTGTGTGTGTGTTTCTTCATCATTTGAGTGGTTAGTGTTCCTTTGGTAATTTGGTCATTGTGGATTTTCTCTACCTCGAACAATACACTTTTCATCGGGTTTGCTTGTTTCTTTTGCCACTTCATACCTTCCTATCATCATATAAGTGTGTGTGTTGGGTGTGAGAACCGGATTCTCTTTCTTCAAGCCACTTTATTCTTTGGATATAGTTTCTCTTGGTTCTTTCATTTCCACACATTTCACTTGTTTTGGAGATCATGTTTAGGGGAAGTACAAACGGAAGCTCAAGCTCAGACGATGAAATCCATGGAGGACCTCGAGGTGATCATGGCTATGTCACTCAAAACAAGTTCGTTGGTCTTTGACACCTTCTTCGTCATGGCTTAGGCCGCTACGAGCGCCGTCTTCAAGCTCAAGAAGCCAACTTCAACGACCGCATGCATGCGCAAGAAGCGACTTTGGAGCGGGTGACCGAAGATCTCAACAACCTTGCGCAACGTCGATCTTCTTCTTCGTCATGCTTAAGACGTACAAGAAGCACCTCAAGGTCGACACAACCAAGGCAAGCACATCATGGTCATCATCAAGAAGAACCGCAACATGGTCGCCAAGAAATACCAAGGCACGACGAACATGATCGACATCACCATGAAGTGGAACGTCCACCTTCTCCTCGAGCGCACCATAACAATGTGCATCAAGAGCGCCATCGCCCAAATGGTGGACGCCGTGAAAGAACACCATCACCACCACCGCAACATCAAGATCATCGAAACCATTTGGCGAATGACAATGGTGTTCCGGGTGCTAATGACTATGGTGATCAAGGCATAGTTTAAAAAGCTGGACCGGTGATCGAACCGGTGAGGCTCTCGGTTCGTGGTTCACCGGTTAGACCACCGGTTCACCCGGTTCAATTGCTGGTTTTTTAAAAATAGAACAGTACAGAAAATATTAATAACCTATTCAAAAAGTTAAAGTATTTAGTAAATACATGTACAAGTATGACACGAACATGCTTCCGATCAGTTGGTCAGCGCAGCCATGCTGCCTCCTCGTGTGCCTGCTCGCGCTGCGGGAGGGTGCGAGTTCGAATCATGCGCCTGCAATATATTTTTCTTGCGCGTACGAGAATACTCGGTCGGACCAGCGGTCTGTTAAGCCCCGGTTTTCCGTGAAACCGGCGGTTTGGCCGTGGTTTAGGCGGTTTTTTCCCGGTTCAGCGGTGGGGACAGTCCAGTGTGCTTAACAGACCGGTGAGGGCTCAGGTTCCGGTTTTTCCTGGTTCAACCGATGGTCCGGTTCGGTTCGGTTTTTTCAACTATGGATCAAGGACGTCGACACCGCCATCCTCCAAGGCCACGCCACCACAATCGTGACTGTGGGAACCATGTGGAGAACCCAATTCCACACCATGAGCATCATCCTCTCCAAGAACATCAACATGAGCCTTGCCCTCATCAAGAATATCCACATGATCGTCACCAACAACACCATTCCGAGTCAAGTGATAGTGAGTCCAACCAACATAATGGAGATGGACTCAATGGAAGGAGACGTGGACGTGCATTCCCACCTCCCAACCGTCGAGAAGAAGATGACAACTTGAGCAACATTCGCTTTGATATGCCAAATTTATATGGAACAAGTGACCCGGAAGCCTATCTTTCATGGGCACTCAAGGTTGACAAGATCTTCCGATGCGCCGCTACTCGACAACAAGATGGTTGCCTTAACTTTAATGGAGTTTGAAGATTATGCTCTCTTGTGGTGGGAACAACTCCAAGATACACGCTTAGACAACCACCAACAACCAATCAACACTTGGAGTCACTACACTAGAGATTTGTACAAGAAGTTGCTAGAGTTGAAATAAGGGTTGAAATTGGCTGATGAGTACTATAAGGAGATGGAATTCTCCATGATGAGAGCCAATATTGAGGAGTCGGAGGAGCAATCCATGGCTCGTTTCATGAATAGTCTCAACTATCTAATCAATAAAATTGTGGAGATCCAACCATATGCCACCTTGGTTGAGTTAGTTCATCAAGCAACAAAGGCCGAGCGTCACGTGCTTGAAGAGCTCAAATACATCAAGTCAAAGGCATTTTTCGCCAACAAGCCTTCATGACCAACGCCTACAACCACTCAAGCTCCTATTCAAGCAAACACAAGAGGTCCTCCAAGAGTCTCTACATCGACACCTCAAGCACCTCAACCTTTCAAAAAAAAGTGCCTCCTTCAAGCACCACACCTCAAGGATCTTCTTCCGGTACAAGACTCTTGAAATGCTATAAGTGTGGAGGACAAGGACACAAATCCTTTGAGTATACAAACAAGAAAGTCATGATTGTCAATGACGTGGGAGAATATGAGTCTATGAGTGAAGAGGAGTACCATGCCTTGAACCAAGTCGCCACAATGCAAAGTGCGCAAGAAGAATCAAGTGAGATATATTTTGATGGCGATAACAACCCTTCATTGGTTGTGGCAAGAACCTTGACCACCAATGTCCAAGTTGAAGAAGACCAAAGATGTAACTTGTTTCAAACAAGAGCGGACATAAATGGAATATCCATCAAGGTCATCATAGATGGTGGAAGTTGCCACAACTTAGGTAGTAAAGAACTTTGTGACAAGCTCAACTTGAAGTTCAAGAAGCACCCACATCCATATACCATGTGCAATGGTTGAGTGATACCGGATCCGTCAAGATTCAACACATGGTGCAAGTGTCCTTCAAGATTGGAGCATATGAAGATACCGTGGATTGTGATGTTGTGCCTATGACCGTCTGTCACTTACTTCTTGGACGTCCTTGGCAATATGATAAGGGTGCTATGTATGATGGAAGGACCAATTATTATAGCTTCAAGAGCAACAAAAAGAACTTCGTCCTTCATCCCATGACACCAAGTCAAGTCATTGCCGACAATGCCAAGACTATTGCTCGAGCACAACAAGATTGTTCTGCAAGTGAGATGATGGTGAGCGAGAGACCCACCATAAAGTGAGTGAGAGCCACAAGCCAAATGAGAGTGACACTTCCAAGAGGGTCCCCACAAAATTTACACTATTTGCCACCAAAAGAGAGATGAGGGATTTGAGACGACCCATCCACCCTGCACTATGTGCTCATATGCAAGGGTGAAGTTTCTTTGACTAACACTTTCATAAATCTTCCTCCTCCTTTGATGTATATTTTGAAGGATTTTGACGATGTGTTAACTCAAGACATGCCACCGGGACTACCTCCTCTACGCGGCATCGAGCATTGCATCGACCTTGTCTCCGGCGCACCGCTTCCAAACCGCGCCCCATACCGCACCAACCCTGAGGAGACCAAGGAGATTGAGCGGCAAGTACAAGAACTCCTAGCCATGGGACACATCCGCGAGAGCTTGAGTCCGTGTGTCATGCCCGTCATCTTGGTGCCCAAGCACGGCAACACTCTTCGCCTTTGCATGGATTGTTGCCCCATCAATGCCATCACGGCGAGGTATCGCCACCCTATCACTCGACTTGACGATATGCTTGATGAGCTTTGTGGTTCCTCCATATTTTCCAAAATTGATCTTAAAAGTGGATACCACCAAATAAAGATGTGTGAAGGTGATGAATGGAAGACCGCATTTAAAACAAAGCTTGGTCTTTATGAATGGCTTGTCATGCCATTTGGTCTTTCCAATGCACCTTCTACTTTTACGTGTCTCATGAATCATGTTTTGTGTCCTTTTATTGGAAAATTTGTTGTGGTGTACTTTGACGACATCCTTATCTATAGCAAATCTTTGGAAGAGCACACTTCTCATGCTGCTCAAGTTTTGTTGGTTCTTCGCAACGAAAAGCTTTATGCAAATCTTTCTAAGTGCACATTTGCCACCAACAAGCTTGTTTTCTTGAGTTTTATTGTTTCTTCGGATGGAGTTGAAGTTGATAATGCCAAGATCAATACAATTCAAACTTGGCCTTTTCCCACATCCCTTGAGGAATTGAGACGTTTTCTTGGTTTTGCCGGATTTTATCGCCGATTCATCAAGGATTTTTCCACGATTGCTTGCCCTCTCCATGAACTTACTAAAAAATGTACCTTTCATTTGGGGCAATGCATATGATTTTGCTTTCAATGAGCTCAAGCAGTTGTTAACCAAAGCACCACTCCTTGCCCTTCCGGATTTCTCTAAGACATTTGAGATTGAATGTGATGCAAGTGGATTGGGCATTGAAGGAGTGCTTATGCAAAATGGTAGACCCATTGCATACCATAGTGAGAAATTAGATGGAGCTCGTTTAAATTACCCCATTTACGACAAAGAGTTATTTGCTTTGGTTCGTGTTTTGGATGTGTGGCAACACTAACTTCGTCCTAAGAGTTTGTCATTCATTCCGACCATGAATTTTTGAAATATTTGAAAAGTCAAACAAATTTGAACAAAAGACATGCTAAGTGGGTTGAGTTTATTGAGTCTTTTATCTTTGTAATCAAATACAAGAAAGGTAAAGACAATGTGGTTGCGGATGCACTATCCTGCAAAGCCAACCTACTTACACGTCTTGACATTAGTGTGTTGAGTTTGGATGAGATAAAGGAATGTATGCCACCGATGCTTTCTTTGGTGATATTTTTGCTCAATGCTCGGAGCACAAAGGAATTGGTGATTTCTATTTGCACCAAGGATTCTTGTTTAAGTCTAACAAACTTTGCATTCCCGAGTCTTCGCTTCGTTTGCTCCTTTTGAAGGAATCACATGGCGGATCACTAGACACAAGAACCACGCTAGAGAAGCACAATGAAGACCATGCTACAAAGATGAACAAGCAAAAGCGCGCCATGATATTTGAAGAAGGAGATCTTGTGTGGCTACACTTGCGAAAAGAGCGCTTCCCGGATGCAAGAAAGTCCAAGCTTCACCCTCGAGGAGACGGACCTTTCACGGTTCTCAAGCGCATCAACAACAATGCCTACAAGATCGACATCTCCAACTCCAAGTATTTGGTCCATGACACCTTCAACGTCACCGACCTATCGCCATACCTTGGGACATCAAGTGATGAGGATGACCAAGAGTCGAGAATGACTCTTTCCCTAGGGGGGGGGAGATGATGTAGCCCAACCTCCGGTTCCTACAACAAGAGGCCCAATGACAAGAGCATGAGTCAAAGCTCTACATGATAAGGTGAACTCACTCCTATCTATGTGTGATCTTGATACTCCCTTGAATGGTTTGCTACTGCATGCCGATACTTTGTGTGTGCTCAGCTATGAGGAACGTGAAGAACTCCGAGGAAACATGGATCAAGATGGCCAAGGGATGCGTCAAGATGAAGATGAAGAAGATGGCAAAAACTGCCAGGCCGGCCTGAAAACCCGGCCTCCAGCCTGGCCTGGCCGGCCCCCTGCCAGAGACAGCCGGCCTGCAGCCCGGCCTAGGCCGGCCTCCCTCCTGAAGCCGCCGGCCTCCAGCCCGGCCAGGCCAGCTCCCAGGCCGGCCTGCCAAAGAGGCCCCATTTTGTACTACGACTATAAATAGCACTTCACCTCTTCCTTTTAGGAGAGATTGAGATTAGACTTGAGTTGAGTTGTGGCTCCTTTTCCACCCCACGTGGTGTTGCCTCTTAGGAGATGAATCAAGGCCTCCCCATATGGAGATGAACCAAGACCTCCCTTTGTTTAGAAGATCTCTCTAGTGGATTCCATGACCTCTTCTTGTAGTTGCGATTACTTGCCAATCATTCATCTTCGGGTGACTCTATTGGAATGGTTCGATTGATCGTTGAGAGAAACAATCGTAAGAGTAAGGTGTGTTTGGAGGAGAATCGGGGGCTGCCCACGAGGACTTGTTACCGATTGATTTCGTCCGGATTTGCTTTGCTAGTTATCTTTACTTGCTTTTCCCCTTTTATGCTCATCGTGTTCATCGTTCACTCCGTCCAAATCCGTAAAGATCGAGACCTACCCTACATCAAAATGTATCTCTGCAATCTACAGGGCAATGTACTAGAAGAAACATGTTAAACTCTGAAACATTTTATGTAGGCATCTACGTACTACTAGTACTACCCCAATCCTATGGTTTTATTTTCCG